>OU015498.1:54664052-54774052 GCA_907164885.2 Dolomedes plantarius
GAATCAGTGGTTGTCAAACTCATTAGTCAACAGAGCCAAATATCAGCAGTACAACGATTGAAATTTCTTTTGAGAGCCAAATTTTTAAAACTTAAACTATATAGGTAGGTACATTGTTATTAACTTAATTTGGATACTCCTAATCTGGTCTTTGCTAAAAACGTCTTCAATCTGATTGAGGTACGTTCGCTGAGGTCGACCCCTTCCAATTCTCCCATCCACACTCGTCTTGTATACTAATTTCGTCTATCTTCCTTCGTTCATTCTCTCTATGTATCCAAATCATCTCAACATACCTTTCTCAATCCTCGACACTGTATCTTATTTCACTCTATAGCTCTCCCTAAAATTAACCCAATAAACTTTCTTAAAGTTTAATAGAACACGATGCAAAGGTACGACTTGACGATACGCGTTGACATTTAATCTTTCTGGAGATGTTTTCTCATTAAATCGCTTCAGAGCACTCGCCTAAAGATAAAGACACATAAACACCAACTAAGTATGTAAAAATATAAATAAGAAAAGTTATCACAGAGTTTCAATCGCACTGTACGAGCGCGCCCGCACTTGGTATTTTGTGAAAGATCCATACTCAAGGGGCCAAAGAGCCGCATGTGGCTCGCGACCCGCGCTTTGCAGACCACTTGGCTGCCCGATTTTTCTAGAGAAAATCTTTGCTCCCCTTCTACTTCGTTTCTCAAGACCACTGTCCTAGGACATCTGCCGAGACTTTGTCAAATTAATTCCACTATAACATCGGGAACATGTGTCATTACCATTGAACTCTGGTGCCATTTGGCAGTGGTTTTTTGTCAACTGTTTTGCTTATGAGTATGTTGGTTTGCGTATTGTTTTGTTTTTAAATTAAACTTTCCTTTTGTTCACTATGCCATTGTCGTATTACTCGTCCAAGTTTATCTAATAGGGCGTTTTTATTTGGGGTAGTACATTTTTTTATATTTTTGAAAGGGGTATTTGGGTGCGTTGTGTAAAATTATTTGTTTGTAACCCAAAGCTCAGGACGTGATTAGCAATAACAAACAAGTCAAATAACTTTGCTTCAAAAAACTAGGAGATAACTTTTCTTACAATAAACTGCAAAAACAAAGATGACCGACTCAAATTTTATATTTACAAAGAAAACTAATTTATTTACAACATTATCTATTTACAACTTAACTCAAAACAAAAATCAACAAATCTTAGTACACAGTCTACTTATTTTACTAATCTTTTAGCATTTCTCCTCATATTATGTTCAAACACATATATTTAATTAAAACCTACACCTTTTAGATTCAGGGAGCATACATTTATTTATTTTACCTATGGCAAAGAACGTCTATCCCTTAAATCTATATACTAAAAACTAACATTGATCCCGCACTAAATCATTCAAATTTTCGATGTTGGGTCTGAACAAGACAAAATGATTAACACTCACTCAATTGGATGCTAATCGCACTGGAACACGGGTCTCGACGCTCTCATCGGTCATGGGGTCTCGCTCCTTCCTTCTCAGGTAGCTGGCACTCAACATCTTAGGCTGACGGGGGCCTCGGTCGTGGCCATCTATCGTAGGCTTTTTGCTCTGTCATGGACATCTGTCGTGGGCATCTATCGTATACTTCTTCCCCTCTTTTCAAAAGATGGGGGTATTTGTCAGGAGGTCCTCACACACTCTCTATCGAAAACTCTTTTCATATCCGGGACGACTCAATCGGAACTCCAACGTGAAGGCGCAATTCTCTCCACCTCTACTTTAAAATCATTTATTGGGGAAGGCAGCAACCAGATTTTCATCATCAGCAAAAACAAATTCTGGTATCAGGATCAGGTGACTATCATACCGGGACACTTCAACCGGATTTCTGCTCCGCTAAACGACATATTTCTTCGGGAACTCCCGGACAAGCTCAACTGTTCTTCGACAGTTAAAAATAACAACACTTCATCACCTGCGATGCTAAGCACCTGGGAAAGGTAACCCGGGCTCGCATGAAGAGTGAATCCCCCTAAAAAACCTAAGTCTTCTATTTAAATTATTTTTTCACATCGTTGACTCCGCCTTCTCATAACTCCTATATCCATTCAGGAAAGCTTTCAAAACTCCACCACTTAGCTTCAATTTTCATTTCTTTGATTGGATAACTTCCCAAAACGTGCACGCCCTTCATTGCGTCATATCCAGACCACCCAAAGTCCACTCCACGTGTTCTGCGGTCGACCTCACACTTTGACTATCATATATTTGTTCACAAAGATGCTTTGTAATTTAATGTCGACCTCGGTGCCAAACACTATCTGTGTCTGCGATCTTCAGACCACCAACCGCGCTCAGCCACTTTTAAATTTGCTAAGTCACAAAGAAGGCGGTCCCGTCCAATAATCAAAGGCGGCTTCCTAACCTTCATACGGAATGTAATGGAAACAGCCTTCGATCAATTTAGCTCTCTTAAAATTTAAATTCATTTTTTCTTTTAAATCGAAGGCGCTTCATTACAGCCATTAATCATCATTTTTAACTTCCATTGGCTAGACTCTTTTCCTGAAGGCATTTACACCTACAGACCTTTCTTTATTGTTTATGACAGTCGTGCGCAAACTTTTTTCCACCACGACCCACTTTCTTTAACCCCTCAGTAGTCGCGCTTGCGTACAGAGCGCAACATTTTCGTGATTTTGAATGGTTTGTTTGTACATCTAAGGGTTGAATGTTCTAAGCAGTTTCAAGTTATAACTAAACCCTTTCTGATGTAGTTATGACTTTCTGACCCTTCTAATCCTTTCCCTTCATTGTTAGTCGTGACTTAACCGTGGTAAACCAGAGATTATACTGGATTACAATACGACAAAACCAAGAGTTGATGTAGTCGATCAAATGTGCAGCTATTACACGGTATCCCGCATATCACGAAGATGGACTCTCTCATTGTTTTTTAGGTTTTTGGACATAGTAGGAATCAATTCGCAAGTTTTCCTTAGATCCAATATACCGGACAATTTTGAAATATGGTGATTGTATCTGCATTCTTTGGCCTTTAATTATAAATATCTCTCAATATTATCAACATTTTATATCTTGTCATGAAACGCAGAATTATTTTCAAATTGAAAAAAAAAGTTTATTATAAAAGGAATAATCAAGGTTGAAAGAGACGTTGCACTTTGTGCCACACGCGCCTGCTGGTGTTCAAAAAATTGGCGAGTCTGCTTAAGGGTTAAATAATAAAAAAATCACCCGACCCCCAATGCAAATTTTTTGGTACTAGCAAATTTTTTTATAAAAAATTAGAAAAATGTTAACAAAAATAGAAAAAGAAAATAAGCAAGTTTTTAGCTGCGTTTACATGGACAACAATAATACCCGGGATTTACCCGCTAATAGGGAAAACCTTCGAAGCCCGTTTACATGGGACGACATTTTCACCCTGCTTTTACCCGTCTTACCGGAAGTAAAGGCCGTCACATGATTCGGCGGAAGTGATCCTCATACACCATCATTCCTTGTAAATCACGTTATGGTTTCGATCCCAGCCGGTGTCATACTTTTCCCAATTCACTGTATTGCTATTTTTAGCTTTCCATCTTCGAACTCCGCATTTATCTCGTTACGAAGTGTATGGTCCTGGGGAAAGCCTTTTTTTTCCCAATTGCTGTTCTTTTGACCTCGTATTCTTAAATTTTAAAAATAACAACAACAAAAAATCATAAAACTTTAAAAATTCAAAAAGATTGAAAAACTTACAAAAATATTTTTTGTATTCTTATGATATCTGCTTTTCTGGGCCTCTTAATATTATTACTTTTTTGTTTTCGTGGATTATTAGTCTTATCTAATTTTTCTTCTAAATTTTCTTAACTTGTAAGTCTATATTTTTTCTGTTAAAATTAACTTTTTTGTTTTAATTTAACTTTACTATTAATTTTTTTTCTTTTACCCGCGTTATTCTTACCTTAATATTTTAATTCATTACTTAAAATTTTAACTACTGAGCACTCCCACCTTGATTACATATATCTTGCTTACAGGAGATAAAGTCGACACGACCAATGCACTCCTCTTCTAAAACACAATTACGTCTGCGTCTATTTGTTATTTAAATGCATCACATGTCAGTCGCTGTTGATAATTATAGAACGTTTACAATTGTTTTCTGTTGTTTTTAAAAATAAATTTAGAAAATAGATAGGAAAAAAGGAATATAAGAACTAGAAGATTGATGCGGATATTAGATATAATCGTAAGATCTATGGCTTCATCGCTAAATTTAGTTTTTCCACAACAAAGAATGTGGGCAAAATTCCGAAGCTCTGTTTGGTGGGAAGAAATTGCTTTAAATTCCTGAAGTAATAAAGACTGGAAAGAAAATTTTCCAATCTATAGGTGCATTTTTTTTAAATTATAAGATTAATTGTAAGATACTTATTGTTTTAATAAATCCTTTTATAAAATCAAAATGTAATTTTGATTTCAATTTTGTTTCAGTAATTTTTAGTCATGTATAAATAAAAAAATCATAAATAGATATAAATAAATTTTTATCTGTGAATTCTAAAATAATTAATTTATAAATAAATTTTAATGTTACGTTTAATTATTGATTATACTTATTAAATTTATAAATTTTACCATAACACTTTAAATGAAAATGTAACTGAAATTTTATTGAAATGAAATTTTATTTCTTATTTTACATACCAGATGGCAGTACCATTTTGTTTATAATGTAATTGGGGATGGTTTTTTTGGGGGGGGATGGTTCAGATTAAGAAATAAATGACATCCTCCGGAAAAAAATAGGCACTTTTCTACTGTTTTCTTGAAAATTATGCGATCGTTAAGGGGTTCCAGATCCTTCCATCGATCATTTAGCTGCATTTTCATGGATTCACACAAGTTCAAATCCGCCATGTTATTTACTCCCAGCTTCGAAATGCATCATGGGTAATTAGCGGGTTTTATCCTGGGTCGAAGCAGGGTCGAAAATCCACCCTGCAATTTTCCCTATCGTAGGGAAAAAGTAAGAAACGACCCTGCTTTTACCCGGGTTTTTGGCACATGTAAACGGCACTTTTATAAACTGTTTTAAAAATCCATAACCGTAGAATTCGTGAATATACCTACGTTACCTAGCAGCAATAAAAATATGTCTTCTTTACCTTCTGTCTATGTTTTTTGGCAAATGTCATGTGACTAAAACTTTATTAATTTGTACTTCAACTAGGTAAAAATTAACAAAAGTTAAAATTATAAAAGATCATGATTTCAAAATTATAAGGGACGTATTAAAACGTTGATAATTATAAACTTCATCTAATATGAATTTTTGGTACTCCTGGTGTGAAGATTGTATGAGGTCAGAGCCCGGGTCCGCAGGTCAAGCTCCTCAAAGCAGCTGAACCTACAGGAACACGCCACGATTCCCGGTCAAATCCAGGATTTGGTCTACCATTCCGATAGTTCAAGACGATAGTCAAAAAGACCCCCCAGGTGTTGCTTCTTACAGGTTGTTGCCGCTAGAAGGGGTTTCAAGCCCTGGTATGTCCATGGCTATGATATTCCTGAGTGGCCTAGAGATAAATCTGTGGCAATGCTACGGCTTTTTTCTGGCCATGATTGCCTCCGCAAGCAACTCCACAGAATTAACTTGTGCTCTTTGTCTCCTGTGCGATAAGCAGGAGGAAATGGACATGCCTCACATTCCTTCTTGTCCTGCTCTACCTCCCGTTTTTTTTTATGGGAGTGCTACGGGATTGCCAGACATATGTTAAGGGATTAACTGATGTCATTTTTCTATCTTGTATTTTTGTCTTTCTGATATATGTTGTCCTGTAATTCTTGCAATTGGAAATAAAATAAAAATAAACTTCATCTATTTATGATTGTACTAGCTGAAAACCCGCGCTTCGCTACGGAGTACATTCAAATTAAATACAACGGTCAACGTATGCAATTTACGCCAAAAAATAAATATATATATTTATAATAAATGCGATGATCAATGTATAGAATTGATGTAAAATATATATCTATCTATATATATATATTTATAAAAAAATCGTAAGGGATATGCATTTTTTTTGGATAATATCCAATCGTCTGCTGCATTAGAAAGAAAAAAAAATATTTTTTTGTCTATTTAGTTGTTATGCACGTGACGATAAATTTATTTAAATTATCAGAAAAAGAAATCACGTGATCAACATTTAATAAATTAAATTCTAAAAATTAATCTTTAAAAATTCACCAAAATCAGAAAATGAAGGTAAAGATTCGAAAAAGATCTCATTTTAAAGGACTTTTTATGATCTTTCTCGTGATATAAATTTTATAACCCTCAATGTATTATTTTAAATGCAAACGTAAAAAAAGTTTAAAAAACAGCTTAAAAATTTAATTTAAAAAAATCTAAGAAGAATTTTTGAAAAATCTTTCTTAGTGCACCCTTACACTATTAGAAGAATCACCATGCAAAATTTCAGCCCTTTAGGTCCAGCGGTTTGGTCTGTGCGTTGTATGTCAGTCAGTCAGTCAGTCAGTCAGTGAATGAATGAGTCAGTTACGGAACTGTTTTATATATATAGACTAAAAAAATTAAAGAAAAATTAAAGAGAAGTGTGAGCCTGGAACTCAGATAATATTTGCTCAGTATTTGTTGAAATATGTGAGTGTGTTAGTCTCGTGTCATCTTACTCTCGTGTCAAGTCTTGATTGTTGTTCCGTTTTTACAGCTAATAATTTTAAAAACACATTCTCACACAGATAGGTAAAAGCAAATGGACGCAGTATAGCTACAGCCTTTTTCTGATGGAGATTTTTACTGTAAAACTGTTTGACACCGTATTAAACAATACCAATATCATATTTTTAAAATTTTAAAATTATTTTTATTTTTATTATTTATTTCATTTGATTTATTTATTTTTACATCTGTCTGGCTTAACATCTGTCCAAAATAGAGATTGTGAGTTCCAGCGTATGCACCTTATGTGAGAATAAAAAAAAGTAGTAAAGCTCACCTGTTTGTTTGCTCGAAACTAGACTTACGACAGAATGGTGATTTGTTTGCTCTCTATTGGAGGGCCATAGAACTTATGTCCTGATCTCACGGTCTCCAATTATTGTGCTTCTGGCTTTTTAACTTTTTATCCTAGAACTTTAGTGTTTTTAACTGGTTTTAAGGCCTTTTGGTCGTTCTTTTTATCGTATCTTGTGGTTTCTTTTTTGTTTTACTATGTTTTTATATATTTTGTATGTTGGGTGAATGGCCAAACTTGTATGGATTAAGTTCCAGTCGGCCATATGTAACAACATAACAATAACAACAACAACAACAGCAGCAGCATATTTTTTTACATATAAAAAATTGAATAAAAATATTAAAAATGTGTAATAATAGAAAATTTAAAGCATGTTTTTATGAAAATAGTTCAATATGATATAAAATTACTTCAGACTATCCACGACCCCTGCCATTTTTTTCTCGAACCCTTTGTGGGTCGTGACCCACAGTTGCGCACCTCTGCTTTATGATATTAATACAACCGTTGATAGAAACGTCTACAATAGAGGACCTGGCGCAGGTATTGTAGTAGTTACCACCAACTTTCCTGTAGAAGCCTTATATACAGGGTGGTCATAATAAAAACCTTTGCCGATATATGGACCTCTAGCGGCTGTTCCTTTCAACCGATCGAGATGAGATTTCAGATATAGTTATTCAGAGGTATGAGTTCAGGAATCTGTGAAGGGAAACTACGTGGCGCTCACAGTTACGGTTATAGGTATAGAAACTCGAAATTTTCGAATGGCAACGCCCATTTTTTCCCGTCACAAAATGCTCAGCGCATGCGAAAACCCCAAAGAGCGTTGAAACGGTACGTGTACCACAAAAAACGGAGGAGTTATACACGCACAAAAAACAGCTCTGCGAACGGCCAACAAAAATTGATCGGGGCGCACGGAGGAAATTTGCATATAACAGAAGAAAGACACCAATCACTGATGACAACACAGATCGGACAAAAGAAAACTTTTATTTGGATTACACATTTTCCACATGGTTGCGATCACAGGCCATTTGCACAGCTGTTTTTTGTGCGTGCATAATGCGCCCGTTTTTTTGTGATACACGTACCATTCCAACGCTCTTTAGGGTTTTCGCATGCGCTGAGCATTTTGCGACAATAAAAAGTGGGCGTTGTCATTCGAAAATTTCCAGTTTCTGTACTATAACCGCAACCGTGAACGCCACTTTGTTGCCGTTCACAGAATCCCGAGCTCATACCTCTGAATAACTATACCTGAAATCTCATCTCGATCGTCTGAAAAGAACAGCCGCTAGAGGTCCATATATCGGCAAAGTTTGTTTTATGACCACCCTGTACTATGGTTTATGTTGGCTTCTTTATAACGGGAATTCTCTGTAAAAGAACCGGCAGCATTCGTTCCATGAGGGAACAGCTCAGGAACGTCCATGCTGTTGCTGGGATAAGAGCAGTGGTAGGATTCAAACAAATTAGCAACCGGTTCTACATCCTAATGACCATTTTAAGTATACCAAAAAATATACCGGAAAGTAGTTTAATAATTCACGCATTAATTACTCGAATAAAAACAATAAAAGAGATACACAAACTACATTATGTTTTAAGAAAGAGATTTGAAATATTAAATGCCTGACAAACTATTATTGAAGATATTTCCATACTGCTGTTTGATTGGCGTCCTCAATTGCAATTTTCTTTCCTTTTATTTGATGTTTGATTTATTCCTAACAATCTTTGCTCTGTAGGAGTAGGATTGCATTCCTTTCCCATTAGACTGGACTAGCCGCCCGGTGTAGGATAGGTTCATTAAAAAAAAAGTTTGTCCTGTGAACGATGCAGCTGGCGCTCAACGTTAGCAAGCGGTTCGCAGAACCGATACCTACATTAGGTATCGGTTCTACAGAACCGGTGAGAACTGGCTGAATCCCACCACTGGATAAGAGTTCCTGTATACACGATGAAAACCTATATACTAACCCCAATGAATGTGGGAGGCAAGTTATCTCTCAGGTTACGCATGATTAATTCAAACCTATTTATTTTTACCTGTTGGCATACTATTTCGGAGCATTTTCAGAGATATCAGCACTTCCTCCCTCTCACGTCGCCATGGAAAAACAATTTGTGATTTTAATAAGTGAAACAACAAGCAAAAGTGACTCAAAAAAGAAGACAAGATGTATTTTAAAAGAATAATACTGTTTGGATAGTAGAATGTTTTTCATCTTCATTCTATTCTTAAAGTAATTTTTTTAGCATTTGCAACACAAATTATTCAAAATGAATCCCAAACTAATGAAGGTCTACTTTTCTAAATTTAATTAAAAAATGAATCTCTATATTAATTCCTGAAATTTCTGCAGTCTAAACCTCTGTCTACTATTTAAAAAAAATACTTTACTTCAATATGAAGTGAAAAGAAAACTTTAATGTCCCAATCCCTCTTAAAACCATGATTTAATGAAGTATCTGGAACAAGTTGAAAACATCCTCTAAAACGATATATATTTCAATCCTAAATATTAAGGATAATTCTATTTCCGATACTCATAGTTTTAGAACGCACCAGAAATGTTTCTATCGATAAGATTGAATTCGATGCCAGCTAAAAACTTTTATTTCCGAGGTAAATATCAAAACAGTATAAAAAGAGAAGCAACTTAGTTCGAAAGAAATAAATATTCGACCTCTATACAGATGCGACGGCATGAGGAGGGTTTTCTTAGACACCATATTGTTTGCTTAATTTGAAGAAACCTTTCTGCCAATGTCAAGAAAAGTGCCAACCACCTGTTATAGTGATTACTATCGTGAGATTCCGCGCAGTGGGCTTGGGTTCAAATCCTGAATAAGGCCTGATTGTTACCGTGTTGTTCCCTCAATGGGAGATATGCTGGTTCACCAAAATGGTGCTCCTATATAATAAAGTAGCCTGTAATAGTCGAATTCGCTGCTTCGCTCTCGTTGGATCTCTGTCACGCCATCCTTACGCTTTGAATCTTCCTCGATTTTTACAGGTTAAATATTTTTTCCCAAATCCTCTCTCTCTTTTATTAATCTTTTCTCTACACGCCCAGTTATTCCTTCATTACCTACCAACCTAACTTTTTAAAATTACCGTAAAATCTCGAGTATAATACGCACTTTTTTTCACATTTGAGTCCACAAAATTGAGGGTGCGTATTATACTCGCGTACAAAAAACCCCCTTAATTTTAAACATTGGATAAATGAACTTACAGCAGCTGTAAGACATTGCCGCCACATGGGTGCGTGCGCATCTGAACTCTGTGATTCATCCACCCGTTTACTAAGCAGGCATTCCTTTTAAACAAACGGAACTCACAGTTCGTATCGTCAAGTGAGGATGATTATGGCGATATATATTACGACGGCAACAATAATTGTGACATGGACGCAGCAACAATAGATGAACTGTATTCTAGTGTAAGTGATTAAGACTGATAATTTGACAGTATTGTTTGTTTTGAAGTAACCATTTAAGTTTTTTTTCTATCGAATTTGACGTTTTCGTTTCTTTTTATTACAAATTTTATTAATGTTAATAAATATTTGTGCAATTAAAAAAAATATTGAAAAGTTATGGGTGCGTATTATAGTCGAATTTTATTTTTTTCCGAAAATTTCGCGCAAAATCAAGCATACGCATTATAGTCGAGATTTTACAGTATTTGTAATTAAATTTAACTTTTTTTTCCCACACATACTCTCATATCTATTATAATCAATTTTAGAGAACGGTAATAATGATACATTCCACATTAAATACAGAGGATATGGAGCTCTAGCTCCCAGGAGCCTGTAAAGTTAATTATATCAATGAGTATCCTGTAAGATTTCTCTGTGAATAACAAGAGGCGAACGTCTCGCGACAAGTGCCTTCACATAAGAAAAAAAAAATGTTTTGAGAAGTAAAAATGATTGTTTTGTAATTGTAGAGAGAAACTATATACCAGTAATTCTTAAATAGTATTTTGTAAAAGTACATAGGATCATAAAAAATCAAATTGAAACACAATTTGTTGTTAGAGACCTTGGCTCAGATTTGTAATTATTTTTTTGTATATAAATAGATAATATTAAAACTCTACATATGTATGTTCCATACATTAACGCGCTATATTGACAAGGTACTATAATCTCCAGACCACATGATTATATTTCTGTGAGACGGCGCTAGACAATTTCATCTGGAAATTCTGCCGAGTTGGTGGCTGGAGACTTCTTTATGTAAATACTATGGGTAATGTCTTGTTTAATAACAGTGTAAAATGATTTAAAGACGTCGATATTGAAGATGAGAGTCAATCTCATGTGATGACGAAACCTAACTATCAGGAATCGACTGAGAGAATGCAGTGAATTTCTTTTCAACGCTTATAGTATGATTTAAGAATTTTTCAATGATTCTGTCGTGTTTCGAAAATGCATGCTAACATATAATGCCTCTTTGATGAAAACGTAATAGTTTTATTTAAAGTGCACAGTGAAAAAAATATTTTTCTTTCCGTACTAATGTTGATAGTTAGTACAAAATCTAGTTTAAGTAATTAATGTTTTTCTATTTTTCCATGCTTTTCCAAAGGGTAGATGATTATTTGCACTTTTTTAGTGGTTTAATAGTTTTAAGCAACCTCAGGAAATTAAACTTTAATAACAAATCATCTCAAAGAATCAGGTTAAAAATTTATATAAAAAAATAAATTTAAATGTAAAATACAAAACTGTTCATTCTAATTAAAAGTCGGGTATTTTAAGCATTATGTGCGTAACAACCTTAATAAACAAAAAGATTGGAACTGTCAACGAGAAAAGATATACACGATATCATTATACTGTATTTAGGTATTAAATGCCTCAATTATACATCAATAATAAAATTATAAATGTCCTGGTATTAAACGTCAATGGTTTTCAACAAATTAAAACCGTTAAGTTCAAAAATTTCCATTTAAGGCTTTCTATATGTTTAGAATGATACACAAAATTTCCGTCAACCAGTTCTGTCTTAAGACTTCTATTTCTATTTGCAAACTTTCTTATAATTGAAGTGAAATTTCAGAACTAAGTTTTAATCACACCCGAAAAATTTAGTCCTTTAAAAGCAACATAGTGAAGTAGTTTATTAGAAGGCATAAAGTATTCCATTTGTGCATTAAACATTACTCTTCAGGTTCATCCTGAACAATCTGGTAAAGTATCACTCCATACGAAATAAAAGAACATAATGTAGTGAAAATCATGCTCTTATCTATTTTCAAGATATTCATAGCTCTGATGTAAAAATGATCATTGAGTTCGCTGACCATCTGATTCAATCCAACGTAACGTATGGCTTCCACCTTTACCGCTAAAATATTCTCTCGCATAGAATCTGATGTCAGGATTATATTTTTTATTTCTGAGTAATTTTCCGGAATGCGGGAAGCGAAGTAAATCAAAAGAAAGAGAACGAAGGCTACTCCACTTGCTAGAAATATAGCCTGCTTTTGAAACATTGGGTAAGAGATGCGGTAACCATAAACAGTTATGACTTGCATTATTCCAATGACAAGCAGAGAAATCAAAGAAAATAAGGCCGTCGAGAACACTTTATCTGCGTGTCTGACAATTTTCGAGGCTTCAAATAGAAGGTTAGCACATTCATTCACTACTCTTATGTCGGAATCGAAATGCAAAATTTTCTCTGTGATTCTCAGTTTTAGATCGCTCATAATGCTTCCTAATTCATGGTATACGAAGCATAAAAAGATAAAAGTCATGCCGACTGAGGAAAATTCGAGCCAGTGTAACGAAACTCTGAGAAAACATACCGTGACTGAAGTATATATGTTTGAATTGTTCAAATTGAAGATTAAATACATCTTGCTTTGGTTACGATAGGTATCTGACAGTAGAAAATGTGGAATTGTGACACCAGAGACAGTGATGAGATTTGAAATAAAGCCGATTATAAGTAATATCTTCACAGATTTTTGAGAAATGTTACATAAAGCTGGTCGTATCGTCGTTAAAAAACTGCAGATTTCGTCAATTTTCTTTAGATTCTAGATAAAATATAAACGAATCAATATAGTATTCCACATCTGGAAATGACCCATAATTATGAGACCACTAGTTCCGAGAAAGAAAATAGTATACACACTTAAAGCAACAGAATAAATCGTTAAGAAACTAAATACGGCTGTCGAAATAAATTTACAGCTTGTCTTAAGCGTAGACGAATTTTCGTCTGAAAAGCTAATACCTATGAGCAGAAACATGTTGAAAATCATAGTCAAATTCTTATTCGTCTTCAACGAGTTTTTAGAACATGCGGGTTCAAAACTATTCGTAATTTTATTTTTACACATTGCTTGGTGGCACTGACTACTTTACTTATCGTTTAATAAGATTTCTGTTCGAAAAATGTTGTCTGGATTTCTCTAGTATCTGTCTATGCCGTACATTTCACCAGAAAAGTCAATCAATATGAGAGGTTGTTGGTTCACCCGTCTTCCCTACACACATTTTCAATAAATATTCGTAGTGTTCCCATCCCACTATCTCCTGTATTATATTCTAATCAAAATCGATTTTTCAAATGGAAAAACGTTTCGTTTTATATGAATAGCATTTTATTTTTGGATAGAAAATGTTTTTGTAAAAAAAGAGAAAAATCCAGTTTTTAGTTGACACCGTTTCAATCTATATGTTTTGTGTCATCGACAAATTCCAATCTCCTTGAATGCTTACAAAATGATTACAATAAAATCCCTGTAATACAGAATGGCGCTACATCGATCTTGTTGAATTCCGTCAATCGTTTGTTGTGGATATAAAATTTTTTAAGAGTTATGAAAAGTTTTAGTTCGAGAAAGGAGGAAGGGTAAGTTTCATTATCAGGGTGAAATACAAGTGAGCTTGTGCTATTTTAATCAATTTAATCAAAGTATTGTCCCTTTGTTATTACTGACAAACAAAAGTTTTAATCGATTTATTTTTTAATATGTGTTATAACACTGAAGTGCGTGATAAAATACATTGTTTATTGTTATGCAAAACTGTAAAAGTAGTATGAAAGCCTATTTTGCCTTAGTTTAATTTCTAGATTAAAATAAAAAGTTTCATTTGCTAGATTAAAAATTACCTTTTAAGATTTCAAAAAAATTTATTTAATAATTCGTCTCAGTTATTAATGTATTTTTTCGTATAACCTTTTAATGTATAAATAATAAAATCTTACATATTTCTCACTTAAAATTTTTTTCTTAAAGTAGAAAACGCTAATTTTCGGTTTAAAAAAAGGCTATTTTTTTGTTGCCTTTTCAAGTATGATATAATCCAATATAATAGCTGTAAATTATTAATTTTATCAATTAAAAAATTCAATTTTTTAACCTGTTGGCGTACTGTTTCAGAGCATTTTTAGCGATATCAGCACTTCCTCCCTCGCCCGCCGCCATGAAAAAAAATTGTGATTTTAATAACTGAGACAGCAAGCAAAAGTGACTCTGGTCATTTTCGTATAAAAATAAGATAATATATATTTTAAAATAATGTTACTGTTTGCAGTGTAGAATATTTTTCATCTTCATTCTATTCTTAATGTAAATTTTCTTTACTTTCGTTTTCAACCTAAATTATTCAAAATGAATCCCAAACTAATAAAGTTCTACTTTTCTAAATTTAATTAAAATATAAATCTATATATTAATTCCTGAAATCTCTGCAGTCTAAATCTTTGTCTACGATTAAAAAAAAATACTTTACTTTAATATGAAGTGAAAAGGAAACTCCCTCAATCTCTCTTAAAACCATGATTTTATGAAATATCTGGAAAAATTCGAAAATATTGTCTAAAGCGATATATATTTCAATCCTAAATATGAAGGATTATTCTGTTTCCGATATTTATAGTCTTAGAACGCACAAGAAATGTTTCTATTGCTAAGCTTAAATTCGATGCCAGCTAAAAACTTTTATTTCCGAGATAAATGTCAAAATAGTATAAAAACAGAAACAACTTAGTTAGAAAGAAATAAACATTTGATCTCTATACAGATGCGAAGGAAAGGGGAGGGTTTTCTTAGACACCATGTTGTTTGCTTAATTTGGCAAAACTTTCTTGCCAAAGTTTAGAGAAGTTTCAACCACCTGTTATAGTGGTTAGCAACGTGAGCTTCCCCGCAGTGGGCTTGGGTTCAAATTATAAATAAGGCCTGATCGTTACTGTGTTGTTCCCTCATAGGGAGAAATGCGTTTTCACCAAAATGGCGCTCCTATATAATAAAGGTAAAGTGTAACCGTCGAATTCGCTGCTTTTTCTCTCGTTGGATATCTATCCGGCCAACCTTACGCTTTGAATCTTCCTCGATTGTCTCAGGTTAAATATTTTTTCCAAAATCCTGATCTGAGTAATTCTCTTTTATTAAGCTTTTCTCTACACCCCCAGATATTTCTTCATTACCTACCAACCTAAACATGTTAAACTATTTGTAATTTAATTTAATTCACTTTTTCTTACACACACTCTCAGTTCTCTTATAATCAATTTTAGAGAACGGTAATCATGATACATTTCACATTGAATGCAGAGGATATGGAGCTCTAGCTACCAGGAGCCTCTAAAATTAATTATGCCAATGAGAAGCGTGTAAGACATCTCGGTGAATAACAAGAGGCGAACGCCTCGCGACAAGTGCCTTCACATAAGAAAAAAAAGTTTTGAGAAGTAAAACTGATTGTTTTGGTAATTGTAGCGAGAAACTATATACCAGTATTTCTTAAATCGTATTTTGTAAAAGTACACGAGATCATTAAAAATCAAATGAATTGAATCAGAATTTGTTGTTAGAGACCTTTTCTCAGATTTTGTAATTATTTTTTGTATATAAATAGATAATATTAAAACTTTATATGTATGTTCCATACATTAACACGCTATACTGACGGCACTATAATCTTCAGACTCCATGATTATATTTCTGATAGACGGCGCTGGATATTTTATTCTGGAAATTCTGCTGAATTGGTGGCTGGAAACTTCTTTATGTAAATACTATGCGTAATGTCTTGTTTAATAACAGTGTAAAATGGTTTAAAGACGTCGATATTGAAGATGAGAATCAATATCATGTGATGACGAAACCTAGCTATCAGGAATCGAGTGAGAGAATGCAGTGAATTTCTTTTCAACGCTTATAGTATGATTTAAGATTTTTTCAATGATTATGTCGTGTTTCGAAAATTTATGCTAGCTTATATAATGCCTCTATAATGAAAATTTAATAGCTTTATTTAAAGTACATAGTGAAAAAATCTTTTTCCCGTTCTAATATTGATAGTTAGTACAAAACCTAGAATGAGTTATTAAAATTTTTGTATTCTTCCATGGTTTTCCAAAGTGTAGATGATTATTTACACTTTTTAGTGGTTTAAGCTTCCTGAGGAAATTGAACTTTAAAGACAAAACATCTTAAAGAATCAGGTTAAAAATTTAGATAAAAGAATAAATTTTAATGTGAAATAGAAAAATTCTCATTTATATTAAAAGTCAGGTATTTTATGCATTCTATGGGAAGTAACAAGCTTAATAAACAAAAAGATTGGAACTGTCGACGAAAATAGTATACAAGATATAATTATACTATATTCAGGTATTAAATGCTTAAATTACACATGAATAATAAAATTATAAATTTCCTGGTATTATACGTCAATGGTTTTCAACAAATTAAAACTTCTGTTAGCTCAAAAATTTCCATTTAAGGCTTTCTACATGTTTATCATAATATACAAAATTGTCGTCAACCAGTTGTATCGTAAAAATTATATTTCTATTTGCAAACTTCTTATAATTGAAGTGAAAATTCAGAAATAAGTTTTAGTCACACCCGAAAAACTTAGTCCTTTAAAAGCAACATAGTGAAGTACACTCATAGACGAGAAAATTAGCGCTCTAAGAAATAATTGCGGGATCGTAACGAAACTTGCAATGAAGGTACATGTCGGGTAGATATGCAAATGATTAGAAATGCAGCGTGATTGCGCATTACGTATAGCCGGTAGAGGGCGTTGAATATCGTACTCTGTGGAGTATAAAACAGGTAACCAAAGCTTGTTTGAGTGTGCTGAATCATTTACAAAGGAAGAGCTGAGATAGACATGCCATTACGCCGTGTTTGAAGACAATATAAGCAGTTGTCGCTGTTTGAGAGAGGGAGAATCGTCGGGAGGATGGAAGCTGGGTGATCAGCTAGGCGAGTAGCTCGTCAATTAGGCCGCTCTGATTGTGTTGTGAGGTGGTGTTGGGACCAGTGGACCCGAGAGATGTCATGTACACGAAGACCAGGCTCAGGACGCCCTCGACAGACCAGTCGTCGAGAAGACCCCCACATCGTAAGAAATGCACGCGTACAGCCAACTGCTTCATCGGCCGCCATCCAGGCACAGGTAGCACCTTCACTAGGGGCCTCTGTGTCTTCTCGAACCATACGAAGGCGCCTGGCTGAAGGATAGTTTGTATCGCGGCGCCCATTACGTGTGCTGCCCTTGACGCCCACCCATCGACGCCTCCATTTGGAGTTTTGCCGCGCACGAGGAAACTGGACTGCAGCGGAATGGAACCAGGTCGTCTTTAGCGACGAATCCAAATTCAATCTCGGCAGTGATGACAATCGTGTTCGTGTGTGGAGAGCCCGTGGTGAACGCTTCAATCCTGCCTTTGCTGTACAGCGACACATCGCTCCCAAAGCTGGTGTGATGGTATGGGGTGCCATTGCCTACAATACACGGTCACCCCTAGTATTGTTCCGTGGCACCATGACAGCCCAGCGGTATGTTCATGAAATCCTGCAACCACATGTGTTGCCACTCATGCAACGGCTCCCAGGAGCCACTTTTCAACAAGACAATGCTCGGCCTCATACGGCAAGGGTGTCACAAGACTGTCTCCGCACTGTTACTACCCTTCCTTGGCCTGCCCGATCCCCAGATTTGTCTCCAATCGAGCATATCTGGGATCATTTGGGACGACGAGTTGGGCATCCCACGAGTTTGAACGAACTAGACGCAAGGTTACAGCAAATATGGAACGAAATGTCTCAAAACATCATACAGAACTTGTATGACTCAATGCCCGATCGTATCGCATCGTGCATTCGCGCTAGAGGGGGTCCAATACTCCACAGAGTACGATGTTCAACGCCCTCTACCGGCTATACGTAATGCGCAATCACGTTGCATTTCTAATCATTTGCATATCTCCCCGACATGTACCTTCATTGCAAGTTTCGTTACGATCCCGCAAAAATTTCTTGGTGCGCTAATTTTTTTGTCCATGAGTGTATTTTATTAGAAGGCATAAAGTAATCCATTTGTGCATTAAACATTACTATTCAGATTAATCCTGAACAATCTGGTAAAGTATCACTCCATACGAAATAAAAGCACATAATGTAGTGAAAATCATGCTCTTATCTATTTTAAAGATATTCATAGCTGTGATGTAAAAATGATCCTTGAGTTCGCTGACTATCTGATTCAATCCAACGTAACGTATGGCTTCGAGCTTCGCAACTAAAATATTCTCTCGCATAGAATCTGATGTCAGGATTATATTTTTGATTTCTGAGTAATTTTCCGGAATGCGGGAAGCGAGGTAAATCAACACAAAGAGAACAAAAGCTACTCCACTTACTATAAATATAGCCAGCTTTTGAATCATTGGGTAAGAGATGTTGTAACCATAAACAGTTATAACTTGCATTATTCGAATGACAAGCAGAGAAAGCAAAGAAAATAAGGGCGTCGAGAACACTTTATCGGTGTCTCTTACAATTTTCGAGGCTTCAAATAGAAGGTTAGCACATTCATTCACTACTCTTATATCGGAATCGAAATGCAAAATTTTCTCTGTGATTCTGAATTTTACATCACTCATCATGCTTCCTAATTCATGGTATACGAAGCATAAAAAGATAAATGTCATGCCGACCGAGGAAAATTCTAACCAGTTTAACGAAACTCTGAGAAAACATACCGTGACTGAAGTATATATGTTTGAATTGTTCAAATTAAAGATTAAATACTCCTTGTCTTGATTACGATAGGCACTGGTATCTGATTGTAGATAAGGTACAATTGTGACACCAGAGACAGTGATGAGATTTGAAATAAAGCCGATTATAAGTAATATCTTCACAGATTTTTGAGAAATATTACATAAAGCTGGTCGTCTCGTCGCTAATAAACTGCAGATTTCGGCGATTTTCTTTCGATTCCAGATAAAATATAAACGAATGAATATTGTATTCCAAATCTGGAGATGACCCATAATTATGAGACCTCTAGTTCCAAGAAAAAAAATGGTATACACATTTAAAGCAGTATGATAAATCGTTAAGAAACTAAATACGGCTGTCGAAATAAATTTGCAGTTCGTCTTCAGCGTACACGAATTTTCGTCTGAAAAGCTAATACCTATGAGCAGAAACATGTTGAAAATCATTGTAAAACTCTTATTCGTCTTCAACGAGTTTTTAGACCATGCTGGCTCAAAACTATTAGTAATTTTATTTTTACACATTGCTTCGTGTCACTGAATACTTTACTTATCGTTTAATGAGACTTCTGATTGAAAAATGTTGTCTAGATTTCTCTAGTATCTTTCTATGCCGTATATTTCACCAGAAAAGTCAGTCAGTATGAGAGGTTGTTGGTTCACCCGTCTTCTCTAAACAAATTGTTTTCAATAAATTTTCGCAGTGTGCATGTCCTACTATCTCCTGTATTATATTCGAATCAAAATCAATTTTTCAAATGGAAAGATGTTTCAATTTATATGATTAGCATTTTATATTTCGATAAAGAATTCTTTTGTAAAAAAACAGAAACATCAAGTTTAGTTGACACTATTTCGATCAATATATTTTGTGTCATCGATAGATTTCAATCTCCTTGAATGTTTTCAAAATGATTTTAAAAAAATCTGTATAATAATGGCGCTTCATCGATCTTGTTGAGTTTCTTCAATCGTTTGTTGGGCATATAAAAGTTTAAGAATTTTCAAAAGTTTTAGTCCAAAAAAGGAGGAAGGGTAAGTCTCATTATTAGGGTGTAATACAAGTGGACTTGTGCTCTATTAATCAAAGTATTGTCCCTTTGTTATTAACAAAAGTTTTAATCGATTTATATTTTAATATGTGTCACAACACTGATGTGCATGATAAAATAGATGGTTTATTGTTATGTAAAATTGTAAAAGTAGTATGAAAGCTTATTTTGTCCAAGTTTACTTTCTAGATTAATATAGAAAGTTTAATTTGGTAGATTTAAAATTATCTTTTTTAATTGCAAAAAAATTATATCATAATTCGTCTCAGTTATTAAAAGGCTCTGCAAAAAAAATACGTTAACGTATAAAGAAGAAAATATTGCATATTTTACACTTAAAATTTTTTTCTCCGAGTAGAAAACGCTAATTTTCGGTTTAAAAAAGTGCTATTTTTTGGCTCTCTTTTCAATTATGATATGATGCGAAATATTAGCTGTAATTTATTTTATCAATTTTAAAATTAATTTTTTTAAAAATCTCTTGGCGTACCGTTTCGGAGCATTTTTGGCGATATCAGCACTTCCTCCCTCGCACGCCGCCATGAAAAACAATTTGTGATTTCAATATGTGAGACAGCAAGCAAAAGTGACTCTGGTCATTTTCGTATAAAAAGACGACAAGATGTATTTTAAAAGAATATTACTGTTTGGACAGTAGAATGTTTTTCATCTCCATTCTATTCTTGATGTAAATTTCTTTTAGAGTTTGCAACGAAAATTATTCAAGATGAATCCCAAATTAATAAAATTCTACTCTTCTAAATTTAATTAAAATATAAATCTATATTAATTCGTGAAATTTCTGCAGTCTAAATCTGTCTACGATTTAAAAAAATACTTTAACATGAAGTGATAAGAAAACTTTAATACCTGAATCCCTCTTTAAACCATGATTTTATGAAATATCTGGAAAAATTCGAAAACATTTTCTAAAACGATATATATTTCAATCCTAAATATTAAGGACTATTCTGTTTTCGATTTTTATATTCTTAGAACGCACAAGAAATGTTTCTATTGCAAAGCTCAAATTCTATGCCATGTAAAAACTTTTATTTCAGAGATAAATATCAAAATAGTATAAAAACAGAAACAACTTAGTTCGAAGGAAATAATTATTCGATCTCTATACAGCTGCGAAGGCAAGGGGGGGGGGGGTTCTTAGACACCATGTTGTTTGCTTAATTTGGCGAAACTTTCCTGCCAAAGTTTAGAGAAGTTCCAACCCGGTGTTATAGTGGTTAGCATCGTGAGCTTACCGCACTGGGCTTTGATTTAAATCCTACATAAGTCCTGATCGTTATCGTGTTGTTCCCTCATAGGATTAGCTCACCAAGATGATGCTTCCACACTAAAGTAGCCTGTAAGACTTCTCGGTGAATAACAAGAGGCGAACGCCTCGCGATAAGTGCCTTCACATTAGTAAAAAAGTTTTTAGAAGTAAAAACGATTATTTTGGTAATTGTAGCGAGAAACTATATCAGTATTTCTTAAATCGTATTTTGTAAAAGTACACGAGATCATTAAAAATCAAATTGAATCAGAATTTGTTGTTCGAGACCTTGGCTCAGATTTTGTAATTATTTTTGTATATATATATTTATATATATAGATAATATTAAAACTCTATACATGTATGTTCCATACACATTAACGATTTAATTTGTAAGCTAACAAAAATATCTGGAATTAGCTGCCTTGCTTTTGCAGATGATATTGTTATTTTCACTACTGGTGCTGATATATCTGCCTTAAACAACAGAATAAATAAGGCTCTCAGGGCTGTTGATTTCTGGTGTATTGAAAATCTTATGACGGTCATTTCTGATAAGACTGTTAGCTTTTTACCTAGTCTACTAAAAGCCATCAGATTACAGTGAACTATGATCATCAAGTTTTAGGACGGGTTGAATCCTATCGCTATCTCGGGCTGTTTTTAGACAGTAAAGTTTTATGGAGAAAACAGGCACAGGAGATGGTGGTTAAGGTATCAATAGATTAAAACTTTTAAAGAGACTTTCATGTATCACCTGGGGTTCCTCGGCTGGCACTTTATCGACTACGTATAAAACTTATGTAAGACCTGTTTTGGAGTATGGAGGTGAGCTCATTGCCATAAGCACTTGTTCTAAAATAGTTGATATGGTTCAAAATAAGGCTCTTAGACTTATAACTGGTGGACTTGGCTCTACTCCTATCAATGCTCTGGAAATTCAAACTAGTATTGAGCCTTTGAGGCTAAGAAGAGAAGACAACTTTTGAGGCTCCTTGTAAAATGCAAAGCGCTTGCCTTACGCCCTTGGCAGATTTATGTCCCTCCTAACTCAATATTGAAAACTCACTTGACCTTTTTGTCTAGAGCTGAGGAGCTCATGGTGGATTACGACTTGACTTCCAGTTCTTATTATCCCTTTACTAATGGACCTCCTCCTGATCAAAAGGTCTACTTTTTGCATCACTAGTGGTGCCTCTGTAAAAAAATATGCTGTCCCTGAGATTCTCAGGGCCCATTCCTTGGAGATCATCGCTGTAAAATATCCAAGCGTCGAATGGCTCCATATTTATACTGATGATTCTGCAACGGAGAGTGCAACTGGTGCTGGACTTTAATGTAAGGGATTCTTCGAGGAATTTTATCCTGTGGGCTCTAATGCCACAAACTTCGATACTGAAATCGAGGCCATAAAACGAGCCATTCTAACGAGTACTAAATCTAGGTACTCCACTTAGGAAAGTTGCTTTCTTTATAGATTCTCTGTCTGCAATTTTAGCTATTACTTCACATGCAAGTGATTACTATGTATCATAAGCCGATGCTGGTGCCATTCGAGTCGGTAAGAACGAAAAATTCAAACTAAACAGTTTATTCTTGCTAACATAACGCAAGTATCAACTGTAAAATTTAACAAATAAGTACAATTTAGCAACCGTGCTCACACTTGAGGAACAAAATCAAACAGAAAAGGGGAAAACAGTCCGCGAGAGAAACCCCGAAGTAGCAGGCGGGGAAACTGAACGGCAGCCCTGGTTGACTGCCAGATCCGGCTTAAATACTTGCCGCGGTGATGACGTTACAAGCCGAAAAATTTGAATATCAAACTCCATGATGCGCTGGCGTGCAGTCTGTACCTCCAGAACACTCCTCTACGAAGTTTAAGGGTCAAACTGACCTGACCGAACTTTCCTTCCGCTCCGGGTCGTAGGAGTTCAAAGTCTTACCATCTTGGTCATCCTTCTTCCCTGCGGCCAAGGCTAATTGTGGCAAAGGCAGAGTCCCCCGGGAGAAAAGCTGGTTTAAGGCGATCAATAGACATCCATTTCTCCTGCAAAGCAATCTTTAAAAAAAGATTTTAGGTCTCCTAAGGACAATGTATGGTCCTTGATAAGGTGGTTGAAGCGCCTTGCGCACCGCATCTTGTTGCATAAACACGTGTGTACAAGTTTTTAAATCCTTTGGTATATACACTACTTGTTCTTTATGAGAAGTAGCGGGTTTGGGTTTAACAAATTTGAAAGCAGTATATAATTTATAAATGAAATCAGACTGCGAGTACGAGGAATCAAATTCAACAGGCGTAAAACATTGCCCTGGAAGACGTAATGTCTGTCCGTACACAAGCTCCGCCGCTGAGGGCTTCCACTCCTCCCGTACTGCAGTTCTCAACCCCAGCAAAATCAAAGGTAAGCGGTCAAGCCACGAGTCCACAGGATTGCACATTAAAGCCGATTTTAGGATGCGGAGACAACGCTCAATCATACAATTTATTTTGGGATTGTATGCATAGGTACGTGGAATTTCAGCACCCAACGTTTTAGCTAAGTTCCTGAATGTAAAAGATTCAAACTGTTTCCCTTGGTCACGATATATACGGGCTGGTGCACCAAATCTGGACACCCAATTTAATAAAAATGCCCGCGAGACCGTTTCAGCAGTTATATCCTGTAAGGGAACGACCTCGATCCATCTTGTATACCTATCGATTATCGTTAAGCAATATCTAAAGTTCTGGTACATTGGTAACGGACCAATTAAATATATGTGAACATGTTGGAATATAGCGTTAGGCGTTTGAATTTCTTGCAATGGTGAAACTGTGTGTCTATGCACTTTTGCTTTTTGGCAAGCCATACACATGCAACACCAGGCACTTACATCCCTACGCATAAAAGGCCAAATGTATTTGGAACTTATTTGTTTCAAAGTAGATCGCGATTCAACATGTGCTAAACCATGCACGATTCAAAAATAATGCGCCTAAATTTAACAGGAACAAATAACCTGACACTATCTTGAGAGACAGTACACTTTTACATTTAAATGTTCAAAAAATAGTAAATTAAGTTCAGGCCCAGATTTCCGCATGGGCAAGTGGGGAGCTTGCCCAGGGCCCCCAAAATTATGGGGCCCCCTAATTTAGTATTAAGTTGTGCATAGCTTTTAGAATTTGGTTTTTGGGTAATACAGAAAAGGGGGACAGAGGCGGATACAGAAAAAATCCTTGGGGGGGGGGAGGGCACAGTGCACCCACTATAGTGAAAGCATGCTTACATCCATAAGGCTCGGTGCACACGAGCGATCCGAGCCTAAGCTTTTCTGATTTAATTTTATTTATTTATTTTTTTTTTTTGGGGGGGGGGTGTGTTGTAATAACTCTAGACTGTGATCTATTTTGAATGTCAAAAGAAAATTTCATGACTTTATTTATTAACATTAAAAACTAAATTAACACTTAATTTTTTTTCTTCAAATTTAACTTGTTGGTCGGAATTATTTTAAATTTCCGGTCCCGATTTACAGGAGGCCTGAGTGCCCCCCATGTTCATGCGAAATCTGGTCCTGGGGGGGATGAGCCCCTTCTAGATCTGTCCTTGAAGAGGGCCCCCAAAGTCTGTTTTGCCCGGGGCCCCATTGCGTCAAAGTCGGGCCCTGTTTAAGTTCAAGATTAGTTTTCTCAGGATATTTAAAAAAATTTTGCAACTCACCTTCCACCATCTGCTAGTTCACTATAGTCAATATTTACAGGGTACACTATTTCATCAATTCTTGACAATGCATCAGACACAAAACTCTGGTGGTTCTCAATATATGTTACATCAGTTTGAAACAGTTCAATAAAATAGAGATATCTTACACGTCTTGGAGGGCATTTTTCAGAAACTCGCGCGAAAGCATGTGTCAAGGGTTTGTGATCAGTAGCTACATAAACACATCTTCCCTCTAACATATAGCGAAAATGTATAATAGAAAGGTAAATGGCCAACAATTCTTTATCATAGACAGAATATTTCACTTGAGCATTAATTTTTTTGGAAAGAATGACAGAGGCAAGTACCCTCCAGAGACTTTTTATGCAATGCATCAAACACGGCTGTTTCACTTGTGTCAATGAATAAAATCAGCTCGCAATTAAACTCCGGGTGCGACAATCGAGTGATTTTAACAATACTGTCCTTACATTTTTGGAAACTATTATTTAAATAGTCATTCCAAACAATAGATTTTCCGTTACCTTTTTTTTCCACCACCTAATAAGGAGTTTAATGGGGCTTGCATTTCCGCCGCTCGCGGTATGCAAGCCCCATAAAACCGATGGCCAAGGTACCTTGGCAATAATATAATACCTAATATTGCAAACCGATATTAACCGGTATGCAAGCTCCGATAAAAAATAACGCACCCTAAAAATCTTCGTAAATCACGAAGGGTGTTCGGTTTAGGATAATCGTTAATTACTTCACTTTTTCAGGCAATGGTTTAATACCAAAACAATTAACTACATGACCTAAAAATGTGATTTCATCAGCTCCGAAAACACATTTGTCTACATTAATCGTTAGAACATACAATTGTAGCCTTCAAAAACACGTTTCAAATGATTTATATGCTCTATTTCATTATTACTTGCTATTAAAATATCTAGATACACAAACGCATAATCTAATCCAAACAAAACTTCATTCATAAAACGTTGAAATGTCTGGAGGAGGGGGGGGGGACATTACAAAGTCCAAAAGGCAAATATTTAAATTCAAATAACCCAAAAGGTGTTATTACAGCAGTTTTCAATATCAAGCTCATAAACAGTTATCTGATGATACGCTCGAAACAGATATATTTTACTAAACACTTTTTTACCAAACAAATTTTGTGTAAAATCCTGTAAATTCGGTAAAGGATACTTATCAGGTCGAGTTCGAGCATTTAAAGACCTATAATCCCCTGTTGGTTGCCAATCTGAATTCTTTTTCGCCACCATATGTAAAGGGCTCGTCCAAGGGCTCTTCGAAGGTCTAAAAATCCCTTGACTTAAACATAAAATCAAATTCGCTTTTGGCCGCTTTTAGTTTTTCATGATTCAATCTCCGAACTTTTGCAGCCACAGGGGGACCTCTTGTGTCTATGTAATGCACAGTATCATGTTGGATTTTAACAGGATTGGATTTAATCTTAGTAATTTCTACAAATTCCTGTAACAAATCACGATATTAACTGGTACCAGTTTTAATAATTTGTATCGTATATGGCAAAACTTTTCCTTTACTTTTACACAAAGTAGTGGGATCAATTAAGTTTTTATTTTTAATGTCCACTACTAAACCAAATTTGTTTAAAAAAAATCAACACCAAGGATAGGTTTTGAAACATCGGCAATAATAAATGTAAAAACAAACTTTCTGCCTAATCCAAAGTTTAAGGTTAACAACTTAGATCCAAATGTATTAACGTTAGTACCATTAGCAGGTTTAAGCATATAATTTGCAATTGGACTCTGGCCTTTAAATGGCCTTGGCAATAAACTTACATCCGACCCTGAATCCACCAAAAATTATAAGTGAGATTGACGGTCAGTAACAAAAAGGTCGGTGACTTTCAAGACTTCCCGTTAAACTAGGGATCACAGAATCCGTAGCTGGGCTTATTAGTTTAAATTATAAGCACATAGTTTAAGGCATTTATGAGCTTTTGATGCATATTTAGTATGATACCAACAATATTTAGATTGCTTTTGAGTGAATTCATCACCCTAATTGCCTTGCTTAGCAGCATCCCTATTAGAAACTCTCTCACGAGAGTGTAACCTATTACTGGGGTGAAAATTTGATTCCTGATTTTGTTGCAAGCATACAACTTGGTGCCTTAACTTAGAAATTTCATTCTGTAATGAGATTAAGTTTAATTTCACTGCAACAAGTAGCAGAACCCGTGACTTCAAGAATTATATCAGCTAGTCCAGCCAGATTATTTAATCTTTCACTGCTTACCGAAAGTACAAGTTGTACAGTAGCAGGAAATTGTGCTAACCAAATAGATTTGATTACTTGCTCCGAAAAACTATCCCCCGGTCAAGTCTCTCATATGGCGAAGCAACGCAAAAGGTTTACGATCACCCGACATCAAATCTTTCAGCAAAGTTTGAATTTTTTGGGTATCCGATATTTCAAAAACCTCTATTAACCTGTTTTTTTACAGCGGTATACGGATTTTCTAACTCAGAATTACGCACAAGATCATCAATTGCCAATATAGTTTGTTGATCGAGCGAGGAAATCAAGCTACAATATTTAGTTCCTTCCTGCGTTATTCCCGATAATTTAAAGTTTGCTTCTACTCGGGAAAAGTACAAACTTGGATTTTCATTCCAAAAGTTTGGCAGTCTTAAAGCAATTTTATTCACTTGCGAGCCATCCTCACCGTTTCCCTCCCCCGCGTTACTCATTTTTAATACTTGCTATACAAAAACAAATGCACATTATATACACAGTACGAAGTAATGACAATGAATGCACACAAAATAAACCCAAAAAGGTTACTTCATTCACCTAGGTATAATATACAAAGTAGAATTTATTTAGCAATAACTATTTGAATAGTCAGAATGAGCAGGTGATACCGTAGATGTGTAAAAAACATACTTTATTCATTGCAGTCGCACTCGAATTACATACCGTGAGCACATTTTATTTTGATGATGGGGGGATTTAAAGCTCCAGCCGACTAAATACACTTCAAAAACAGGTTAAACATTTCATATCAGACCGTGCCTGTAGACCGGCTCACCACTGTAGCATAATCCGATGCTGGTGCCATTAGAGTCAGTAAGAACGAAAAATTCAAACTCAACAGTTTATTCTTGCTAACATAACGTAAGTATCAACAACTGTAAAATTTAACAAATAAGTACAATTTAACAAAAGTGATCACACTTGAACAACAAAAAAAAAAAAAAAAAAAAAAAAAAAAAAAAAAAAAAAAAAAAAAAAACAAAGGGGAAAACACTCCCCGCGAAAAACTCCGAAGTAGCAGGCGGGGAAACTGAACGGAAGCCTTGGTTGACTCTCAGACCCGGCTTAAATACTTGCCGCGGTAATGACGTTACAAGTCGAGAAATTTGAATATCAAACTCCATGATGCGCTGGCGTGCAGTCTGTACTTCCACAACTACCACGTGGAAGAAACTAAGAAGTTTTTTAATCAAGCAATTTCTATAGGCTGAAAAATTGTCCTTCAACGGATTCCAAGTCACCGCGGTATTCCAGGAAACGAAAAAGTCGACATCCTTGCAAAAAAATGGATGTAACTTGCGGCAGCCACACATTAATATGTCCTACTGGCAAATTTGTGGTGTGTTAAAATATAAATTACAAAGGTCCCTTCGAAATCACTATGCTGAAGCTGTAGTGGGTAAGGCCTGGAGTTCATTGCTGTGTTCCCCACTTCCCTATGAACCTTCCTCGCTCGGTCTTCACAGCTAATTTTAGACTTTTAACTGGCAATGACTTTTTACAGTATCACGTGTGCCGTATTGGCATGGTAGATAGCTCTGACTGTATAGTAATGTTCTTCAGGCGCTCTTATGGATTTTACTCATTTGACAAGCTGTCCTGCGCTTTCTTTTTTGAACTGTCCTCCTGACAACTTTCATAACAAGGTTAGTTTTTATTGGGCTGCCAGAGGGCTTATGGCCGAAGTTGTCCCTGGCCCGACGTAGGGAAAAAAATGTCCCTTACATTAAAGCGCTATATTGTCAAGTTACTATAATCTCCAGACCCCATTATTATATTTCTGTGAGACGGTGCTAGGCAATTTCATTTGTAAATTCTGCCGAGTTGGTGGCTGGGGACTTTTTTTTATGTAAAAACTATGCGTAATGTCTTGTTTAATAACAGTGTAAAAGGATTTATAGACGTGGATATTGAAAATGAGAGTCAATCTCAAGTCATGACGAAACTTAACTATCAAGAATCGAGAGAGAGAAAAGAGTGAATTGACTTTTCATCGCTTATAGTATGATTTAAGAATTTTTCAATGATTTTGTCGTGTTTCGAAAATGCATGCTAACTTATATAATGCCTCTTTAATGAAAACTTTATTTAAAGTTTTTATAGCTTTATTTAAAGTACATGTGAGAAAAAACTTTTTTTTCTGTTCTAATGTTGTTAGTACAAAATCTAGATTGAGTTAATATTTTTCTATTTTTCCATGCTTTTCCAAAGTGTAGATGATTATTTACACTTTTAAAGTGGTTTAAGTGGTTTAAGCTTCCTGAGGAAATTGCACTTTAATGACAAAACATCTCAAGGAATCAGGTTAAAAATTTAGATAAAAGAATAAACTTAAATGTAAAATACAAAACTGTTCATTCTAATTAAAAGTCGGGTATTTTATGAATTCTGTGGGAAATAACAACATCAATAAACAAAAATATTGGAACTGTCAACTAGAAAGGTATACACGATATCATTATAGTACTATATACAGGTATAAAATGATTAAATTATACATCAATAATAAAACAATAAATTTCCTGGTATTATTTGTCAGTTTTTTTCAGCAAATTAAAACCGCTATTAGTTCAAAAACTTCTATTTAAGGCTTTCTACATGTTTAGCATGATAAACAAAATTGTCGCCAACCAGTTCTGTTGTAAGATTCCTATTTCTATTTGCAAACTTCTTATAATTGAAGTGAAAATTCAGAACTAAGTTTTAGTCACACCCGAAAAACTTAGTCCTTTAAAAGCAACATAGTGAAGTAGTTTATTAGAAGACATAAAGTATTCCATTTGTGCATTAAAAATTACTTTTCAGATTTATCCAGAACAATCTGGTAAAGTATCACTCCATACGAAATAAAAGAACATAATGTAGTGAAAATCATGCTCTTATCTATTTTCAAGATATTCATAGCTCTGATGTAAAAATGATCATTGAGTTCGCTGACCATCTGATTCAATCCAACGTAACGTATGGCTTCCAGCTTTACCGCTAAAATATTCTCTCGCATAGAATCTGATGTCAGGATTTTATTTTTTATTTCTGAGTAATTTTCCGGAATGCAGGAAGCGAAGTAAATCAAAAGAAAGAGAACGAAGGCTACTCCACTTGCTAGAAATATAGCCTGCTTTTGAAACATTGGGTAAGAGATGTGGTAACCATAAACAGTTATGACTTACATTATTCGAATGACAAGCAGAGAAATCAAAGAAAATAAGGGCGTCGAGAACACTTTATCTGCGTGTCTGACAATTTTCGAGGCTTTAAATAGAAGGTTAGCACATTCATTCACTACTCTTATGTCGGAATCGAAATGCAAAATTTTCTCTGTGATTCTCAGTTTTAGATCGCTCATAATGCTTCCTAATTCATGGTATACGAAGCATAAAAAGATAAAAGTCATGCCGACTGAGGAAAATTCGAGCCAGTGTAACGAAACTCTGAGAAAACATACCGTGACTGAAGTATATATGTTTGAATTGTTCAAATTAAAGATTAAATTCTCCTTGTCTTGATTACGATAGGCACTGGTATCTGATTGTAGATAAGGTGCAATTGTGATACCAGAGACAGTGATGAGATTTGAAATAAAGCCGATTATAAGTAATACCTTCACAGATTTTTGAGAAATATTACGTAAAGCTAGTCGTCTTGTCGCTAATAAACTGCAGATTTCGGCGACTTTCTTTCGATTCCAGATAAAATATAAACGAATCACTATTGTATTCCACATATGGAGATGACCCATAATTATGATACCACTAGTTCCAAGAAAAAAAATAGTATACACACTTAAAGCAGCAGAATAAATTGTCAAGAAACTAAATACGGCTGTCGAAATAAATTTACAGGTCGTCATAAGCGTAGACGAATTTTCGTCTGAAAAGCCAATACCTATGAGCAGAAACATTTTGAAAATCATAGTAAAATTCTTATTAATCTTCAACGAGTTTTTTGACCATGCGGGTTCAAAACTATCCATAATTTTAGTTTTGCACATTTCTTGGTGTCACTGAGTACTTTACTTATCGTTTAATGAAACTTATGTTCCAGAAATATTGTCTAGATTTTTGTCGTATCTGGCTACGCCGTACATTTCATCAGAAATGTCAATCAATATTAGAGGTTGTTGGTTCACCCGTTTTGCCTAAACACATTGTTTTCAATAAATTTTCGCAGTGTGCACTTCCCACTATCTTCTGTATTATATTCTAATTCAAATTAATTTTTCAAATGGAAAGACGTTGTTTCATTTTATATGATTAGCAATTTTGGTTCGGATAAACATTTCTTTTGTAAAAAAACAGAAATCCCCAGTTTTTAGCTGACACCGTTTCAATCAATATATTTTGTGTCATTGACAGATTTCAATCTCCTTGAATGCTTTCAAAATGATTACAATAAAATCCGTGTAATAATGGCGCTTCATCGATCTTGTTGAGTTCCTTCAATCGTTTGTTGGGCATATAAAAGTTCCTAAGAGTTTTTCAAAAGTTTTAGTCCAAAAAATGAGGAAGGGTAAGTCTCATTATCAGAGTGTAATACAGGTGTGCTTTCGCTCTTTTAATCAATTTAATCAAAGTACTGTACCTTTGTTATTTACAAACAAAAGTTTTAATCGATTTATTTTTTTAATGTGTGTTACAACACTGATGTGCATGATAAAATTGGTGGTTTATTGTTATTTAAAACCGTAAAAGTAGTATGAAAGCCTCTTTTGCCTTACTTTAATTTCTAGATGAAAATAGAAAGTTTAATCGGCTAGATTAAAAATGATCTTGTTAGATTGCAAAAAAATTTCATTTTATAATTCGTCTCAGTTATTGACGTATTTTTTCGCAGAGCCTTTTAACGTATAAACAATAAAATTTGACATATATTTCACCAAAAATTATTTTTATTTTACATATTTTTCACTGTGACATAACGTCACTATGTAGAAAATTAATTACCATTTCAGTTATTAAATATTAAATATAATTATTAATCTCTCCTATTTCTATTTGCAAACTTATTAATTATTATCATCTCTTAAATTAATTATTCGCTAGCTGTATTAATATTAACTTTGCTCGGTTAACTTAATGATTAAAATATAACTTATAATTTCCAGGTAAAGTTTGAATTCTTAAAGCAATTACATTGTTATTATCTACAATAATCAAATATATTAACAATAACAGAATCGATTCACATATTCTAAATCGCATGTCGATTCCAATCCTTCACTTAACTGTAGTTTAACTGATAAACACGTTCAAGATAGAGAATGTATTCATACTCAGAGTTTTCCCTAATAATAATAACAATGTAATCGCAGTTTTTAGTATTTAGTTATTAATATAGTCTTGTGCTACAGCTAGCGTTTGTAAATCATTTAATTATCCTGTCCTACAAGTTTGATTTGATTAATATGTGCAAAAGGAGATGCGATCTATTTATCAGAGCAAAAGCATACTAGCGCTTACGAGCTCTAGTCTCTGAGCAGGCTATGCTTTCTATATAAGAGAACGCGGTTGCAGTGACGCAAGAGCATCGAGAGAGGACTTTTCCGAGAGGATTTTTCGATGTCCCTCATTTTTTCTAGTCTCCGGACTAAATTTTGTGATACTGGCTGCTGGCTTTAACATGTATATTTCTGTGCCCATATTCTCGTCAAGATGTCTTAGATGAAAAAATAGCATTAATTAAAATTATGCCAGTTTTATTTCTTCGTGTTGAGTCAACGTATCCAAAATACATTGTTCAGCTAGTTCTTCAAATGTTCCTGAGTTAGCCAGACCTTTGGGTCCATCTTCATCGCCGAGCTACATCTAGATGTGTGGCACTTTCAGAAATCCAGCTTTCAAGTTCCTCGTCCAATTTCTGTGCATTGACTCTTGGACCAGATTCAACGTAGTAGGCCTAGCTCCATCTTTCCCTCGTAACCGGATCCACGTGTTTTTTTAGCTGATGTGCATCGTCCACTCCACGTGCTACCAAAATCACGGAAAAGAGACTGTCTCTACAAATGTTTACACTTCTAAATAGTAGTTAAGTATTCATGAATAATTTTGACTATATCTTTACAAGAATTCAAAATAGACAACGCAATGGAAATTTACTTATTATACTTTGCTGGGGTGAAAATCTAATTTGATTATCTCCAGTTATCACGTGTTACAATCCGTAACTAAACAGGAACCTAGCCATTCCCCATTCTTATCATTTTCCTCACCAATTAATTTTTATCATTGGTACCATTTGCACCACACACCTATCCATTTTTATCATTCACCAAAAATTATTTTTATCTTCAAGTAGAAAACGCTAACTTTCCGTTTAAAAAAAGGCTATTTTTGCTGTCTTTTCAAGTATGATATGATGCAAAATATTAGCTGTAAATTATTAAATTTATGAATTATAAAATTCAATTGTTTAACAAATCATTGTAGAGAAAAATATATATTTTCTGAATCTATCAAAAGTATAAATCAAGTTTGTAATTAGCTTAAGTATTTCAAAATTTATTAGATAAATACCTTGAAGAAGAATTAATATTTTGTTAACATTTTTAAAGTTATATAACATTAGAAAAATATAGATTTTGTACACAATACACCATAATTCAATCAAGAATCCAAACATTTTACATGCTGGGATTTGAAATTTATACGTGCAAAAACTTTTATTCATGTTTAGCTTTTATCTTTTAAGGGGAGTATTTTTACAAAATGGATAGGAGTCAATTGCGATTTCTTCATACGCAGAGATGTTTTTTTCATCTCACTCTTCACTTTGTCATGCCAACTTTTTTAGGACAATATGTCCAGACCGTAGGCTTCATTTCTGCTGTGTACCTATAACTTCATTTCAGGAGATCACTCTTTCATTCGTAGTGCTAGATACCAGTAATCAGTGATAAAGATTACTAACAAATATTTTATTGCCCTCTGTTTATTTCTGCAGTAATAGGTATGCTCTGCAAAGTTTTTTTCCAACACTGCAGGCACTTTTTCCTGAAAAACTTTTGCTCTTCCACACAACGGTTTTGTAAACTACTTTATTGTTTAGGAACCATATAGCGTACCAGCATTTTGCTTTTTGCGTCGACAACTCAGGAATGTTCGTGTCTTATCCAAGATTAGAACTCGAGTGTACTTTGTAAAAGCTCTCAATGCAACCACTTTGCGATATGGGACACGTCCTGCAAAATAATTAATATTGTTTTGTTGTTACTAACAACAACACATGTAATTAAAAATATACGTAAAATATATTAGGACGTCTTATAAAATTATGTCATAAAATAGTTTCCGAAACTCCTTACTTTATCGTAGGTAATAACACATTTCATTTTGAATCATTTAAGAGTTCATTGTTTATTTAATTTAGTAATGGTTTGAAGAGTATAGTATTCTTAATTTTGCTTGAGATATTTATATAATCTTTAACCAAATCTTCCAAAAAATGAGGGAACAAAAACTGTGTATATTTTCAAGAGACTTCGTAAAGATTTCATCCGAACTTCAGTTATCGATAGATGTCTGTTCTTGCTGGAATATCTGGAAAATTATAACTCCGTAAGAGATAAGAGAGCATGAGATCGTGATAATTACCATTCTATCAATTTTAACAGCATCCATTGCAGTTATGTAGAAGCTATCTGTCAACTCATTAAGAAACTGGCCCATTCCAATGAGGCTAATTGCTACAGATTTTCCAAGCGAAATCTCCTTTCTTATGCTCTCAGCTGTGACGACTAAAATTTTCATCTCTGAATACGTTTCAGGAATTCGAGATGCTAAAACAACCAGACTACATATTGCAATGACATCATTTAACGAGATGAGGCAGAACGTAATGCTTGATACATCTCCTGGATATCTCGCGGCGAAAATAGTTATAAACGCCATTAATTGAATAATGTATAAAAGCAGTAGATAAAATAGAACTAGGGATAACTCCGTGTTCACCTGATTTACAACATTAGATGCCTTGTGCAGAAGATCTGAGCACTCGTTTACCAGTTTAAGATCGGTAGTAGGCTTTGATAAAACAGTTGATATTCGTTGTTTGATTTGTGAAACAAAGGCGCCCAACTCCTTATAGATGAGACACAATAGCATTACGGTGAAACCTGGAATAACAAGTTCAATATAGTTTCGTGTCACTTCTATTGCTGCTGTCAAAATTAAGAAGTTTTCGTTCGGAAGAGGATAATTGAAAAAAAGCGATTTTTCGTCTTCAAGTGCTAATGTGTTATTTTCTCGAAAAATATTGTCATGAGACATGGAAATGGTAAAAATGAGGCAAAATGCGAAGTACAGTAACATCCACATCTTCAAAGGTTTCTGCAAATTGTTACCAGATGAGGACCCGAAGTTGATAATGCATCTGCAGACCTCCACAATTTTATCTGATTTCAAGATGAAGTGCAGTCTGATTATGTTGGTAACCATGAACTGGCAAAGAATCGTTAAACCTTCTCCGTCAGTAATTCCACTTTTAATGACGTTATAAAGACACAACAGTAAGAAATAGGCAGAAAATAAGTGAAAAAATAGGCAAATAAACTTTCTGATACACGCAACCCACGAGGAGATTATTTTGTGGCGGAAAGTAACTCCTACCACTGCAAACATATCAAACATGAAAAAAAAATTCTCTCTGGAGATTTGCCTTCCTTTTTCATCAGAAATTAAATCTGCGAGACTTTTTTTTACAAACAGACATCCATTCTGATTTTCACGAATTGTGTTTTTTAATGCTGGCACGGTCAAAGACATGATTATTCTACGTATGTTCTTATATAGTTTTAAAATATTCAATTCTCACTTTATCGTGAGAGGCAGAAATTTTCCTTTAAGTCACTAAACAAAATTATAAATTAACTAATGAACTTGCTTTATGTGTTTGTGTATTATAACCTTTCTCTTCAAAGTCAGCGAAAATGTTAAATCTTATTTGAAGAAAATCTTTTCTAAGAGCACAATGTTTATTTTTTTCTCTTAAATTTTCGAACATAAAATTATTTTTTAAGTCTCTTATTTTCAGTGGACGTATCGTTCTTGCGTGTTTTTCTTGTGTTGCAACTTCTAAAAACCTTAATTTTCAAGTGAAAATTCTAGCTTAGTTATTCAAGTAGATGAAAACTTTAAGCTTAAGTTTTACGTAATTTGTTCATACGTTCTTATAAATGATTAAAATACTGTTAAGAACTGACGAAGTATGTTCTTCTAGCATGTTAAGCAGGACTAAAAAATCATTTTTTATTTTCCGGAGAAGCTGCAAATTTATTATTGTGTCTGCTAAGCCCCCTGGACTAGAAAATGCTGGACCAGGTCTGTGATGCTCTGTAAATTCGGCAAGTATGCTGACGGGGCAAGTATGCTGACGGGGAACAGTCCACAATGTAGTAAGGATTATCAGTAGCAGAAGAACAGGAACAAGGGAGGAAATACCTTTGTAGAGTGCTTGAAGCACATATTTTTTGTATTGCCACTCCGAATACGAGCCAGGGCAGACTGTATTGGTCTCGGACCTCTAAAGAGCAACGCCAGTCCAGGGTACTTGGCCGGATTCCACTGTTGAGCAGGAGGACGTCTCCAAACACCGTGCAACCTGGTTTTAAAAACGGATTGATCCTCCGATGCAGTTAGAACATCAAACGCAATTTTTGGGCGCGGTGGACCAGTTAACATGAGCAGTGGGCCAGTGGTCTGAACGTCCGTGGTTCGAAACTCGTCGCTGCAAATCCACCGCCGTGTTCACAAATGGTGGCCGGAGGCACGTAAAATAGGGCGTGGCTGCAATGTCCTCCCAGTTCTCAAATTTACCTAAGGAGGTGCGGGGTCAAGTGTTCCGGTCTCGTCACTTGACTCGGTTCAAAATTCCGGGACCGGTCATTTAGCCAAGTCGGACTCCGACGCTTGTGGTGCTAATTCAAAACAGGAGCCGCACCTTCATCGCCCATAGCCTTCGGGACTTGATGTGATGTTGCTGTCGGTAAAGTGGCATAAGAAGAAACAACAACAACAACGCAATTTTTTTTTGTAATTCAGATTGTATAATTATAGTTCTTTAAATATGCTATATTTTGTTCACCCATTCTTACTTATACGCGAAGTCGAGTAGCAATAAACAAAGATATTTTATGGGAACTATATTTCTAATTTCGTGTCACTACATCTTGGCAAGTCCATAGTTGATTTAAAGAGATTTTATGTAGAATTATTGCAAAGACGAGTGAGAGATTTTTTATTAAAGAAAAGGTTGTTTAAAGGGATGAGCCCTGTGTAGGAGCATGTCGTACATCAGCTGAATTTTGTTGTAGTCTACTCCAGCTATTTTATTTGTACGAAATAGAGTAACAATGATTTTTTAAACCTTAAATACAGGTGAAATTTAAATAATAAACATCACATTTGTTGAAAACTGCATTTGTCACAAGGAATAAAATCTGTAAGAGGCAGACTTATTTGATCATAGTCTTTATTTCATGTTCATTATTCTTACCATTTCAGCTGATTTGCCGGAAATCAATTACAAAAATTAAACTTACTGTAATATTCTTACTTAGCTGTTTCAAGGAATATTAGTTCTCCAATATCATGAACATAAATAATCAAACTATGTATTAAAGTGAAGCATATTTCTTTTAGATATCTTAATTCTTATAAGCAGAGTAGATATTTAGGTATATAAAATATCTTAATTTCATATAAATTTAACATACTGTGGCTTTTTTACTATTCAACACACAGTTTAACACATCCAATCCTCTCAATCCATTGAAATACGGTAAATAATTGTTTTCACTGGATAACATTTTTATAATTATTGTAAAAAAATGAAGTTATTAGACTCCTCTATGTTAAAATGTACTTCAACTTCTTCAAATCATATTTTTAATGACTTTAAAATATTACCTTCCAGACATATTCCGTAGAACACTTGACCTAACACTTTAGCATGGACTTTTGCACTGTCAAAACCTCCGCAATTATGTTGACAATAAACATTTCTATTAAATTGAGCTACTTAATTGCCATGGTAACTAATGGTAGATGCATTAATGTCACATCTTGGTATATATATATGACACGCATTACTTTTTATCCATCAGCTAATTAAATGTTCTTCGAATGTATAAAAATATTTCTGCCTATGAAAAAAGTATTACGTATAGTTATCATTTCATTGGGCCATGCAATTAGAATAATGGATAGTATTTCTGCTAAGAGACTTGAAATTCGTTTTTAATTTTAGACTTTATTGGATAAATCTAAACAAGATTCCCCACTGATATCCCTACCCATTTTATTTGAAATCATTCGACTCTTCATAAAATAGTAAATGTATCCTAAATACGGACAAAAATAAAAGGGTGATGTTGATATCACCTTAACCTTTATGTGAGATATTTGTAATTATTTATCCGAATATTAAATGTTATCATTACCTCTGGAGGTGCGGGGTCAAGTATTCCGGTCTCGTCACCTGACTCGGTTCAAAATTACGGGACCGGTACGTTTCAGGCTCCAGTTCCACACACGCGAATCAGGCACCCCCCCGTCCCGTCGCGAGACATTAGTCACGCTCCAGGAGCGTGACTAATCGACCCGACTGACCATTCTCATATTTCAGCGTCTCGCAACTTCCCGGCGTCATTACCCCTTTGACCTTTGACCCTCTCCCCGTCATCCCTTTCCGAAAAGCGCGATCCGGGGACTCCCGATTTGACCTCCCCCAACATGTGGGAGAAAGTCCCTCGTCCCTTTGATCATTCGTCAGAGAACCGCCCTCCGAAGGTAGCGGCCGAGCGGGGAGGCGAATGCTGGGGTTAACGGCGAGAGGACCCATAAATCACTGTTCCCCCCTACAATTCGCTCCTCTTTCACGAATGTGTATTCGCGGTGCGAAACGGGTGCAGCGTGGAACCACCCCCTGTGGTTCACCGGGGGCAACGCATGCAATGCATACTGTGAAGTGGTCACACATTTCTGGCTTCTTCCGGGAAAAAAGCATCGCTCAGCTCCTAGCCATTGAAGAGTATATATATATATGTATATATATATATATATGTATATATATATATATATATATATATATATATATATATATATATATATATATATATATATATATATATATATATATATATATATATTAAAGTTATCAGAAAACCGCGAGTTACTTTTCCTCTGCCTTGAGTTCAACGTTTTTCAGTTCTGTTTAGTCTTGGCTGTTTTAAGAATTGTTTAACTAGATCTTCAACAGTTTTTCTTGCATGGAACATAAATGTGATATGAAATAATCTTCTAAGAAAAGATAATGGTGTTTTCCGGAAGCGATGAAACCATTAAGCGCTTCCTATAAATATTTCAATTACAGGATTTTAGAAAATATTTAAGCGTTTCTACGCCTCGCATTCAATTTTGTACAGAACAGATAGTGCTGAGCTGGAGACGATGAGAAGGAAATTTCCCATATAGTCTCGAACTAGTGGGTATCATGCTTGGTTTGCGAACCTGACTAGCAGTTCTACGTTGACAGTCGACGGAAAAAGAAACCAACTTAACAGGAAAGGCGATGATTCCTAAGTGTTACGAAACAGTCAGGATTAAGTAGGACATAAATGTGATGCGAAATGGTCTAAAAAAAGATAATGGTATTTTCCGGAAGCGATTAAATACTTAAGCGCTTCCTATAAATATTTCAATTACAGGATTATAGAAAATATTTAAGCATTTCTACTCCTCACGTTAAATTTTGTACAGAAAAGATAGTGCTCAGCCGGAGACAATGAGGAGGAATTTTACCATATAGTCTCTAACTAGTGGGTATCAACCATGGTTTGCGAGGTTGACCTATCGTCGCAGCAGTTCTACAAGGACAGTGGACGGAAATAGAAACTACTTTAACAGATAAGACGATGATTGCTAAGTGTTTCGAAAGTGTGTGGATGATTGTAGCAGTTAATACGAGAGGTTAGCGTGTCTAATTGAACGTAAGGGTATTTGGTGAGCTTCGAGTAGGAGTATTTTTGAAAGTGGGACGCGTCTCCTTTCTTTTGGTTCACCCGTTCTTATTTCTATTCTCAAGTCGAGTAGCAACAAACTAAAAAATATTTATGGGAAATATATTTCTATTCGTGCCACTAAACCTTGGCAAGTCAAGTTAAAGAGATCTTTTTCAAAGCTATTGTGCGGAATGAGAGATTTTTATTAAGGGGACAACAATACACCTTGAAAATGGTCAAAAATCAATTATTATTTTTTTATATTAATTGAGACGCGGATTAATTCTGAACAATTTGGTACCAAACTTCTTTTATGATACGGCAATTACATCATGAGATATTAAAATAATTATGAACATCCAAGCAATGAATTTTATACAAAATTTTAACTTTAAATGCATTTGTCTGAAAATATGATTTTCTGACTTTGCGCGCATCATATTTCAAAAACAATTTGAGATAAAGGCTTGAAATTTTCTATACATGTCAATGTTAACGTTCTTTATAAATGCTTAGAGTTATTTTTTATAATAAATATTTTTACAAAAAAGAGGTTTTATGAGAAAATTTTAGTAAAATTTTTTTTAAAAATTAATTGTTAATTATAAATATTTAAAATGAAGGTAATTGAAAGATTCTACATCAATATATTAAGCCAAATGTTTTTTTAATTAAAGTGTATTTAATATTAATAAATTAAAATTAACATCAGTTAACATTCGTGCATTGACACATGGTGATTGTGAAAATAGGAAAACAACATGTTACTTAATTAAGATTTCCTAGTTAATTTAAATAATTTGCATCGATATATTTTTGTTGCAACAAGTGATGTCTGATCTGACAGTCTAGAAATTTCCAATGAATTTGCCTCATTGGTTAATTTGTTAAAAATTATGAAAACTTAGTCAATTTCTCAGCATTTTTCGCATGTCCAAGGATGTACCCTTAAAGGAAAGAATGTTTGACGGGGTCAGCTCTGAGTAACAGCATATCATAAGGCAGATGTATTCTATTATAGGCTACTCATTCGTCCTTATTTGTAAAAAGTCGAGTAACAATATTTTTTTTAATTCAGAGTTCTAATTTCTTACCATCGGACCTTGGCCACTATTCGTTTACTATACTTGTCGCATTAAAAATAGGTTGAGATGCATACTCTGGAAGAGAAATGTGTAAGTAAAAGAAGTTGACAAAAAGGATGACGACAAGAGTGATTAAAAATCATCGATGATATTTATTGGTTAAGAAAGAATTGGTTGAAGGTCTAGTGGTGGTACAGGATGCACTTTTCATTAATACGGGAATATCAGGAATTAGGACCGGGAGATGCGTCTTGAGTCCCCACGCTGAATCATTCTCCAACTGTCTCGCTTGATCTTAGGAATCCTGAAAATCACCATCTCTGCTCTATGTCCTGTCCAACCGCCCGGGGAAGATGTGTCTTGCAGGTGGCGGATGAGATTTGCATCTGTCCAGCCGTCCGCCAAATTTGGCGAAGATCGCTCGCCAAGCGGCGAGAAAAACTGCGAAGACAAAGCGACACAAAGAGGAGCGAGAATGCATGTGAATCTGGGGAGGCGAAAAGTAGCCTAACTGGTAGCGTGATATATCAACCCTTTCTCCCCCCGCATCGGAGGAATTTCATTGATAACGAAGGGGTGCTTTCTTAGTGCTAAAAAGTAGGTTTTCGTTAAATAAAGTGCCCTAGTCAAGGGGCAGTATCCACATTTATGTGGTACGCGCAGCTCTTAGGGGAAAAATCCCATATAAAAAGGTAGTTTTAAAGCGAGGTACAAAACTACAAGTCAATTGTTTAGGTTTAAAGAAATACTTTTTATCAGCAAAATGTGCATTTAGTTCTTAAAATGTTCTCTGAATTATATTTAAAAATTAGTTTGAAATATACTATGGTTCTCTAAAAAAAACTTTACGCCATTCAGCACAAAACAATACTTTACTACATCGGTTTAATCATTTGAAAAAGTATCACTCCATAGGTAATGAACGAACACAGAACAGTAATAATCAGCAATCTGTCAATCTTCACTATTCCAATGGCGGTTACATAGAAACGGCTCTGCAGTTCGTTCATGATTTGCCCCATAACGACAATACTCAACGCTTGAGGCGACTTATCTGTCGAAACCGCTTTCCTTACGTTGTCCGACATCATAACTAAACCCTTAATTTCTGAAAATCTTTCGGGAATTCTGGATGCCATGACACATATTACACATAGGCTGCAAATAACAATGACTGTCAAGAAAAATAATATAGTGTACGAGAAAATGCCTAGCTGCCCACGGGCAAATATGGATATCGTCGACATAATCTGCATCACATACAGTGATATCAAACAGAACAAAGCTGGGGATGCTGCTCCGTCAGTACATGTTACAGTCGCAGATGCTTTGTTCAGTAACTGTATGCATTCATCTATCTGTCGGGAAAGAGGAATACCACTTGATTGCAATGCAAGGACGTTTTTCTTCAAATTTGACATCAGAACGCCTAGTTCATAATACACATAAACCAAGATGATTACAGTCGCAGCTGGAATTTCGTTTTCGATCAAATTCCTCGAGAGTTCTAAAATTCCGGTCACAATTCGAAAATGTCCACTCGACGACTTGTAATTGAATATTTTATAGTTATTCAGTGCTTCTCTATGGGTATATGACGTCAGAAAGTCCCTCAAAGAAAGTAAAAGTCCCATTGTAGAATTAAGGAAAAAGTACAATAATATCCACGTCCTACACTTCTTTCGCGGCTCATCGCTGGAAAGCGTTTGTGTATTTGCGAGGCACATGCAGACTTTTGCGATGTCACGAGCCCTAAGAACAAAATACAGTCGTAGAACTGCGGTGTTTAGAAAGTAAAGGGAGACCATAAATGACTCACCGTCATCGATTCCATGGTGGTAAATGAAATGCATGATTTGAGCAACGAAGAAGATTGTAAATAAGTTGATATAAATTGCGAATATATTTTTAACGAGATTTTTAAATACTGAAGCGTTACCATTCGGAAAACTAACTCCTATAAATGTAAACAAGTGAAAAATTAAATTGAAATTCTCGCTGTCATTGGATATTATCTGCTCTTCAATATGTACTTTTGCGTCTATGGCGGCAGATGAGCGTTTCATGAATGGAATTTTGTTTTTTGTAGTTACTGTGAAAAGAGACATGGTATGATCTTAATAACTTGAATACCAGCAGAGAATATAACTGATTACTTTTGGGTCAATCCATCAGCAAACTAAATAAGTTCTCTTGATATCAAGACACTGATCATAACTCATCATTAAAATAACGAGATCTTTGTATTGACTTCTAGTAAAGAGTATGTTTTGGATGTAGCTTTTATTGGGTTTGATTTGTCGATTTATTTCCTGAAATTTAAATAGTTTCATTTGAAACTGATTGATGATTAATACACTTAATTAATATCACCATAGTTTAATCTTCTTCTATGCTATGACATTGAGGATAAGAATTTATAAGATATTATACCCTTTGAATTAAGGATAAATCTGCAGTAGGGAATTAATTAATCCGAATTGAAACACTTTCGCTGATAAACATATTAAAGATCACTTTTGACATCGAAATTCCTCCCACCACTTTCTTACTGAAAGTAATATTTCTCTCGCCTATTAGATATTTAGGAATAACAATATTAAATTTCATTTCTTGAATTTGAAGAGAGGTATAGAAGGACGAATTCTTTCCAACTAACTCTTTCCATCACACTCATTTTGCGAGTTATTTGGATTAAACTCGGCAACTGTTAACTTATTTAAGCACCAAAAAAGCCTCTTCTGGTCCCGTTGCATACATGGATTCCTCAATAAACAATAAAGTGTATAACTTCTTCGAAAACATAAACATTGTAAAACATGGGCTCACACAATAAATGCTTTGAAGAAAGTGGTTATCGGAAGTTTCCTTGAAACAAATTTTGTATTAGAAACAAAACGCATTTATTGAAGTACTTGCAGTTGTAATTTACTTTATTCTTTATATAAAAAATCTTTCAACTTATGTGAAGTACAATACTCTGCTCGATCTTTTTTTAACCTAAATATAATGAAGAACCAATTCTTGTTCCTCAACTCAGTTAGCTGATACTGTCTACAAGTCATCTACGTAAATCACTTTAAATTATCACACCAAATTTCTCCACGACTAAAGTTACATGCTCGGCTTATTTCGTAGTTACATGCTTCTGGATGACGTTTATATCGTTTTTAGATAGCAGTTAAACACATTTTCCCAACGACACGATACTGTGTAATAAATAACTCTGTTAAGAAGAATTATTTCAGGCTGGTTAAGAAATGGATTCAGTGGTCAATAGAAGGATGTTGATATTTTGGAAGAAGAAGTTTATTGATTTTTGTTGCTTGGATACTAAAAGTTAAAAGACGCCAATAATTTAAAAACATAATTCTTTACAATTGTAAGTGTATTAGATTTTATTTTTTAAAAGAGCATACATTGTAACGCGTGGACAAAAGATCTATCTGTGTACCTCATATTATTAATGGTAGGATTCTGAAAAAGGATTTTTACTGAAATTTGACGCAAGTTCACGAAAACAACCTAATAAAATGAATGCTTTTTTCATTTATGAATATTTAAGAGGGGAGTGAATTATACTTTGGTATAAAAACTTTATATTTTTAATGGTATCTACAATTGGGCGCCATGGCCCAGTTGGCAAAGGCAGCGGGCCAGTGATCTAAACGTCTCTGGTTCGATGCCGGGTGCTGACAAAACCACCGCCATGTTTACTAATGGTGGTCGGGGCACGTCAATATGTAGTGGCTGCAATGTCCTCCAAGTTCTCAAATTTACCTCTAGAGGTGCGGGGTCAAGTGTTCCGGTATCGTCACTTGACTCAGTTCAAAATTACGTGACCGGCCGATTGGGGTGGGGGTAATGCTGGTTCACCTATACGGTGCTCCCAGAAAAGTGGCCAGCAACACCGCGGTGTCATATGGCGGTAAGGATAATGTCCAAGAAACCGTCTGACGCATTGGGGAAAATCATTAAACCAAATGTATGAATCATTTAAAACTGTTAAGTCACTTACATAAGTATAAATATATAATTAAAAAATATATGGATAAAACCTGCGTAAATCTATAGTTTCACAAAAATATACCTCTAAGATGTAGAATTTTAACTTGATTTATGTGGAAAATTGTTTTAAAAAGCTGTAGCAATAATTCAACTGTAAAGTAGAAAATGCAGCACTTTCCCGTGGTAGGAGAAAAACATGTAGAAGAAACTAAAATCCAACCCGTAAAGGACATGCCTGTGGACATGCTACATGACAATAAATTCTGATATTCTTAAGGTTTTTTCCTCACACACGCGCTCTATCTCTAGCTTTTTGGTAACTATAATTTTTTGTTTATTTTTTTATATCCTGTTTATATTTGCAATAATTTTTTATTATTATTGTAGATGTCCCTTTTATAATCTGAAATATTTTATATTGTTGTTTTATTTAATTTTCCAGTCTTGTATTATAACATTGTTTGCATATGAAAATATTATTTGTGGCTTTTTCAACAATGGTCTTTAGCAATATTTCCCTCTGTTTAGTGAAGACTATGTTTGGATAATCGAACCTATGAAATGGTTTATAAATGTCAGATTTTTATTAGAGACTTTATTTGTTTATTTACTTTATCGTTCCATTTTTAACGGCTTCAGTTGAAGTGGTTTGGTTTGGAGCGTTACGGTCATTTTTTGCTACACGAGGGCTAATTAGACCGGAACCTACTGCTTAAAGCCAATTCCGGACGGCTACAAACGTCCATGCCAAGAGTGGGATTTGAACTCACAGACTATGCTACCGAAAGCCAGCGCCCTAGTCATTCGGCCATCGTTCGGCTTTCAGTTGAAATTTAATATTTTATTGCTTTTTTATATATACACATTTCTAGGGTTATAGTTAACTAGCCGGGCTTCGCCCGGCTAGGCTCGGGCTTCGCCTAGCTACGCTCAAGCCATCCGTGTAACATATTTATGTACTTCGGGCCCCACAAAAGAAAAAAAAAGCCTACAAATGTATTAAATTCAAGTGAATAAATTCCTTTCAATTTTCATTCCCGTCGCTGCCGACAGATGGCAGCACCACTGCACCATATGATTTGGTTTCTCAGCAGTGAGTGATTTTAGAATGAAAATATCTCTAAAACTATTGAATTAACAGAATAAGTGTACGCAGAAAAAATTATCAGTTTTCGAAGCTCTTTCCAAATATGTAACATTTATGTACTTTCATGAGAAAAAAAAATTACACCGTTTCCTGTATATTTGTCGGCCATTTTTTTTCGAGGATCGGTGCCCGCCCGGATGAGTTACGGTCACGTGATCTCTCGACATCCACTTGTCTCTTTATTAGTATAGAAGACTTTATGATGCTACATATATTACACAGGGCAACAGTGGTTTTGGTGCCGGGGTATTTGGAACTGATTTCATATCAATTTGATGCCCTGAATTTAAATATGGCATTAGTTTTTCTCAGGAGCTCAAATTTATAAGATATAACATTTTAGTCAAATATACATTACACTATTTTAAGTTAAATCCATGGATCAAGTTAAAAAACTAAACACGGAATTTTTTTTTAAAAATATATTTTTAAAATATTAAAGGAACATAAAAATTATAGAGAATATTGCAGTAGTACTTATCTAATTACAAAGAGCAAGAGAGAGGAAAAAGTCATCGTTGAAACCAACTAGTCACTGAACACTTCGGAAACTTGCTTTCCGTGACATTCTTGAATGTATTTTGAAACAGTCCCTTTTTAAACTCCAGCAGTAATCTGCCATCATGTGCGAATCCCATCTTCCTTGGTAGCGGTCCTCCATAGTTTTAATATCCTGGCGAAATCTTTCACCTTGTTCCTAACTGGTGTCTCCTAAATTTTCAGGAAAATGGTCTAAGTTGCTGTGTAAATTGTGCACCTTCTTAATGCTCATGTTACGCCCAAGGGATTCGAAACAATATAACATGCCCAGAAAATTTCCAACAACTGCAAAATATGAAGTCCAGGCTTTTAGCTCAGCCTCATTCGTGGAATTTACGGAGGCAGGATCCTTAATGAATTATCTTATTTGTGGGCCGTCAAATATTCCTGCTTTATATTTTTCCGTATACAACTTAGGCATTTTTTCCTCTATATATGCAAAGCATGATCCGTTCTTATCAAGAGCCTTTACAAATTGCTTCATTAGGCCCAGCTTGATATGCAGTGGAGGAAAGCTGAATAGGCCACTCTTAGGCCACTCTTTTCTAACATATTAGTGTGTTTTCTCTCTGCTATCCCATAGGCACACGATGCGAGAATATTTGGTGTAGCCACTTTGCTGTCCAAGGAGAAAGTTTACCATTTTTAAGTCCACACAAATCATCCTCAAGACCAAAGCTATGGTGTCATATTCTTCTTTCATTTTCGTTGAGTGAGCAATTGGTATTGAACCATATTTGTTCCCATTGTGTAGAAGTACACATTTCAAACTTCGAGCTGTCAATAAATAGGCACCAATCATCTGGTAAATATTCAGGAAGACCCGTTATTCCCAGGAGTCCAGTTTCCCCAGGAGGACAAATCACCCATACTTAAATGTCTTGAATAGAAAAAAAAAACATTGATAGATAAGTGAATGTGCAGTAAATCCTCGTTGACCCGGATCTCCGGATAATCCGGATAAGATTTGTAGACATTATTTTAATTTAATGTTCACATTAGATAATAATTTTTAACTATTATACACTGCTGGCCACCCAAATTGCAACACCAAGAAAGACAAGAGATATCACAACAAAATTAATTTTGTAGATAACATGTTGACCAAGTATCAAATGATTAAATTTATAGACTTCTGTGAAGTGTGGTTCCTGCCAAAATCACTAGCCACAGTAGCCGCCATTGTTGGAGATCACCGCTGCCACACGCCTCGGCATTGATTCAAAGAGACTTTGGATGAGATCTTGGGGTACAGCAGACCAAGCAGCTTCCACACGTTGTCAAAGTTGATATGCTGTGGCAGCTGGGGATGGAATCTGGGTCAATCGTAGAACAACCATGGACCACATGTTTTCTATCGGTGAAAGATCCGGAGAGCGAGGCGGCCAGGGAAGCAATTCAATCTGGCGATTGACGAAGAACCGTTGGACAATGCGTGCCACATGTGGTCGTGCATTATCCTGTTGAAATATAGCTGTGGGCAAGACCTGAAGGTAAGGAAGGACAACTGGCTCCAACACCTCGGAGATGTAGCTCTGGCTGTTTAAAGTACCGGCAATGCGTACTAGAGGTGTGCGAGAGTGATATCCAATACCGCCCCATACCATAATACCCGGTGCAGGACCAGTGTGGCGGTGCATAACGCAGCTGTTCAGCATCCTCTCTTCCCGGTGTCTCCAGACTCGAATGCGACCATCGTGGTGTTGCAGACAGAAACGTGACTCGTCAGTAAAGACAATTTCATTCCATTCTGCCGTCCACATCCCTCTGTCATCGCACCATTGGCGGCGGAGACGTCTGTGGTTCTGCGTCAAGGGTAGACAAAGCAATAGACGTCTTGCGGACAGACCACTCTGCTGTAAACAGCGTCGAATGGTACGCGCAGACACTGGATGATGCGTTACAGACTGCATGTGCTGTGCTATGGTTCGTGATGTGACTGAGCGATCCGTCACTGCCATGCGCACAATTTGCCTGTCATCATGTGAAGTGGTGCACTGAGGTGGATGCGATCGAACACGCCGGTCCGTCGTACCCTCCTGCATCCAACGATCACATATCCGCATTACAGTTGTTTGGTTTCGTCCAACACGACTACCGATTTCCCTGAAAGATAATCCACAATCTCGGTAGGCCACTATCCTTCCTCTGTCGAACTCGGATACTTGATCAAAAGATGATCGCTGTTTTCGACGAGGCATAATTGATCGTCTTTTTGAAAAAACCACAAGAAAAACACAATTGCCGAACTTGAAATCGTCGAAATCTCCAAGCCTTAAATAGCGCTTTGAAGTGGCGCCACAGGCGCGCGTGATGTGCGTCTGCACTGAAATTCTAATCATTTGCTTATCTCACCTCCGCTAATGCATGTTGTAAATTTCATGTTATTTGCATGTTTCCTTCAGGGTGTTGCATTTACAGTGGCCAGCAGTGTAGTAAGAAGGTAACTACAAGAACGCCAAATATTCACTTTTTAGTTTGATTCAATGTACAGTTCCTGCATAGATTGCCCAATAAATTATGGTAATAAAATGCTTTTTGTTGAGTTTAAGAAAGCTTACTAGACTTACCAATTCTTTGTTAAGAAATGATGCGAAAAGTTTTTTTCATACTTTTTAATTTCTTGTAAACAGTACTATGTAATTTTTTTACAAAACGAAGTTAAGTCTTCTTAGTTAAAGATTTTGTATTGCTTACTACCCATATTACCCAGATAATCCGGATTTTCAACTGTCCGGATTGCCTATGGTCCCAGTTAGTCCGGATAAACGAGGTTTTACTGTATCTAAAAAAGTAGCACTGATAGAGAAAAACCGTTTTCATATTTAAATTCAGCGCCCCAAATATAGCTAAAATCAGTTCTAAAATCATAGGCACCAAAAAAATTATTTTGTAGGCCTGTGTTATAAATGTTGGGTATTCTGTATTTGGAAGCAAAATTCGTTAGACTTTTGAGTACTGAATCTCCTGCTGTGTTTAGAACGTTAGTAGCTATCTAATTATAATCAGAGTTGATATAACGTATGGATCTTGACAGTCCCATATGAATATTGTAGATGATGAGAATTTTCTTTAAAATGTTGAGAAAACTGAGCGGTATTTTTTTTATAAATAAAAATTTTACTTTTTCATTCATGAAGAGGTTTTTCCCCCAATATATTATTAATCAATAAAAATGTTTTATTAAATATTCATGGGTAGAAAAATATTCATTGAGAAGTGAAGAATAACATTTGACAGTGCCTATTCTAGTAAACATGTTTTTGAGAATCTCGGGTTCTTTCCATCTATCTGAAAGAAACTTTTCGAGCTAAATCAAAACAAGTAATTTGGGAATTTTTTCATTTGAATAAAGCGAGCGAGAAATACGCACGACAAGAAAGGGGCCATGAACAACTTCACTCCAAAATAAGTTAAGATTAATATAATTGTTATTATAAAACTTTATTTTATGTGTTATCAGGAGAACCTATTGTATTTTCTTTTGTTTGATATTTGCACCTTGGTATTGTTAAATTGTTTCGAAAAGCTTTTTTCAAAACGGATTTTTTTTGTATTAAAAAACAAATTGGTACTTAAAGTGATTGAAAAATAATTGATTTATCGATTGTATATATTATTTTTATCTTTTACAAAAACACCTGATTTTACCAACATTGTTCCGAGAAAGACTTATAAAAGTGTGGAGTTTTACAAACTTGCTAGGTCCCCGCCTTCTAGCTGATTGATAAATAATAACTCCTTATTATTGTTCGCACTTTCTCATGGGAAGAAAGTTTGTATTAAGAAGGATTTTCTTTTTCTGAAATTTTGAACCGAAGATTAAGTTTAGTCCTTTGATTGAAATCAAATTTGTTTATTTCTTTAAAAAAAAGTCTCTGCAAACGAAGTCTTGTGTTATAAAATGGAGTTGTATGAGTGATAACTTGATTTTAAGTTATAAAAAGATGTGTTTATTATCTTGATGAACAGCGCATGAATATTTTCTCAATAATCAAATTTAAAGATATTTATGATGACCAGTGCTTATAATTTTATTTTTAGTCATCCGATGGTTCTTAGTATTAACGCATTTTTCATTATATACAAATAATTAGCTACATACTTTTATTTGCAATATACTTGCCTTTTTTGAAAACATTTTCAACTCTGTAATGAACGCTTTAAAAATATCGTAAGAAGATTTAAGCAAGAGTAAACACAAAATTTAATCTCTTAATACCTGAGAGCAAATGACAATCAAAGAATGTGCATTGTTTAATAGTTCCTTTTGGATGAGATTGTAAACTGAATAATTCATTATGAAATAATTTAAGATAAATATAAATTGTGCTCATACGATTATTGTCGTAAAATTCAAATTAATGAACAGAAAATGTGCTAATCCTTTGCTGTTGAATAGAGGAAATTATATATGATAAAATTGATGTTATATGTTTTGAAATGAGGAAATTAGTTGAATAAAAGGGACGCAGATAAAGAAAAAAATTGTTCCAAAGATCATTATGATAAAATTTTAAATAATGAACAGGAATTGCCCTAATCTTTTGTTGATGACAGGACGAAATTATATTTGATACAATTTACGTTCTTTGCTTTTAAATGGATGAAATCAGTTAAATAAAAGAGACGCAGATAAAAAATAAAATTGAGTTTCAACGATTATTATGGTAAAAAATAAAATAATGAACAGGAATTGCACTAATCTTTTCTGAAAAGAGGAAATCATATTTGATTGAACTGATGTTATTTGTTTTGAAAAGATGAAATAAGTGGAACGAAAGAGGTACAGTTGAATACTGAACTTAACCTAAGGATTGATGAATTTGATGACATTGAAGAGTATCAAGAACTATAATCCGAAACTATTTTCTAAGTTCATGCTCTAGTGAGATAAGAAAATATCTTTATACTCCTAACAAAACTGTATTCAAATAAAAGTTAAGTTACTTTAGAACAATATAAACCAAAGAAATCAGACTGAAGGGGTAATGCTTCTAATCCTTTGAAAATATTATGGGTGAAAGTTAATGTAATGCCTCATTAAAATATTTTCGGTGTTTGATGAAAAAGGCCTTTTAAAGTTTAATTTTAACTAATTATAGCAAGTAAAAAATATCACATGAATTCTTTAACATGAAAATTATGCAAAATTGAGTATTCTTATGTAGTATGTATATGATTAATTGTGTTGAGTCTTCTAAAGGAGCTCAGTTAATCGGAACTAAGATATTTACATAATTATATTTATGTATATTTAATTCATCAGGTAGAGAAAGCATTATTTTTGAAGTAAAATGTCATAGAAAGTAAATTAAAGAAAATGGATTTCTGTGAAGTTGAATCTTCATCTATTATACAAAGAAAATGAAATAAGGAAAGTTGTTCACAAATATTTTTTCTGAAGGAAGAAGAGATGAACTTAAACAGTTTGAAAACTGCCATCTATGAATAAATAATTTTAAAAAATTCTTTATTTGATGCGGGAAATTGGTTATAACTCACATATAAAAAAAAAAAAATTATAAAAAAATTATTCAGCAGTAATATTGTTTCAAGTCTCATGTCAATTTAACTGTATTAAGGAATATAAAGAAGTGATAATAAATCCTCTTTTTTATCTATGTTTATGTTATACATGTGTTATTATAAAGTGTGAAGTTTAGCAAATTGGTAGATAGCATTTATTAATAATTGCCGGTCATTAAAATAATTTTTTAAAAAATACAATGGAATAAAAGTTCTAAAACTAGTTTATATTACTTCAGTCTAAAGAAATTAGAATTTTAGTGAGTTGTTTAAAACATTTTAGAAACATATAAGGATCTATACTTTTTATAAATAAACTTAATCTTTTTTAATTTATAAAGAAAACGTCCTAAGGAAAAAAATTCTAGTTTCTGCATTATAAAAGAATTTAACATATAATTGAATTTTTTAGTTCATTAACATAAAGAATGGATAAAATCTCTCATTTCAATAAAATAAAACGTATGAAACTGTGTAAAAATTTAGAAATTGAGAGTAATGAATTAAAGAACAGAATTGCCAGAGAAACTTTTAATTTAATTATAAAGTACTTGAAGTTTACCATGATCTTTTCATTGCGGAAGTCATGCTCTTGTAAGAAATGGTCTAGAATTTTGTTATCTATTTATTGGATTTTCAGTTCTTTATACCTCACGGGGATCTCTACTTATGCATTATTTACTGAAAATACAAGCAAACTTATTCTGATCAAAAATTTGAGCCAATACGTTTGCGTTTTCCTTTTTGTGAGTCTCTCACTGAAAATTGAAAATGTCAGGAAAGAATTTCGCACACTCTGTAGACATGACGTAGTTATTATTACAGTTAAAACAAAACGCATTTTTTTCCTGTCGTGCAATATGGCTTTTTTCATTTTTCTCATTTACTTCACATATCCCTACGGCAACTATTTTATTAATTCATCAAATTCCACTGGTTTCTTCTCACCAAATACTCGCTCTGAAATCTTACACCTCTTGAGGAATGAAGCATTAAGAATTGGACCAGACATTATCCAACATTATTGCCCGGCAATGTCAACAGTATTTTGTTGCTACATTTACCACTGTTTGTACAAAACTCTAGCTGTGAACTATCATAAAATTCCCTTATTACCACTGCACTTGATACCAAGCGCCGAGTATCAGAAATTGGCCTCAGATTTACTAAGAGCGTCTGATATGATATCCGTGATGAATCAGCAATTATCTACATTAGTTTTCCTCCTTCTCGTAAAATATTTGATGGAATATTTCATTTTAACCTTATATGCAACGGCTGCGACCGCGACTGGTAGCCATTATGATCACATTGGAAGCATAACTTTGTTTATATTTCTCATATCAGCTATAGTTCTCCTAGTACTTACCGCATCCAGAATTCCAGAGAAGTTTGCCGACATTAGAAGAGTCATAATTTCTAACTTTTGGAAGCATCAAAGTGGTTTCAAAAGTGAAAATGAAAAACTTGACTATGTTAGTATGTGCCAGTTAGTGGAGAGACTTGCTGAGGAAAGCCACATGACGGCTCTGGGTATGTTCAAGTTGGAAAAGAACTTAATAGTGGCATCTGTTAGTATTTTTGTAACTTACGGAGCTATGTTTTATACCTATATTAAATAAAGCCACTACATATTCAACTTTGAATTTGCAAATTGAAAGGATGTGATGGCACGCATAAGTATTGTTATTTGTAAAGATTTTCACTGATGTGCTACATTTTGAAGCAAAAATCCTTCCTGTGACGTAGTCCAACATAGTGAAGAATCTACGCTGGTAAAGTAATGTTAATTTAAAAAAGGAAACCTATTAGGGAAAACAGATATTTTAATGTAAAAATTCAGTACGGCGATTTTATGTTTTGAGAAAATTATTTAACTACTAACTCTATTGCTAAATGTATGGCATTATTATTTTGAATTCAAACTTTCTTCTTATAAATACATCTAATTTAACCAGATCAATTTCTCTAAGACTTTATTCTAATATAATACTTAAAATGTTGAAAGAAAAAAATAAAGAGGCTTTATATATTCGATGTATTGCTTTTCCTGAACTTTACTCTACTCTTCTCTGTGCTGACTAATTTTGTCCCCTTAAAGTGTTTTTTACCATAATATTTTATAGACAATTAAAAGGATAAATAGAGCGCAGGAAAATCAAAGACTTTGGAGCATTTTTAGGCAAAAAGTTTTGTAGCTACCTTTGATTTTCGTTCTTCATCATATCATATCATTTATATAAGCTAAACAACATCAAATCATTTTGGTCCGAAATCTTTTACCCAAATTCTTGTTTACAGTAAAACACCTACCGCATTTGTACATCACTTACTGAGTACAAATTCATCAAGGTGACTAAGACATTGCGAGCATGAGGCTAGAAGAAATTAGTTTCTTGTCATTAGTTTTTAGTAAATTGAGATGCTAAGGCATCAACGAACATCACAACTAATGATAGGAAATAGAAGAAACACGGGATTTTTAACAGATATATTGACGTTTTACATTGTAGATTTCTAAGGTAAAGCTTGAACTTTTGAAATCGTATTCCACGCCTTAATTTTATCTAAAGCTTCGAAACAGTCAAAATGTTTCATGCTTTTAATAAGTCTGAAAGCAATGACAGTAAATTCAAGTAATAGCAAGAGAATGTACTGTTGGTTGCAAGGCATTAATCAAAAGAACTACAAATATACACCTTGCAAATGTAATACGAAATCAAATACTGTAGAAACCCCTGATAGACATTCTTGTAAATTTTACGAATTTTATTCAGAATGTATTTAATCGGACGCTTTCAAAATAACAATATTAAGATGGTAATTAAGATAATAATTATCAGATATTTTGAAATCATCAGAATTTTCGAAAAGCAATAATTTTTTGGAGATTTGACAGTTACATAAAATTCTCAATGCTTTATTCGGAATTTTAAGATATTTATTGGCATCTACAACTTTCCTAAAAATCCACCGAAATTCGAAAATATTCTAACAAAGTTGTGACAGTCCTTTTCAGTGTTTTCTGCGCGCATTGTCTAATATTGTTTGTTTACCGTAGCTATTAGCGTGGAATGGTTGATTGGAATTTCGTATTGAACACTCATCATTCTATTCTCATTTCTTATTCACTAGTAATTCGTAAGTCACAATAGTACTGTTTTTCATATAACCAAACTGATGCTTAGACAACAGTCCGGTAAATTTGAGATCCGGAAAGCCATGTAAATTAAAAATAGATAATTTTCCTTTTTTAATATCCTATTTATATCAAGTACGTCGCCCTTTCAAATAGTTAGGGAAAAGAAGAAAAATGTTATTAAATTATTTCACTCTATTGCTTTTAAGATTCTTGTCATAATTCTTAGAGAAGCCAAATCATACAAAGGGATCTCGATCGAATGTATATCTCCAGTGCTTACTCTGATGATTCATTTATCATGGACGTACAGAAACCTAGCTCCTGACGTGAAAACGAAATTATGCTGACACCTACATAGAACTTGTGATATTAAGAAGTTGTGTGTGCCTGTTATTATAATAACTGATAGAAATTTCAATAATGACTTATGAAAAAAAAACATTTAAGAAATCATCCCAGCTGCGACAAAGTGGTCGTCCTGCAGTGGATTCCTGGACACTGAGGTATTGAAAGAGCCAATTTTTTGGCCAAGAAAAGAGCATCGATCCATCAGGTTTCCCCAGGTGATGACATTCCATTTCACAGCGTCAAACTGACTATCAAAAGCATCTTTAAGAACAATATTTCAAATAAATTTTTCGAGAGGAATTCTCAGATTCTCAGATCTACAGCTCCAAGTCGTAGTGGAGCATAATCTCAGGCATTAGAAACCGGCCTAGAAGGATGGCTGTTGTGGGATTCCACCTTACTACTTACTGGCCACGACTGTCTTTCCAAGCACTTACACCGTATATATGTTACGGACGGCCCCCTAGTGCAAACTCTGTGACCTTCAAGAGATGGTGGACAGATCTCACCTTCTCCGCTGCCCGGATCTGTCTGCGAAAATTCACGTGTGGGCGCTATTGGCAAGCAAGTGACCTTATAGTTCTATAGACTTTCTCTCTGTAGCTGCTTTTCGTATTTTAATTTGCTCATTGTTTATTTCTGTTGGTCTCAGATATCTTTTGTGCCTGCCATTTGAAAAAGAAAAAGACTTAATATAAGTGTAAATGTGTAATATAAGTTTAAACAAGTGTAAATGTTTCTTTTCGTAGAAAAATTACTCAAAACTAAGTGATGCTGTTTTGTCCTTATGTCCCGTTTACTTTCTGTTCTTATTACACATAATATGGGGATAATATCTTGATTATAGCCATGTATTTTGGACAGGAATCACTACTCTCGCCTGCCTCTTGCAAGCGGTTATTTTTAGTAGAGTTGTGCAAAAGATTTTTCTTCAGCCTTATCCTGTTGTTTAGAGCTCCGAAAACTATATATACAGCACTGTTAAGTAAACTCTGCCACTGAATATAATGGAGGATGCTATGTATACGATTCTATGTTTTGTATCATGCACCATATTTGTTCCTGCTATTATCCATTTTCATTATTTTTCATATCAAAATAGAGAGATTATTCCACTAACTATGGTTTTAAATACCGATCTGACAAAAAACTTATAATACCTGGTAAAGCCTCTAATAACAGTGAAATCTTTAAAAAACTTAGTGGGTGAATGAACTCTTAAATATTTGAAATTCTCCCCCCTTTTTTTACAGTTTAACACCAAAGTAGTTTAAAATGTGGAAATTGTAATTTCTACTAATACTTACTAATAATTTATACTACAAAACCGGAGGAAATTATAGAAAAAAATCTAGATAATATAGCGTCATTTGCAAGGCACAATGAAAAGAAAATTAATAACATGCATTATTTGTGTCGTTGATGTGGAAGCAATTACCATAAAAGCCTCTTAAAAGCCATTACTTTAAAGTGTTATTGATTTTATTAAAAATACATTTTGTTAAACACGCTCAGAATAACGCCATTTAATTTGATTGCAACTGATTGTATGAGACTGCTTTTGATATCACAGATATGAATTCAGTAACTTCACTTATTTTCTAGATTTATTGCGATATCGACGTTGGAAGACGAGAATCCTTTTTTAGAAAGAGACATTACACTTCTGTTGACAGTAAAGTGCTTTTGTACAGTTAGCGCGTTATGAAAATTTATAATCATGAAGAAAATTACCAGTGAGTCTAAGTATGCAGATGAAGCTTCTACAGATTTTGCCCGGATTTTCACGATATACACGTTTATTGGCATCAACTTTTCCTTCGAGAACTCATCAAAGTTTAGAAAATGTTGCAACAAAGTTGTGACTGCCATATTCAATTTTTTCTTGGCATATTACCTAATTTTATCTGTTTACAATAGCTATGAGTATGGATTTATTGAAGGGTGTTTTATTGTAAATACTTCCCAATTTTTGCTCGCATCGCTTATCCGCCTCTATTTTTTGTCGAACAGAGAGAAGATTGTCCTCGTCTGCAAACTGATCCTTAGACAACACTTTTGCACTCCTGTAACAGCAAGAAAATCTCGGAAACTGCCAATATATTTTTGTTCCTTTTTCAGTATCCTGATATTTTTTGTTGCGTCGATCATATCTCACTCCGGCGGACAACGTATCCTAGAAGAAAACAGAAAATATTTGTTATTTGGTTATTCTGCTTCTAGCATTCACCTTGAAATCTTAGCAGAGAGCCTAACTTTGATGAGGAATTGGGTTCAATATATGTCTCCAGGTCTCACCCTCATGCTGCTATGCCTAATTTATCACGAACTGGGAAACCTTGTATCTGATATGAAAGCGAAAATTATGGGCACTATTGGCGATTTTAACTGCAATTTACGCCAAATTAATGCAAGTGTTTCTCTACTCTGTCAGTCATCGGATATCGTAATCAAGGCAAACGAGGCTGTTTCAACCCCAGTGTTCTATTTAATATGTGCTCTTATCACTCAAATTATGGTAACAATATCTATATTTTCAAAAGGGTTTTATAATCCATTAATAAGTGCCGCGGCTGTTTTTATAGCAGTTGGAGTTCTCCTGTCGCTTTTCTCTCTGGGTGTTCTTGCTTCTCAAATCTCTGAAAATTATTCGGCTTTGAAAAACGAAATACTGATGTCAGATGCTCTGAGTCAGAAAGTTTTGGCAGGAAACACTGCAGCCGCGAGCTACGTTGGATTGGTTCAGACCGTCTGTGAATTCATGGACAATTTTCGCATAACTGCTATGGGTGGCATAGCCATAGGAAAAAGCTTGATAATTACTATATTATGCGCACTCATTTCATACTGCGCAATTATTTACCAGACGATCGAACGTCCGGAATAGCTGCTAGAAATTATTGGGAAGTTTAGATGTCTATTAAATCTCTTTCGTTTCTCCACACAAATTATTTTTCTTTGTAGACGATTACACCCAAAGATTTTGATAATTTTCGTTCATATCTTAGAGCAATATTGTTCAGTTTACTCACTTTACGACATAAGTGCTTCTAATTGTATTAAATATTTAGATAGTAAATATTTTGTAGTGTTGCAAGATATTTACTGCAAAATTTTAGAGTGAAAAACAATTTGCTAAGAAATAAATAGCCCTTTTGACCTATGAACTACAAACCAATATGTTCAATCACGATTGATTTGCTAACGCGCAAAAATATACAATATGCAAAAAGCTATTTAAGAGAGAGGAATGCACAGTGATAATTTTCAGCGGACATAATTATTTTTAGCATAACAAAGTGATAACAGCAACAGAGACGTTTGTTCTTTTAAACAACAATTGAGGCTTTGTTTATACCACGTTTTTATTAACTCGCTTTCTTGTTTGTCCAGTACAAATCTTGCAATCGATTTTTAACTAACTTCCCGACTAGCTAGATATTTGAAACTTTTACAATAGCTCAGAACACGATGCCAATGTATCCTTTTAATACTTTTAGCCATCTTTAAGAAGAAAAATCCGCAAGGTGGTGCTTAGATCGAACTCAATGGTTGCACTTTTGCGTAACGGCGTTTGACGATTTTGAAAACAGAATACATGTGAATTTATATAGTTTGCAAAATATTGTGCGAAAAATTAAAAAAAAATTTAAAAGTTAGCAGTTTATAAAGTCTGTGGATAGTGGAAACGACTAAAAAGTGATTAAAATTAAATAAAAGAAAGTGAAAAAGAATAATTAAGGGAAGGTTTGTGCAATTAAGAGTGAAAAGGAGAGAAAAATAAAAATAAATACAAGTGAAAAATAATTGAATAGGAAAATACTAAAATTGTGATTTGGCGAAATAAGAGGTCGTTCCAGTAAGTTTGGAGCAGTCAAACTCTGCGATGCGCAGTCCTTCCAAGGTTCTAACTCGGCTTAATGCGACGTAAGCCTGTCTCTTGGCGAAGAGTTTTTTTCCGAGGTACAGAACTGCGTGGGTCACGGTACATTCTTGCATTCTGGGCACAGTGCAGGCCGATCATTTTCTTTTAAGTTTGATGGGATAATTCATCAAAAATATTTTTAAAAAGTATTTATTAATACATAGAATTGTCAAGTTTATATGATTCAACAGAAAAATTAAAAACGTGGTATATAAAAAGTTCTTTTTATCTTGTAATTATTTTACCTTCAATTTTCCCACTCTGCAGAACAAAGCGTAATAAGCATTCACAGAAGTGAAATGGGGTGTGTGGCACTAAAATGTCATTGGAAGAAAGGAACTCCATATCTTAATATTTGGTACAGCAAACTAATGAATGTAGGAAAAGGATGCTTCAGGTCTTAATATCTAGTGGATATACATATAACATGGCCAGTGCTGGTCATTCTGAAAAAAAAGATAAAAGGGTGACAGACACGAGTATATGAAGTACTTCGGATTTATTTTTAAATTTAAGTTAGTTAGAGGAGGCTTAAGGCCAGTGGCTTATTGCCATTTACAAATAGAGGTACATGGTCGATCTCCGGTCAGCAAGGATCAGGCGGGCGACATGGCTTCCAGTAGCTGCATTGGAATTGCTTCTTCCAGGGCGTCGGAAAAAGGAGTAATGAATGCATGGTCCTACGGCAAGCGCTCCCGAGATCCCTCTATCTGTTTTTCTTCAACCTTTCCCCCGTGCTGGGACGGTCACGTGACTTTTTGATTCAGACACCATCTGGAGTATATCACGCCAATTCCAGCGCCAAGGCCCACGGGTAGTTCTGTGGACAAAGATTATTGATGTGTCTGCGAGTAAAAAAAGGGATCAAAGGAGAATGTTATGGCCAATCGTTAGGCAACCCATTTTAAGGGATTAACATTGGTATTTTCTGTTTCCGCTGATAAGCGATGAATGCTGATAACGTGACCAAAAGGGTGCACATTTTTTGAGAAAGAAGTGAATGTCTGGGGGACTATATACCCCTGGAAAATTATTGAGGGAACAGCTCCCTAATGCGTTTAAGTATTCGAATGGCAAAGCAGGCTTTAATAGTAATATTGTAGCAAAAGTTAATAAGCGTTTCAAAACGTTACGACAGGGTGTTAAAATAAAGAGAAATAAATTGCATTTAAATGCCATTAGGCAATCATCCTTTTACATATTTGTGGTAGCGCGTGCAACTTTATAAAAACATTAACATCATACAAGGTCTGACAATAAAGTTCGGTGAATAGTCTTGTAACACTAACGTAGATGAAATATTAACGAATGTTACCTTACTGTCCTTCGAAATAGTCACCTCCCATAACTATGCATCCCTGACATCTGCTATACATGTTCTGGGAACTTTGCAAGAAGTCTTCTTTTGGGAAGGAGTTCAAAAGTCTCGTCACGTTTCGTTGGATGTCAGGAATATCGTCAAATCTCTTTCCTTTCAAAGCGAGTTTGAGTTGTAGGAATAGGAAGAAGTCTGGAGGATTGAGATCTGGCGAATATGGTGGATGTTCAATTTGCACCACCCCCTTTTTTGCCAGGAACTGTTTGACGATATTGGCTCTGTGAGGGCGAGCATTGTCGTGAACAAAAAACCACGAATCTTGCTGTGCGTACTGGGGTCGTACCCTGCGTAGACGTTTCATGAAACGGGTCAAAATTTCAATGTACCCTTCAGCATTCATCGTCGTGCTCTCAGGTAGAAATTCCTTGTGGATAATGCCTTGACTATCAAAAAAGGTGATGAGCATCGTTTTGATGCGTGATTTTTCTGCTGTGACCTTTTTCCGACGAGGTGATGCACGAGAACTCCATTCCATGCTTTGCCGTTTCGTTTCAGGGTCATACCTGAGACACCAGGACTCATTCTCAGTGACAATACAGTTCAAGAAGTTTCGTGTCGCATCCGCCGTTTCGACAAAATCCTGTGAAGCCTCTAAACGTGCCTGCTTGTGATCGTCATCCAAGTGATGTGGCACAAGACGAAAACACGTTTTTCTCATCCCTAAATTGTGGGTAACGATTTGTCGCACGGAACAAACGCACTAAAAAAACACTTTGTAAAACAAGTCTTACACGGAACACAAACGACACTCAACTGAACAACGGTGGGGGCAGTTGGTTAACACCTACGGCTACGCAGGTGAAGCGTTTTGTTTCGCCTGTGTTGCCAGATCGGCCGTTCTGACTTCATTCACCGAACTTTATTGTCAGAGGTTGTATATGCAAGAACATTTAAAGCTTGATCCATGAAAAATGATTCTATCATATATGATTTTATGAACGATAAGTAATATAAATTATTAATTCCCTACTTTAGAAAAGAAAATGGGCTTTAACGTAGGATTACGTTCCTCCATAACGGTCCTCCAGAAAGCAAAATTTCAGACGCTAAATCCGCCCGTCGTCGCGAGTTATAATTTTGGCAGCGCGCCAAACCCAGTATCGCTTAGGCAAGCAGTAAACAGTTAAACAGAAAAGTACCAAAATGCACCAAAATTTTGAAAAACATATTTATGAGGTTTGTCAAAATTTGTATGTATGTGTTATGTATATATGTATCTCTTTCTCTCTATATATATACATACGTACATATATATAGATACATATATACATAACACATACATACATATATACATACAAAAGAGGTAAGCAACGATAAGTAATTCTACGTTAATAACCCGCTGAAGTTTCGTTAGAACAGACTACCTGATTTTTTTTATTTTATAACTAGGCGTGATACGAAAAATTAAGCGATAAAAGGAAAGAATTGAATGACCGTCAAGAACCTAAAGGGCAAAAAAACTTCTCCTTCACCCAGCTGTCTGCTGCTTACCCCTGACTTTTGAACTATCAGCCAATGTCGTGCTATTTAGCGTGCTCACATACCTTCGATATTTTAACCCTTCAGCGGTCCCGCTCGTGTACTAAATGCAACATTTTCGTAAATTTGAATGGTTTGTTTTTAAACTTAAGGTTTGAATGTTCTGAGCAGTTTCTGTTTATAGCTACACCCTTTCTAATGCAGGTCTGATTTTCTGACCCTTGTATTCCTTTCCATTTATTGGTAGTTGTGATTTAACCGTGGTAAACCAACTATTATACTGGATTACAATACAACAAAAGCAGGAGTTGATTTATTAGATCACATGTGCAGCTATTACACGGTATCCCGCATATCACGAAGATGGACATAATTTTTGAGCATAATAGGAATCTATTCGCAAGTTGTCCTTAGATCCAATGAACCAGAGAGTTTTGAAATAAGGCGATTGTATCTGCATTCTTTGGCCTTTAATTATAAATATATCTCAATATTATAAACATTTTATATCTTGTCATAAAACGCAGAAATTATTGTTTTCAATTTGAAAAAAAAAAGTTTATTACAATAGGAATAATCAAGGTTGAAAGAGACGTTGCACTTTGTACCACGCGCGCCTGCTGGTGTTCCGAAAATTGACGCGCCCGCTGAAGGGTTAAACAAGAAAATGTAATTCACAGATCGCATAAAATAAACAAAAAATGAAAAACCTGTAGTCTGTTTTTTATTTCTCTAGAAGCTCAAAACTCCTTGGTTGAGCTTCAACCAAATGAAATTCTCCAAGCACAAGTGAAAAAAAAAATTCATCGAAATTCACAGGTTTGTTATTAACATCTTTGTTTAAGGTAATTGCATGTGCATCCAGTGGATTTCTGCACCCTAGAAATTATTTTACCTCGCCGGTGAAAATTCCCAAAACAAAATTTCATGCTTCTAGAAGACATTTTTACTTACAAATTCCACCGTTCTAAAAACCCATTTCCTGTTCAACAAAACTCAAATCTGTATTTGCCTGGTACTGCAGATTAGCTTTACGGATGATCACTACACCTGCCAGACTTCCTGTCTATTAAAAAACAAATTCACGTGCCTCACATAACTAGTTTGAAAGGAGAGCGCCTGGTCATATAAAGATAGTAAATGTGAGAATGTGAGAGAATATGGGAGAGAGAGGAGTGAATAGATAATATTTTACTGTAATTCCTTAGAGCCGAAAATATTTTTTCGGCAATTGAATTTTGGCATTACAACAAAACTGTATCAAATACACCCATACCTCGCTTTACGGCCTAGATACGTTCCAAAAAAGTTGACCGTAACGGGAAAAGCCTTATAACGAATCAATTATTTTGATACAAACCCATACAAATTTAATTGGATCTGTTCTAATTTTTTAAAAATAATATAGTTTTTAGTTCATAAATCATTTTATTCTTTATATTTCCTATAAAAAAATGCTTACATAAAAATAAAAGTACAAAAAAATCTAATAATAAACAGAAATTAAAAAAAATAAACATATAAACAAAAAACAAAAGAAATCATATGCACATCTGTATACATATAATAAAAAAAATTGTGCGGTCAGGGGAGCGTTATTTCCTTACGTTATTTTTTCAACTCTAAACGTGATATAATATGTAGATTTCTATTGATTATATATATATTCTATTCATTATATATATATATATATATGTGTGTGTGTATGTATATATATATATATATATATATACACTTATATATGTATATATACATATGTATATATATATATATATATATACATAATGTATGTATGCATTCTTGGAATAGCGTAATATATATATATGTATAAATATATATATTTATACATATATATATATATATATATATATATACACTTATATATGTATATATACATATGTATACATATATATATATATATACTACGCTATTCCAAGAATGAGTGGGAATCGAAACGGCCAGCGCTCGTGCGGGGATTTGAACCAGGTACCTCTCGCTCCGTAGTGCGATAGTCCAGTACTCTGTAGTCCGGTGCTATAACCATTCAGCTACAGATTTCTTGAAAAAAAGCTCTTATTAAGGGGGCATAACGTTTTTCGTTACGTAACGATTCCTGCGAGTTTACTGTAAGCCGCGTAAAAGAACTTCGCCCCAAAAGCATAAAATAAAATGTTTAAAAACTTTTTTAATGTGATGACGAACATTTACATGAAGAATCACAAAGCTATAATATGCTGCCATCATCACTTTCCGCTGTTGCGGCCGTATAACGAAACATTGTGGGCCGTAAATCGAAAAAGTGCCATAATTAAAAAAAGCCGTTATGGCGAAATGCCGTATAAAGAGAAGCCGTATAGCGAGGTTTAGATGTACTTAGTGATACTGAGAATCTGACAAAAAAAATTAAGCTACACAAGTATTTTTATTTTTGGTTTTAAACCTCAAAAACATGCATAATCTCAAAGTCAATTGTTGATCGTCCGAGTAAATAGATTATAGTCAAAAGTATAAAGATTGTAGTTTCTTTTTAGGAATTAGCTGCACTAAACTCTTCAAAAGAGTAATTTGCTAATGTAACACAATTTACCTATATTTTATATTTCTTTCCAAATATTTTGATTTAATTAACTCTTTTCATTTCAGTTTTATGAATAGATATCTAGAGGCTATCGTTAAAGCTTTGAATTGAGTTTCCATAGAAACAGGAAAATTTGAAATGCAATAGATTTCTTTATATCGATCGCAGAATCAATTTGCATATATATTATCCACGCAAACCATAAATTGCCTCTTGACGAAAAAAAAGTTTAGACACATTTGCTACAGTGAGGAGGTATTTATTTTCAGCTCATTTTAGTATCTCACGCATGACAGCAAAAGACATGCATCAATCTTTTCATATGAAGGACTCAACAATTTCTTCTGAGGATTTGAGATTAATTCTCAATTTGTTTATGACCATTGGGGTTGATTTCCCGCAAAAAACGTCTTCGGTTGCGGCATGTCTCAAGAAAACGTCCACAGTCTATTTACATTTGTACATAGTTTATTTTTGGGTTTTGCTAGCTCATGGTATTTACAGTCAAGGTTTAAGTGACGGCGAAATTCTGATGGGCGCAGTCTACTTCTGCATTGCAACCATACTGAGGATGCATTTCGTCCTCAAAAGACGGGCAATTGCTGAAGTTTGCAAGTCTTTCATAAATTCTCTCCCGGCCTCCGTCGAACGAGCTCGAAAGTCCATGAAAGTATGGATACTTCTTTATTTTCTGTTCAATATTATGCTGGCGTTGTCTGTTTCATACAAGGAGTTCTTGACAACGCATAATTCTACAGAAGCCGTGAATATTTACAAATATTTGTTCTTTGATTATCCAGTATACGACACGCGATTTCTAATCTTGACTTCAATACTGGAGTTCACCAGGAATTTCATTGAGATCGAAACTCCGGGACTTACGGTGATACTGGCTTGCGTGTTGTATAGAAATTTAGATATTGTGATGACTGACATAAAAACCAGAGTATCAGCCATCGTTACAATGGGTGATATCCATTCCAGACAGTTTGCAGAATGTTCTGAACTTCTGTGTACAACATCTAAGAAAATTAATAGCATCAATAAAGCGATGACAGTGCCGTTGTTTTTCTTTATATTCTTGCACATTCTGCAAATTATGGCTTTGATATCTATATTCGCAAAAAGGGATCCTGGAATGGTGCATTCGATCGTGTTCTTTTTATTAGCAACCAACGTTATTCTAAGCCTATTGTTTGTCGGTGCCTTGGCATCTAAGATCCCGGAGAGATACGCACAAACTAAAACACTGTTGATAACATCAGACTGTGTGAAGAAGGAAATGTATCGCGGACAGTCTGAAGCAGTGACTATCATTGGACTGGGTCAGTTACTGAACGAACTCACAAACTCTTTCAATATAACTGCAATGGGTGCCGTTAAAATCGACAAAACAGTGATAATTACTATATTATGCTCAATCATCACTTACGGAGTAATACTTTTCCAAATATTTGAGAAAAAAAAGTAAACTCTGGTAATTCAAAATAAGCAACTGAGTTAACTAAGTACATCAAATGACAATTTTGAAACAACGCACATGCACTGACTCCCAAAACTGAGGATACTTTAGTTGGATTTTCAGACTTTTAACGGTGAAATTTAAGCAAAAATTAAGAGGCATGCTTTTTTCTATTTTAGTACCCCAAAAGAGCAAACATTTTGGTATTCAGCTTCCTAAGAATTAAGAAACAGTAATTTATTAAATTAAATAATTGAGGTTTTGAAAGAAAAGCTACAAGAATTGAGAGACACAAAATTGAGAGTACACTTTTGAAATTGCTTGGTACAGTACAGAAATTCCCCCAAAAGTCTTCTTATTACAAAATTAGTATCTGTTAACTGATAATTAGATATAAATGGAGAATAGAGAGGATGCAACGATAGAGCAAAGAAAACTAGCAAATAGTCTGTCAAATGAAGGTTAAAAAAGTCTTTGTGAAAAAGAGCTAAAATAGTTGGTCGAAGTGTGAATCAGATTCAAAAAGTCGTTTAAAGATTTTAAAAAGTTGGCATGGTAAAAATAAAGTAAGAGGACGAAAAAGACTACTGAGGTAAACATTGAGGGAAGTTTTTTTACATCAAACAAAGGTTGATACTAAAATAAAGGCTCCAAATATTGCTTCAAGTATTTCTAGAACTTCGGTTTCTAGAAATACTTGAACTAATTTCTAGAACTAAGTCTTTTCGCCCGAAGCCCTATGCACAGTCTTCAGAAGAGCTGGCTGTAATGGCAGGAAAGCTAAGAAAAGCCTCTTTATTAGTGAAAGGAATAGAGATAAACGGTTACAGTTTGCAAAGCATTTTAAAGCCCAAACAGTTTAGGAATGAAGTTATTTTTAGTGTTGGAAACCGGTACAATGTTTTTGGCAGTGACGGTTGTCGTACGGTGTAGCGCAAGACAAACACGGCTCTCGATCCAAAAAATCCAATTTCAACTATAATCATGGAGATGGGTCAGTAATGGTCTTGGGTTGTATGGCAGCAACAAGTGTGGGGAAGCTTGAATTTATTGGTGGAATCATAGACAATATGACATCTTTTGATATACCGAAGAAACATTTGCGTTTGTAGCATTGTCCATAACAGTTTTAAACACCACCACAGTCTTCTGACTTTAATGTTACCGAGAATTTGTGATCCAGTGTTGAAAACGCTGTATAAAAAGGACCACATAACCAGTAAATAAGATTTGAGACTTATATTGCAAGAAGAATAGGAGAAAGTTTCTGCCAAAACAACTAAAAATCTTATGGATTCAATGCTCAGACGATTGGAGGCAGTCCTGACAGCAAAAGTATATTCTACTAAATAATGATTCTTCGTTTTTTTATTTTGTATTCAAGAAAACTCTTGAACGTACTTTCAATTTTTTAAGGTAAAGTATTTGCACATTTCGTACATATGTTGACATTTTTGTATAATTAAACATAATTGTTTGTTTTTATGTACGAGGAATGATAGATATTAAATGTCTTAACGCTTCTATGCTAATAAAGTCCGACTGTTTTCCCTATTTCAAGACTTTTTCTCCATTCAAAACTGACTTTTCATATCAAAAATACGAGTACCCTCAATTTTGGCAGTCACTGTAAGTAAAACTCTGTGTGTCAATCTGGCAACACGCAATTAAAAATCACTATTCTACGATTATAAAAGCTGTTCTGATGTTAAACTCGTCCGCTTCACGCAAAACATTTCACGTCCTGTTCGCTTCAGTCACTAAATTAGCAAATAAATTACTCTGATGAGGTTTTTGGCTCAGAGTAAATCCGAACTCATTTTATTTGCTGATTCAGTGAGTATGACGATGCCATAATATTGACTTTAGGACGAATCCGTAAAAATTTATCCACAAGAGCTGATTGCATTACGTAAGTAATGAAGTTGAAAACTATGATGATTAATACGATGATGTATGATAAGCATTTTCTAACAGTAAAACTGTCAAAATGTATTAATTAATGAAAGCGATGGTAATGGGAAGATTGATAATTATCTTTACGTACACATGAAGGAAAGCAATGCATACAGACCAATGTATACTTTTATTCAGAAATATTCAGCAACACAGTTTTGTATGTAAATGATAATCTGATACTGTTAATAAACTTTTTCTGAGAGTTCGATTTCTTTTCACTTTATTCCCTACCTTAAGACATTCTGGATTTAAGCAATGAAGTTATAATCCATCTGTGGGAGCTAAGTGGATCTAATGAAGTTTATTTTTGTTCCTATAGATACTAAGTGCAAAATATTAATCACAAAGAAATTCAGCATAAACATATGAGACCGCTATTTATAAAACCCTGCTAAATCCTCTATTTCAACTTGTGAATAATTTCCATGCACGATTGACATGAAGAGTAGCTCTAAGCGGATATGCAATCGACACGAAGAGTAGTTCTAAGCATATATGCAAACTCCTAGCAACTTCTGCTAAGTGAAAATGCTCTTACCATTCCTTATGCATCCGAAAACGTACTTCCTTCAACTTAAGAGCAGCTTAGTGAATGTATTCATCTAATCATTCAGTTAATCTTCTACTCATCTAATCAGCCTAGTACATCTAGACCAGAGATTCCTAACGGGGTGCCGGTGGACCCCTTTGGGGTCGATGGAAGTTTAAAAAGGGTCTATAGTATTCCAGGGGTCTATTGGGGGATGGATGATAAATTTTTCTGTTTTAAAATTTAATTAATTTTTAGGAATGTAGGAGAAACCCTTGTACCTAGGGCCATCGTGTACCTAGGGCCACCTGCTTTATTTAAATAATTATTATTTTACAGCATTTTTACTCATTGGAGTGAGTGACAACTTTGTTTCAAATCATAACAGCAATTTTTAATGAAAGCAAGAAGAAGCTATAGTTAAATAGAAAAGAAAGTCTTGATTTGATGATCAAAACTAAATTTTGTCACTTCAATTTGAAGTCTTATTTTATGAAATTAAGTGCAAACTTATGTTTTAATGTATAACAGATATTTTTTGTAATCATTAAAGGAAAAAATGATATAAAAACAAAGTTTTGTTTCTGCAGGTCTTTGGCTATGGAAGCCATTTTGCCAAAAACAACAACATCTTGTACCAAGGGCCATAATCTTTTCTTGTACCTAGGGCCATGGCATCTGGTAGAAAAAAGGTGGACGAAAACTTGGCAAGAGTAGAATTCTCACTGATACCCCAGAGAAAGATGAAAATCAAGCAAAATTATTGAAAAAAGTAATTGATAAAAAAAAGGTTGCGAAATCTGTGTTTGAAACAGAAAATTTATGTGGGATCATTAAGAAGTCAATGGAGAAAAAAACATACATTAGAAAGTGATGAAATAATAAACATTTCCTCCTTTAAGACATTGCCTGCAATTAACATTTCTTCTTTACCAAGATTTTAGAAGTTTTGCATGAAAGAAATAATGCATACAAATTGTTTTTTTTATATTGTAAACAACAATTTCAGTGTTTGGAAATAACTGGCCCTAAGTACAATACTGTTATTGTACCTAGGGGCATTTGTAATTTTTTAAAAATTTTCAATATCATTTACAAGTTTTTTTTCTACACTTGATGTGATTTTTATTTAAAGAGAATAAAGCACGTAATGTATACAAACTATTTTTATTATTGTAAGTTAGTTATAAGTAAAGATACTGCCATTTGAAAATAGCCGGCCCTAGGTACAAGGGTTTTCCGTAATTATAAGATAATAATATCCGCTTTAATATGTATAGATATAGATTTGCATAGGGCGGAGTGATCCACGCGTCTAAAGTTGAATGTCATGACTCTTTTGTATATGCCTCGAATGCCGCCGTCGGCTTTTGTTTGTGTATCAACACTAGGCAGAACTGGAGAAATCCACTGGTCCTTAAGGGGGGGGATCACTTTAAAACCTTCAAAAAACTCAAATTTAAAGAATGGAATGTAAGAAATCTTTTTAAAAAATGTAGGCGATACTGCAATTATAACCGTTTTTATGGCAAAATGGATAAAGCTAATAGTAAAGTAATTATGTTGTATGCTGTATATTATAGAGAAAAATGTTAGAGGCTCGATGAAGAAAATCATTCTTTTAAAAGGGATCGATGTAGGAAAAAGGTTGGGAATCCCTGATCTAGACCTATGAATCTGCCTAATGTCGCCAAAATTAAACTGCGGTGTGAAATATTTTATAAATAAAAATCAAATGCAAAAGTGGCGTAGTAAGTATTATATTTTCCCTCTTGACCGCAGTCTGAAATCTTATTTAAATATATTGGTAATATATTGATAAATAATAAATTTATTGGTAAATAAATAATGGTTAAGTACCGAGTGTCCAAAAAATGACCGACGATTTGAAAAACCAATTAAAGAAAAACGGAAGGTGATAGAAATGTACGGTTTGCTGCATTCTGCTTAGGTAACCAGGGAATTTTTTCTCACCAATTTTCAAAATAGTTGCAAAGTTCGTCAACGCTGCTGACTGGGAAAACTATAAAACAATGTTTTCAAAGGAAGGAGCATACGCAAAGTGGCATGGATTGGCTTCCCTATTCGCCAGATTTGACACCTTGCGATTTTTTTTCTTTGGGGGTACTTCAAAGACCAGGTGTATCGTCACAATCCACAAACTGTAGATGAACTGGAACAATACATCTCTGCTGCTTGTCAGAACATTCAAACTGAAATGTTTGCACGGGCGTCTGCGAATTTTGTCCTCAGACTGTGCCACGTTGTTGCTGCAAACGCTGGTTATTATGAAAACAATATTTTATAGTTTTTCCCAGTCAGCAGCGCCATCTATTGACGAACTTTGTAACTAATTTTGAAAATTGGTGAGAAAAAAATTCCCTGGTTACCTAAGCAGAATGCAGCAAACAGTGCATTTTTATCACCTTCCGTTTTTTTTTTTAAATTGATTTTTCAAATCGTCGGTCATTTTTGGGACACCCGGTATATTGGTAATGCGTTAAGATTACGGCGACCACGGCTTTCGCCTATACGCTTTGTTCAAACTGAAGACCGTTGCTATGTAGCAATTCCTGCAAACTCAGCAGAAGGTTGATTTCCTCTGTTCGGTGATGTTTCTTATAGGCTTCGGCGCCGGACGAACAGTACAGATCTGCCGACCATTTGGGGCAACCCTGGTCCCTTATCTATATTGGTAAATAAATATTGATTACAGGTTCGGTTTGTAAGGTATCAGCAAATGAATATCGTTTATACCAGTGGTGCGGAAACTGTGAGTCGCGAAAAATAAATGGGAATGATCGCGGATTATCTGTAGTAAATTTATATCATACTGAAATATTTAACTAAAAAACATACTTTAAACTTTCTATAATAATATATTTTTAGTATTTTTATTTATATTTTTTATATGTAAAAACATATGTGATAACGTTAAATGAGGTGTCAAACAGTCTAACAAGGCTACATTGCTTCCATTCGATTTTACTTATGTGTGAGAGACTGGGTATTCGAAGAACATGATATGGTCGCCAGCTTGTAGCGATATGACGCCAAGGTGGCATTACAAATTGAAGAACCATGTGGGGAAAATTAGCAGTACATCTATCTAGGAAACTCAGAAACATGCCAAACTTCTGGCGTAAAAAATGGCTTGGCAGGAAATCGTATCATGTTCATATTTACCGAAATGAGTAGCTATAAATACCAAACAACGATGATATGAGAGAAACATTCTCAAATACTTTACCAAATATTGAAGTAATATTATCTGAGATCCAGGCTCACCCTTCATTAATTTTAACGTAGGATTACGTTCCTCAATAACGGTCCTCCGGGAAAAAAAAATTCAGAGTCCGTCGCGAGTTATAATTTTGACAGCGCGCCAAACCCAGTAGCAGTAAACAGTTAAACGGAAAAGTCCTAAAATACGTCAAAAAAAGAAAAAGAGGTAAGCAACGATAAGTAATCCTACGATAATAACCCGCGGTAGTTTCGTTAGAAGAGACTACCTGAAATATTTTTTCTATTAATAAATTAAATTAATTAATTAATTTTTTTCTATAAATATCTCTAGTTTCATATAAATAAATAAAGTTTATAATTTTCAGTGTTTCAATAGGGGGCTTATAATTTTAAAATCAATCTCATTTTAATTTTAATTTTTGCTCATTATTACCTAAATATAAATACATATTAATATTTAAATATGAAATTTTAGTCACATGAGGTTTGCCAAATACAAGTGCAGAAGCTAAACATTACTGTTAAAACTATTATTGTTAAAATTATTGTTAAAATTATTATTGTGATACATTATTATTGCCAAATACCTGTGCAGAAGCTAAACATTTATTGCTATTATGCAAATAAAATATATACCTGATTTTTTAAACAGAAAATAGGCGATTGATTTTAAAATTGTCAAAATTTTCTTATTTTTTTTCTTTCTATTTTTTAACATTTTTCTTATTTAAAAAAATATATGATAATACCAAAAATTTTTTCATGGAGGAGGAGGAGGGGGTGTGAGGAGGAGGGGTCAAGTGATTTTTTATTTAAAGGTAGAAGGGGCGTGGTCGAAAAAAATTTGCCCACTACTAGTTTATACAAATTCCTATGATTAGCAAATACTTACAAAGCCTCTTGGTGTTCGTCACTCTGCACTTTAACTTGTTCATAATTTCTTTAAGCACGAATTTGTACAAAATTTTGTAACTCCATGTCGTAGCACATTACTTTTTGTCGCCAGTTCTTTTTATTTCGTTAGAAGCAGGGCCGAATTAAGACTTGCTGAGGACCTAAGCTATACAAACCCCAGGGGACACCTGCTGTTTTAAATTACATCAGCTGGTGTCGGAAAAAATTTAGATATGTACGCCTTTTTAATGTATGAAAATATATCTCTTTTAATTTTTATTAAAAGATAAAAAAAGATGTGTTTACAAAGTCACAGAAATAATTTTATAATTAAAGGGTTTTTAAAAACGACAAATAAGGCTCATATAACAGAAAGTTTTAAATTAAAATATTAAAATAATAGTTAAAAATTAAATTAATATAACAACATAATTGGTAGTATATAAAAACTTAATCTTTTATTCAGGTGAAAATTTAGTCTCAATCAATTTTACAATGCGCTTAAATTATTTTAATGTTGCATTTTGTATATTTAAAATTATTTAGATGTTATCGTGATATATCTGACTTCATTTGAGTGATTTTTCTACGAGATATTTTTATATAAATTTTTATATATTTTTTGCTTTTTTATTTGAGGCCCCGGCAGATTGCGAGACCCTAAGCTGTAGCTTTTTTAGCTTATACGTAAATCCGGCCCTGGTTAGAAGTACAGATATATATTCTGGAAACTCGACTTTTAAGAATCTGTGTGGAAGGAAGTTGGAAACCCGTCAGTGTTGTGGGAGTCTGCTTGTGTTTCTGCTCTTATCGTTAACTTTCGCTTTGAAAACCTTGCGTTAGAACGGGGAAAAAATCAGTCCACTTCCTTATCGCGTCTTTCGAAATTTGATAATGTTATTATCTGCTGATCGCGACGTTTTTGATAAAGAGTGGGAGTACATGTTTTTTTTAAGGAAGCAGAAACTTTACGCGAGAGAGACATCCTCAGTCCTCTGGTAAGACATTTTACTGTTAATTACTCTCTTATTAGCCACTTAAAATCTGAATCAAGTGTTTTTTTCACATTCTGTACATTCACAAAGCGTTTCGATTCCTACTAAATTTCTTACCTGTAGCTATTTCTTTTCAAAAGTAGCTATTTCTTCACTTGCATATTGAGTGCGATATCATTTAAAATAGTTTCTTCTTTGGGTCATATCATTTCCATTTAGACATAAATTAAACTTTATGAATATTTCAGAGAAGATAACACAATAATTACAAGATAAAAAGAACTTTTTATATACCATGTTTTAAAATTTTGTGTTGAATCATATAAACTTGACAATTCTATGTATTAATATATACTTTAAAAAAAATTTTTTTAATGAATTATCCCATCAACTTGAAAGAAAATAAAGTTAATTGGAAGTTAACTTGCGTTTAACTTTTCGTTCCCGTCCCGGCCGATAGATGGCTGCGCCAGTCTACTAAACAAAATTAACTGAAAATGAATTCAAATCTGCTTAAAGATGGCTAAAAGTATTAAAAAATGCATTGTCATCGTGTTCTGAGCTATTCTAAAAGTTTCAAATGTCTAGCTAGTCAGGAAGTTAGTTAAAAATCGATTGCAAGATTTGTACCGGACAAACACACACACAAACAACAAGTTAATAAAAACATGGTAAGAAATGCAAATAATTGAACATGAAATGAAACGTATAAAGAGGGCATAGACTGCCGAACAAATTAACAGAAAACCTACCCTAGCGTTGAAAATTTTAACTCTTCAATAAAAGATTGCGCAGTTGCAACAAATTGTCACACTGAAAACGGACAAATAGAACTAAAAGTAAAATAATTCAACAAAGCAAGATAATTATTAACAGGAAGAATGAACAGGAACATTCTTCCTGTTAATAATTATCTTGCTTTGTTGAATTATTTTACTTTTAGTTATATTTCAGAGCAGATTACCTGAATCTGTGATCGATCGTCCTTTTTGGATCGACGAGGATACGATTGGGATATTTAGGTCGATTTTCCATAAACGCCGACGTATACAGACGTGCTACTCTGTGAACTCTACTAAACAATTAAATAAACAACGATATCCTTTTTTCATTAGAAAAGATATAATTAAAAGTATTGATGTGGGCGTTTATGAAACACGTTTTATCATTATCTTCTAATATGAAACGTTCAATGCATGCAGTGTATTTTGGTTCAAGTATGATAAAGTTTCTCAGCAAAAACTTAATAATGGAATGGTTGCTTTTTTTGCCCCTTTCTGTAAACTAAAATCTCCAGACAATGTGGTCAGGGGATTTTTCACTTCACACAGGTAACATCTTTGGTAAGCAATGAACTTCCGCTTATCCATAGTCAGAGCCGGTCCCATAGGTGAGGCTTTTTCAGGCGCCAAATTGAAATAGACGCCAAAATGTGACATTAATAATTAAAAGATAAAAAGAATTTTTTATATACCATGTTTTTAAATTTTCTGTTGAATCATATAAACTTGACAATTCTATGTATTAATAAATTCTTTTTTTTTGATGAATTATCCCATCAACTTGAAAGAAAATGAAGTTAATTGGAAGTTAACTTGCATTTAACTTTTCGTTCCCGTTCCGGCCAATAGATGGCTGCACCAGTCTACAAAACAAAATGAACTGAAAATAACTGAAAATGAATCTAATTCTGCTTAAAGATGGCTAAAAGTATTAATAAAATACATTGTCATCGTGTTCTGAGCTATTCTAAAAGTTTCAAATGTCTAGCTAGTCGGCAAGATAGTTAAAAATCGATTGCAAGATTTGTAAGGGACAAACACACAAACAAACAAGTAAGCAAGTTAATAGAAACATGGTAAAAATACTAAATTTTCAACAAATAAAGAAAAAAATATTAATAGTTTAATCTAAACAGGACAAAATTCATAAAAAAAATATACAAGTAGAGTGGTTAAAGGATCTAGTAGTAATTTTAATAGCAAAGACCGTACGAAAAACAGTAAATGAAAGAGATAAAATCAAGCAATTTGCTGCAATAAAGGTTCGAAAAAATAAATTTAGTAATTATTTTTATTACGAAAAATTACATTCGAATTTTATTTACTATTAAAAATTTTTTTAAATGACTAAAACTTTAAAAAATAAACTCACATTCTTCCCAAAATGTCCATTATTCTATTAAATAAGCTATTTCTAATAGAGATACATTCATTACTTAGAAACTTTCCAAAAAATTTGAAAAGGCGCCGTTTTTTAAACTTGCACCAGGCGCCACAATCGATCACCCCGGCGCTGTCCATAGTCATTGACCTGGTTATAGCAGAAAAAAATGGTTGCAAAAAAAAAATTTACCCGCAGGAATAGCTGCATGGCTCGCAATACAGAAATATAGTTTTTTTTAAAATCCAGGTTAAAACTAAAAATCTACATACCTTTTATTATTATTTTAATTATACATTAAATCAAATCAGAATGGTAGTCCACTAAATCCAATAAATATCTCCTTTTACACAGTATAGAGGGCTATTTCTGTATTATTCGTATTTTCTGGTAATCCTTTCTACCCATGCCTTAATTAGCACCGATAACCATTGTTAGTGTCTAATGAAAGGGATCAGACAGTTGCATTTTTCGAAAATAAGTAAAAACAATATAAAACGTGCTAGACTAAAACTTTAAGAAGTATTTTCTTTCATTTTTTTCCTTATTTCCAGACTAGTTATTTTTTCAAACAAGAATATATTTAAATTCAAAGTAATATCTTCTGTTGAGAAAAATAATGTTACAAAAGTCTTTGGGCACTCAATAGAGACTGCAAATTGATTCTGTAGAGAGTTAAAATACGTATTTTTAAGGGGGTTTTAGTTTAAAAAATATCGGTAGCTCTTAAAAAATCATGTTTGACATATTCAATAAAGTTTTCTGGGGATTTTTGTAATTTCAATTGCATGTAGTCATGGCTGATTCAAGAAAGGAAATCATGTTAGCAATAAGTAAGTTAGTTCTTTATTTGTATTTCTAAAAAAGGGAAAATCTTTTAGAAATATTGTCAAATAACTTAATTTAAACCCCTGAAGAATTTCTAATGAAATTAAACTCTATAATTAACATTCTCTATTTGCATTTAGAAAAAATAAAAATCTTTTATAAGTATTGTCAAATAAGTTAATTTAATTCACTTAAGAATTTCTAATGAAATCAAACCCTATAATTAACATTATATAGTTCAAGATAAAAGGATGTCTGAAAGATCTAAATATCTTTAATGGAACTAGGTGAATTATTTTTCCAAAATGTTAAAAAAAAATATTCAAGGCTAAGTGTTTCAGAACTTAGTAAAACTAGACGAAACATAGTATAAATGTTAATCTAGACCTTAGTAGAAGGAAAACCTCTTCTGCATGATGTCATGGCTAATCGACAAGGAAAAATTTCTAAGTAAGTGAATAGAACCAAAAATTAAGAATTTCATTCTGAAAATCTATGAAAATTATTCATTCGCATTGCAGCAATAACATTATTTTGACACGGTAGGAGAGTAGTTATGGTGTTGAGGAGAAAGCCGTCCTCTAGAATCAGTGATGTTAAATTTATTGATGTTGTACTGAACAAGCAAAACTTTACTCTCCATAACGTTTATGAAAATTTTCAGCATAAAAATTTCATTAGGAAAAACCTATCCAATTCTGCCTAGTCAATAGCCCCAACATACTGCTCTGAAATTAGGTCTCGGACAGTTATAATTACCTTGAAGTAATAGAAATATTCCAAAGTCTCTATATAAACTCTCGAGAGCATATTTAGTAAGAAATTTAATAGAAAAACTTCAATAGGAAAAACCTATCCAATTCTGCCAAGTCAATAACACCAACATACTGCTAAGAAATTAGGTCTCGGACAGTTATAATTACCTTGAAGTAATAGAAATACTCCAAAGTCTCTATATAAAGAAAATTTATATAGTAAGAAATTTAATCTAAAATTCGAAAACTTCGAAAAATTTGAATAGTTCTTCAAAGTGACCCTTGAGGTAAGACAGAGCAGTATGGAGACGGATAATCATAAAAAATCGAATCCAAACCAAAAGAATTCAGCCATATTTCAAAGATAATAGCTGAACCAATTCTTAAAAAAATCAAAGCGGAGAGTTATTTTACATTTATATCACGAATAAGTGCCCGACCACTTTTGTGATTCCGTTATTTTTACTCTGATGCGCATCTTGCAATTTATATACTCAATTCAACACTATATTATATTCATGAAATGTCTGAATGAGATACAAACTGAAATACGAGGTGCAAAAGCGCTTTAATTTTGAGTTAAAGTCATTTAATCGCAATATATTTATGAAATTCATAAGTGTCTGATGACATTTGTCAGACATTGTAGGGGGATGACGCAGTTGTTGGGTGTTGTCGCGTTGTCTGTCGTGAAATTTTGTTTTATTCTATGAAAATTGTATTAAGTTTGGTTACAATTTATCAAACGGATTAGATTCTTAAAAGTTTTATTTCCGATGTACACCCATATGTCATTTTAAATTAAGGAATGTAATAATTCCAATACATAACTATATTTCTAGGGGAGTTTTTGCTATTTGATTCCTGGAATCTGCGATTGGTCATCGAGGTTACAAATGGTTGAATGAAAAGGGTTCAGAAAACATATTATTGAACATTACATTCTTAAATGTGTTATCAAGTTAAAAATAAACTAATTATAAAATAGAGGATTCGTTTAAAATTAATTACCCCAAAATTCCCCAGTTATCCCACTGGGTCGAAATGAAATTTCGGTGAGTAAGTTATAGAGAATCTGCACTTCTACCCTAACTTTGGGTATGTATATCTTGAAGTGGCACTCTAAATAATTTCATTCAAACACAGTTCTTACATAACAACAATGTTTATTTAAATATTTGCACATATAGATTTTGACATAAAGTTTCAACATAAAGCATACGTACTACTAGTACGAGATATATATAGCATTCATGCAAGGGAAATACAATTCAATATATTTACTTATATAACTACTCATTCAAGAAAAATACACTTTGCCATACTCACAGATACTTTGAAAGTCAACCAGCAGTGCTGCCACGTAAACTTCGGACTTAACAAGAACTCGCGTAGGTTTGAAGCAACCTAGCTATGCCTCGAGCGGCTGCTCGCAAAACTCAACTATTATTAAATCAGACTCTAAGCCTACCTCCAGCTCGATACTTCGTTTCGTCAGCTCTACACTTTCTTTCACTTCCTCTCACTTCCTTTCGCTTCCTCTCTTTTTAATCTAGCTGCTTGGTATTTATACCAACTGCGTATGCCGCAATTAGCATATCTTAAACGGCTTCTTTAACTTTACTTTCCGAAAAGTTCGATTATTGTGAATCGAATCTTATGTAAACCTTACAAAGTTAATCTGCAAATCTAATACACTAAAAAAAATTCAAGTTTCATAAATTTTGAGTGATAACAAACAAAATAAAAACAGAACAAAAGTATGATAACACTGACGAATGCAAACTCGTGCACTTCTTTTTCAGTGTATTTAAAGCGTATAGAATAAACATGCCTTACTCTAATCTAATTGTCGATTGGTTGGTTGATTTAGAACGCTACGGTCACTTTTTTCTACACAAAGGTCAATTAGACTGGTACCTACTGCTTAAAGCCGATTCCGACCAGTTAAAAACATCCATTCCAATAGTGGGATACGAGCCATTAGACTCTAGTATCGATGTCCAGTGCCCTAGCCATTCGGCCATCCCCAGGCCAATCGAGTTGTCGAACTTTTTGTCCTACCACTCAGTATTGGTTTGATTTTTAACTTTTTGCAGAAATAAATCTTCTTTAAATTTTGAAACAAATACCCAAAGACGACAGTCATTTCAAGAATGATTAAAGCATGTGCCATTTTCTGTACCATTGCTGTATCATCTTGTACCCAGAAGGAATATCTCCTCGTGACATTTCTGGAATTGGTCGCAAGGCATTTATGACAAGCTTGGTTACTGGTGGTAAATGGAGAAAGACTCCTAAACCATACGGAGATGAGATAGAGAACAAAAAAATTAAGGCTTACGACGAGAATGGTTTGTTAAAGAAATCAGTAAAACTTCTCCAGTGCCTCTATCCTTGCGTTAGAAGCTGTAAGAAATTTAAAAGAGAACTAGTAGCCAAACAATCAGAAAAGTCATTAATTAAAATCTATACCGTGGTCAAATAGATGAAAAGATGTCATTTATATGCCAGAAACTAATAAATTTCACTGTGAAAGACATTTTGGAAGATTATTTTAATTTACGATTTACTTAGTAGTCATTGATTAGTGAAATTTAACCTAATTTTCTTCAAAAGTTATAATAACGGCTTCGGAAAAAATCAAGCAAGGAGTTGAAACCCCAAAACTTTCTCCCTCCTCCACCCATTGTAAAGCACTGCAGTTAAACATCGCGAGCGGAAGGAGCAACAAAAATTAAGCAGGGCATTTTGAGTTTATTGACTGTATAATAATGAAATGTATGTTTTACAGACATATTGACAAGGAATTTATGGGATATCACACATCGAAATCTTGAAATTGAGAACAGTTTTTTGTATTACAAGTTGATGATCCTAATCGCAGTGACCTGAATTGTCCACCTTATGCAACTGATCCACAGTGCTTTTAAAAACTTTCCTAACCGCAGATTTAAAAGTAACAAAACAAATGTGTGAAGCAAATAGGAAGTCGACGCACGACAGTATTGCATATAAAACACAAATGTCATCATTGCTTGAGGTATGAGGTAAAGTTAGCGCATTTTACTGTAAAGATATGGTATATTCATCCTAAAATCCCCCACCAACATGTTGCATTTCATAAGAGCATCCTGCTAAATGTCAAAACAAATTATTTAATTTTTTTAATTTCTGAATTTTATCGTAAAATTGTGTAAGTTTCAGTTTGAATTACATTATTTTTGCATCTAAGTTAAAATTCGATTTCATTTTAAAAATTACTTTCAAATTAATTGAATTTTAGATGTTAAATATCATTAAAATTATGATCAAAACACTCAAAAAAAGTTTTAATTATTTGCATTCATTAAAAATATTTGCATTTGAGTGCTCGAGTTTCATTTGGCTCACGGCATCTAGCTGGTTTGACCAACATATGGGGGCTCTAGGACACACAATTCTTTAAATTTTCGAACATTTTTTATTGCATTAAACATTTGTGTTCTTTTCCGCTTAAAATGACATTTAAATCATGTTTCTATCTTAATTAGAACAGGAGCTATTAATTTTTTTCAACTTTCTAATGGTAGCTAATCTGTGTTTAAACCTGTCAATGGGTTTTTCTGTATGATAGTTTTTTTCACCATATCTCGTTTTTAAATTGTTATAAGTCAAGAACCGTTAAAGATAAATGGTTCAAACTTGGAACATGTCGTTTTCAGTTATTTTACTTTAATTTAGGTTCAGCAAATTTGAAAAAAATATTTACTTTTGAAAATATGATTTTTAAAAAAATAAGTTACATAATTTTTTTTTTTTTAATTTTTATATATTCAATTTTTTTAAAAAATTAATATTTAAAAAAAGTTTAATCAAAATTAAAACTTATATATTTCTGTTTAATTAAATGAAAAAATTTTGAAATTAGACAAATAACATTTCGAGTTATAACGATTTTAAATTATCCCACATTTTTAAAAAATTTTAAATTTTTTGAAAAACTTTTTGAGGAGTTTTATGATGCAATTTTAATTAAAAATTTTATGGTTAATCATCACAAAAAAATTAAGAATTTTAACTCGATAAATAAAAAAAAATTTAAAATGTGTCTCGGACCCTTATAAACAGTTTTATGAGTCATTTGGGAATGTTTACATTCTTAGGACAGCCCAAAACAGAGAAAGGGAATATTCGATATGAAAGAAATTTTAAGAGTTATTTTTTTCTAATGTTTTCATTAAATATATTCTCCAGTCGCTAGAATAATTAGTATTTCTAAATTCTGAAATAATTTTTATAACTTTAATAGTCATTTTTCTTTTCATAGTTTTACTAAATTATTCAAATCTGGCATAAGTTGTGTTGTTGCAGTTCGTAGGAAGTAGTTTCAGTTAAAGTTTGATTGTTTGCAGTAAGCCTTGTTTATTTTTTTGTCAAACTAAATCTAGAAATACAAGCAGATATTCAAAGCTATAAGTTGTAATGTTCACTGTTTCCATTACCTTAGTTTGCGGTAACGTATATAATATACTAAAACAAAAAACTCACCATTAACGAGATGCGACAAGGTTTTCTACGCTAAACTCTATTTCTTGCAATAACAATTAGACTACATAATTATCGTACTCATTTCTAGCAGGCAACGGGGAATTTATCGCGCGTGTTAATCCCGGTAACTATATTACGGAGACCTTGCCAGAATTCAGCCACGTCACTGCTTGTACAATTCACCCCACTGTGAGATTTCCCCTCCTCATGGCCCAGAAAATTATTAACCTCGGCTTGAAACAGAGTAAGCCAGCGGCGGACTGCGGAAAGAATAGGTTTCCCCCTGCCGAGGGTGACTTACAAAAGGAGTCAACTTCGACTCGCAAGCGAGGAGCGACTTGACAATAGCGAGGCGCCCCGATGTCTACAGCGAAGACACTATAACACAAAAGACTAACAAAGGCAGACCATCCCCCTGATGAGACGACCTAATGACCCAACGTGTGCTGCCGATATAAAGAACAAATATAGTTTTGCACACGGTTCAAGGCCAAGGACCTATCAGAGCCCCAGATCAAAGAGCGGGGATGTTACAGATCCCGCCAGGGGAAAAAGTGTTAAAAACGGATGCCGGAGATTTTTTTAGAGGGAGACGAGTTTCGAAGCCTGAGTTTAGGAGTGATAGCTGATCTCCTAGCTCCAGTCACTTTGAGTGACTTCGACATTTTTGGAGGCTCAGCCCCCTGTGTGAAGAAGACCTTTTTCTCGCTGAGAAGGGTTATTTGGAGATCAAAACTTGATCTTTAGTATTTCCGAAGCAGCTAGCTTCTTTGGTGAGAACGTGGGACGAACCGTCCACTACTCTGATAATTAGACCACACAACGTCTGGAGTTCGAGTTCGCCTCATTCCAGCCTGTTCCGACGAGTGGAATCCATTCCCAGCAACTGAGACTTCTACAATTAGAGTTTTATTGCCTGAAGGCCCGATCTACGATCCGTAGCGGCAGATCAGCCAGCCAGCTGAACGGACAATCTTTAGCGTGCATCGCAGACTTCAAAGAACATTATTAATGTAAAATGTATGTTCCAGAACACGACCTAATTGTGAAGTATTTAATCCAGACTCTCTAATAAATTGATATTCAGTGTAAAAAGTTCTTATTAGTAAGCTGTTTATCACTAAACATAACCGGTGTGACGCTACCTAGCGTGTCGGCTTTGACACCAAGCACGGAATATGTTACACCACTAACCTTTCTGTCTTGACTTTAAAACTCCAAACGCCTTCCGAGAGCTTGGCAATTCCCAATTGCTGTACTCGAACTGCACGGCAAAACTGATCTTCACTTCTTTATTTATTATTATTTTTATTTATTTATGTGTTATTTTTTTTTGATCGGAGTTCACATTTGTCCAGCCTTGCCTCGTGGTGTTCTCTCCTCTGACTGTCGCGCGTGTACGCTATCCACGGGGTTACCCATCTAGTAGAAAAGCGCCTCTCATTTGCATTCGCGCTTGTTTCTTCTTCAAACGGCGATTTATTTAATTCAGCGGGCGGGGGGGGGGGTAATTTGGATTGAATGCCTCACAAAAATGGAGGTTATTTGGCATGCCGCTAATTTTAGTTTCAGATAATTTGATTGTGGCACAAGTTTCTAAAATTCTAGTGGGGATCCACATGCATTGTGGAGTAATTGTGGAGTTTGATCTACCTGCATCTCTATTAGCTTCATTTCAGCATCAACTTTTTCAGGAACTGTTAAGGAAGATATTGGAAATTCAACTTCAAGAACTTGTATTGAAAAGGGATCGATAAAAAATGCTGCAGTAGGGTTTAAGATTCTCCATGTTTTCAAGTCTGCTGTTAAAATCAAAATCTAAAATTTCGAACTTTTTCAAATGTTCCTGAGGCTTTTCATCCTTCTTTTAAAAATGCGATTGAAATGCAAGAAAAATTATTCAAAAGTTGTCGTTTTAAATTATTTTTGAATGCTGTTATTTTTCTGAAAGTTTAATAGCGTTTTCAACAGATCAGGAATCATCTTGCCCTTTCTTGCAGTGCCAGTTTTAATATTACCAATTCTGTTATATGCGTAGAAAATATTAAATCTAGGATCCATTTTCATTGTCTATTTGACGACGTAATTTTTGTCTTTCTTTGAAAAAAACTTTAACGGGACCAAGCAGCTCCACGATATTTTTTAAACATTGTACTATATAAATAGCTATCGTGCGATTAAGTATAAAGATACATCATCTGAAAAACTATAATCAGAAAAAAAATTCAATTAAGTTTTTAATTGCCAGGGATTTTTTTACATTTGTTCTGATATAATTAACTATCTTTAAAACCGTCTTTGTGATATCGGGGAACTTGAAATATTTCTCAAGAAGATGATAACAAATCTCTCAAGAGGCATTAAAAATTCGCTTATAACAGTATCTAATACAATTCTTATGTCAATGACACGAGTGGTTTCTTTGAGTGGTTTTATATCTAGCATTTCCATTTTGACAAACATATCAGCAGAAACAAATAGGACGGAAACAGCTAATTGCGGGATGTCATAAATCGAATGATTCATGGATAGCTAGACTCTTGCAAGTCATTTTACACAATTTTGCAACTACATTTGCTCTTGCAGCTACACTTGCAAATACATTTTAGATAATATTGCAAGTCATTTAACAGTTGCAACTCAATACTTTTATTTATTTCACGAATATGACATTTCATTGTAACACGCGATAACGAAATACGCGAAACAAAAAAGTGTAGTCTTGTTTTCTGCGGGTCCAATATTTCAATCACTTCCTCCAAATTCTTCATGATAAACTCTACTTCTCCATATGGGCGATTGGTGCGGGCAATATTTAAAGCAACGAATAAGTAGCTTGCCTTAACTTCACTCTCTGCTTCTCCAGTTTGGCGCGACAACGACATATGTGAATCAAACAGGTGTAGTCTTGTACTCTGCGGGTTCAATATTTCAATCACTTCCTCCAAATTCTTCACGATAAACTCTACTTCTCCATATGGACGATTGGCGCGAGCAGTATATAAAGCAACCAAGCACTAACGTGCCTCAACTTCACTTTCTGCTTCATAAGTTTGGCGCGACAACGACATATGTGAAACAAACAGGTGTAGTCTTGTACTCTGCGGGTCCAATATTTCAATCACTTCCTCCAAATTCTTCACGATAAACTCTACTTCTCCATATGGATGATTGGCGTGAACAATAGTATAAAGCAACCAAGCACTAACGTGCCTCAACTTCACTTTCTTCTTCATCAATTAGTGAAGTCAAAAGACATTTTTGTTTTCGTAAAGCATTTTTTAACTTTTCAATTACGTCAGAACGAATTTGCGAGATTTCCGAATATTGACCGGAAAGTTTTAGATGATTTGTTTTATAATGTCGTTGAAAATTACTGGTTTCATAGCTTTTGATTGTTGTACCACTAATGAAGCAAGGCTTTACATTGTTGATCAGGGTAAAAATAGAGTTTTCCTTTCACACTTCTTGAAAGCTTCTGTTTTCTTCATCGCATTTTTCTCTTTTTCAGATTTGTAGGTATACTTTTCTGAAAATTAAAAATATAAATTTAAAAGAAATTATAAAATAAAGACATTATAAATAATAATGTTACGTAGGTTTAACTTGAAAAATTAAAATCCTAATTTCAGGTATACTTTGACTAATATCCGTTGGTTATGTTCTTTTATTTAAATTCTTCGAGTTCGAAAAAAGTGAAAAGCAGTTTGGCCACCTTTGGCATAAACTTTTAAATATTTATTTTTTTACAGATAATCAGTTGTGGGGACCATATTTTTGAATATTAGTAACATAGGCATTGTTTTAGTTCATGGGTCCCAACGTATGTAAATACAAATATGCACTTGGAAATGTGTTTATATGAGAATTAGATAAATTAAAAAAATTATCTTTTCATTAATTGCATTGACATATATAAGGCAAAATTACGGAAATATTATACTAACAGTCTAGCAGTAATCCGTTAAATTTCGAAGAACATGAATATGTTTACTTAATACTCAATATAATGGATTTGTTTGAATTTTGTGATTATGATTAAGGGGACTCGGTACCCTTTGAAGGAATATTTTTGAAGAGGTATATTTACCTATAGTATACACATATTATTATAGGTAATACTTAAACAAACTGATTTTAACAAGAATAAAAATTATTTTGTGGGTAAAAATTGAGTAATTTAAATTTTTTTAAAAAAATTAAAGAATTTTAAAAATTGATTTTCTCCTATAGTTCTAAAAATTCTAACATGATTTTTTTATTAGATGTTTATGACATTATACTTTATAGTTTTAAGGATCGATTTTACATATAATGAATTAGTTTCTGAGAAAAAAAATAAAATGTAGAAGTGTAGGCAAAAAAGCAGCAAAAAACATGGTTTCCTCAACATTTCGATTTTTCTTTTTTTTTCTTTTAATTATATTGTAAAATACCTCCCTAGTTTTATTAAATACATTATATTAATCATACAAAAAAAATAATGGAGTCATTTGACATATATTTGTAGACATAGTCGTGTTTTAAACACAGGAAAACGTCAAAAACAGCAAACTGAGAAAAATCCATTTAAAGATTTAAGCACTGAAAAAACTGTATATACCTATTCCAGTTTTCGTAATATTAATGTCGTTATGTTGCTACTTATATATCTTTAAAATTATAAAAATTTTCTTAGAATAGGTGAACATCTAGTTATAATTAGAGGCTTTTATTAAAAACTTATCCAAACAGAAATAATGAGGGAACTGGTGAAAAATGGGAATAGCAATTTAAATATCTTTCTTAGAGTGCTTTTAAATATTTCTAAATATTATTACAAGACTTTTGTAATAAAGATTTATAGCATAAATTAATAGTTTCGTTAAGAATTTTAAAATTTAAGTTGCAATGGTTCATCAACAGAGTACACAAACCTCGGTCATAACACTTGACGATATTAAAAACATCCTGCTGATTATGTAACGCCGCCTCTCTTTCTGGATAGCTGTTCTCTTTTACAAATAGCATTTTTTATAATTTACGGGTAAGTTGGTACTTTGCATCATTATGCCTTTTCCGAAACAAAAATTTTCGTGAATGCAATACAACACCAAATTCTTCTTGGAATGACCTGTATTCATTCCTAGTGTCTTTTGTACTTCTCTTATTGTATGCATTGTACCCGTATTAAATTCGCAAACTGCTGTTGTTGCAGAGTTTTACACGTTGCTTATTAGCAAATATTTCTGTAGGGCACTTTGCCCAAATCACACTGTGCAAACTGTCATCAGTATTTTGAGTTCCACAACGTACACATATTTCCAGAAGTTCGCTAGATGGAAGCCGTTCACATACTGGTAGAATTTTTGGAAGAAATACTTCATTTATTGAGTTCCCTACTCTTATTTTGTGACTATCTGGGTTATTCCCGGGGTTATTTGTAATTTAGGGAGGAAATTTTAGAGTAAAAGGAATGTAAATACTAAAGTGGGCGTGGCATTTAAAGGGCTGACGAGATAATGCAAGGTATTTTTGATACACTTACAATCGTCAGATCATCTCAAAACTTTGTACCAATATACTAGAGGTGTCAAAGTATTTTTTTAACAAAAAATTGAAAAATCGATATTTTCATCAATATAAGGGTACCAAGTCCCCTTAGGATTATGAAACAATTGTTCTTAAAATGAAATATTATGAAACGTGCTGCATTTTTATTACCATGTTTTTATTAACTCGCTTTCTTGTCTGTTTGTGTGTGTGTGTGTGTTTGTCTGGTACAAATATTGCAATCGATTTTTAACTAACTTCCCGACTAGCTAGACATTTGAAACTTTTAGAATAGCTCAGAACACGATGACAATGCATTCTTTGAATACTTTTAGCCATCTTTAAGCAGGATTGAATTCTTTTTCAGTTAATTTTGTTTTGTAGACTGATGCAGCCATCTATCGGCCGGGACGGGAACGAAAAGTTAAACGCAAGTTAACTTCCAATTAACTTCATTTTCTTTCAAGTTGATGGGATAGTTCATCAAAAAAATTTTAAAAAGTATTTATTAATACATAGAATTGTCAAGTTTATATGATTCAGCAGAAAATTTAAAAACATGGTTGTAATTATACTCCAAACATCTTGTAATTATTCTCCTAAAATTTAAAGTTGTATAAGTTATTTTATCACTCGGCTCATGATCATTTACCTTATCTATTAGGGGCTCAGGGTTGCCCAAATTGGTCGGCAGATCTGTACTGTCCGTCCTGCACCCCCAGGCCAACAAAAATGAACTGCTCCGAACTGGGGAAATTCACCCTCGACTGCGGATACAGGTTTTGCTACGTAGTGACCGGTCTTCAGTCAAACAATGACAGTTACACGAAAGTGGAGGGGGGCCGAGGTGGCAAAAGCATTACCTTATCTATTAATAATATAAGTATAATTTAGAATATATTAGTATAATTTAGAATATAGCCATTTTTATTAAAGTGAGTAAAGGAATTTTACTTTTCGTTATTTTCCCGATTTTATTGGTTAAATGTTATAGTATTCCCCATGATTTAAAAAAATAAAAATAAATCAGATAGTCTCTTCTAACGAAACTACCACGGGTTATTAACGTTTTTTTTCCAATGCGGAGGCACTTGTCGTGAGACATTCGCCTATACTACGCCGCAATTTTACTGCCCATTTTATTGTGGGGGCACCATATAGGCGGACAGCATTACCCCCTATGAAGGGACGACACGAACGGAGGCATTTTCCATGGCGCGACGCCAGGATTCGATCTGAGCACCCTCAGCACCGAAAACCAGCGCGCTGTACCACTGGGTCGTCACAAGCCCCGGGTTATTAACGTAGGATAACTTATCATTGCTTACCTCTTTTGTATGTATATATGTATCTATATATATGTACGTATGTATATATATACATATATGTATGTCAAAATTTTGACGCATCTTGGTACTTTTCTGTTTAACTTGTCCAAGAGATAGACTGGGTTTGGCGCGCTGCCAAAATTATAACTCGCGAGGACGGACGGACGGTTTTAGCAGCTGAAATTTTCCTTTCCGAAGGACTGTTATGGAGGAACGTAATCCTACTTTAAATAGACAATTCAATTTTATGTTTGCACATTCAGTTCCTCTGTTTTTACGCTGAAGAAGATTGTTTCCTTGAAGTATATGTATGACACCACTTTAAATTCCAACTAAAATGTCTTCGTTTATTACAATCGTCTTTTTATGAAATATGGTGGGTCATAGAAACTATATTTGCAGTCGCAAGTTCTTCTAAGTAATTTTTGCTCCTGATGTTTAACAAAAATCAACACCAGAGTCGAATGTCTTGTCATTTGTACTCTTTCTGAATTTTTTATATCAATTTTCTGGTCGACATCTTATTTATATTTCTATAAAAATAAAATTTCCTCCCGACAAAGAACTCGTAACCAGTGTTTAAGAACAGCATAGATACTCAGTCTAATCCCGTGTTTATCGTTATTAATGGCACCGTTTGATTTTTTTTTCTAATCCATTTTCTAGTCGTATAACTTCTTTATTCCTCTAGAAAAAAAATTATCTTTAGAAAGTGTTGAACAATATTACTAATGCCCAGTCTAGACGCTAGGTTGAATAAAGAAACAACACTGCAGGAGCTAAAATACTGAAAAACGTTGCGATTTGTAATATTTCATCGCACTCTACTTCCCCTTGAACACATCCACGGAAGGAAAATTTCCCTTAGGCATACATTACAGTCTCGTATTTTTTTCTGTGACTTTCTCAGTGCCAGCAATCTTACAGGTGCTAGGCTCTGTATGATATTCTTAGCAGATTCCGCTTCCAGTACATTCGATAAGATATTGATGTAAACGTAGAAACATACAAGAAAAGATATTGGTTTACTCAATCTTATTAAAAAGCCGCCCACATGGTATATTGGTTAGCGTCGTGAACTTCCCCGCTGTGGACTCGTGCTCAAATCCCGAATAAGGCTTGGTTGCTACCGTGTTGTCCCCTCATAGGGCTGTCTCATCTAATTGGTGTTCCTATACTAAAGTAGCCAGCAAGACTTCGCGCTATGAATAACAAAAGGACAAGTGCCGACAAGTACCTCCGTATTATAAAAAAAATCTTTTTAAAACGTAAACTGTGTGTTTTAAAAGGTAAGTTTTCAAAAAATTATTTATCAAAGGGTTGGGTGATCATTGATTTGGGAGGTAAGGAGTTGTCTGGGTTAAAAGCACTTCAATTGCATGTTGTACACGATGGCTAAATAGACCGAACAGTAGGGTAAGGGCCTGTTCACATAGGAGTCCGTTGCGTTGCGTTAAGGAAAAGATGACGTTGAGATGAAAATAAACCAATCATAGGCCTCCAAACGATTAGCAATGAAAATTTTAACGCCTATGATTGGTTTATTTTCGTCTCAAAGTCATCTTTTCCTTAACGCTACGCAACGGACTCCTATGTGAACAGGCCCTAAAAGCCGATTCCGAGCAACTACAAACGCTCATTCCGACTGGAGATTATCATTAATCGCGTAAAACGAGTGGTAAATACAATGCTAATTTGAAGAATATCCTCCATACACATGTTTTATATTACTACCTAGTCACAATCCGGAGGGTATACAAACACTTTATTTGCGTTAACCAATCTCTAAGTAACTATTTGGTGTAATATAAACCAGTTTCGAAACCTCTTATAACCGCCTGCTATTAAACACTGAGCGTTACATATAAATGTTTGGAACATAGTCATCAGAAATAAGTCTTTTCACGAGCGAAAATTTTCATCGTAGGTTCGTGGTATTTAAACACCAAAAAGATCCAAGAGACTGAACTTATTCAGAGATCTGAGGAACAACAGGTTGAAAGCGTTATGCCCGACAGACCTCGTGAAAGGGCCGTGGCAGTTTTTCGTCCCCTCACAAGTAATATTTGCCTCACGAGAATTCATTTTTGCAAAATCCATACCGTTGTCTTTGTACACTTGGTGTAGCTATGAACATGTCCCATTTTCTCTGGAGCTGGGAATAGCAGGGGGCCTTGGACATTGAAGGATATTGGAAGGCGTGAGGTGTTTCGGACTTATGTCTGCTTCCTTTTTTGTTTTGTTTAGGTTTTTTCAACATTTTCATTTGGAAATGAAAAATCTTCCTACTTAAGTTGCCTTAACCATTAGCTTACGGGGCCCATTTTTCCTCTTTAGAACGGGAAATTGCATATCCCCTTGTAAAAAGGGCCATTACGGGGGTATGTATATATATTATATATATATATATATTCATTCTTGGGCCCGTATTCTTGGGATATACGCTATCCCACACCGTAAGGAAAAGGTTAAAGAATGTGATACAAACAACAATCTCATAAGTCTATATCCGCATTACATACTTCAACAGAGGATTATTTAAATTGATAATTTCAATTAAAGCTTGCTTTATTTATGGCATCTATTTAAATAATCCTAAGAAGACACAATACTTTTTCTCACGACAATCAAACACCTTAAAAGGTTATTATTCAACTATGAAAGAAAAACAGTCCCATTGTATGGATTATAATTTAATCAGGGTTATATGATAACTTACTCTATTTTTTTCTTTTACTTTATCTCCAAAACAATGATGGAAAGAAAATGAACTTTGGAAATTTAATTCTAGGAACGTTGATTTTCAGCATTAAAGAGAAGTTTTTGGAAAATTTTACAAATTTAAGAAAAATGTGTAAAAATTATAAAAATAAAATGAATAAACTTCGTACAAACTAAAAAATTTCTTAACCCAAATACAAATTCATAGATGATGAGAAATATATAAAAGATTGACAAGTTTGTATTCCGATGGAGCTCGAAAACAATGGAGTTTTCTCTGTTTTACCTCAATATTAATGCGATCATACAGATTAAGATTTTTCTTTTCATTAGGCATGGATGCAGAGTAAACGAGGTTGTCGTTTTATTGAGGCCGAAAGTGGGTCAACCAAATGATAAACTTATCTAAACTTGATGAGGGATAGCTTTAAATAAAAGTGTTCAAGGTAATATCTCATTCATTTCAATGGGATGCAAGATAAATGTGACTTATCATATCATAAATTTTCCTGCAGATTTCATCACGGATTCAATGATTATATATTCAACAATATATAACCGAAGCGATTAGACTTCCAAAAGAGATTCATGGGCACTTTGAGAAAGAATATTAAAAGAGCCGTGCGTTTATGAGCACTTGCAGCTAACATAAGTTATTTCAAATGATTAATTTTATACATTGAGTAGTTAATACTGCCCCATAATCTTTGCAGAGAATTACATTATGTTTGAACAAATACAAAAAACAGCTATTTTAAGGCTCTGTTCACACCGCAGTCTGTTAGCATAAGATTAAAAGTATTGAAATATATTTAACCAATGACAAACCTACAAACGATTAGCAACGAAATTGTTAAGGCCTATGATTGGTTTATTTCTGTCTCATCGCAATTTTTCCTTTACGCTTACCCTAACGGATTGCAATGTGAACAGGCCTTAATTCTGTAATTTTGCTTGGGGTAAGGGGTAAGATCTCACAGGGAATTTCAAAAGAGATGTATACCATATTTAAAACACATTACCAGTTTACTGACAACCACATAATAAGCTACATTTTAACAGAAATACATAATCAAACGGCAAATGTTTCAAAAATAATAAACAAAATTATAATTCACCAGAAAACATAATTTCTAGGATCTCTGTAAAAGAGTGATTAAAATACTCACCGTCTGCATTGAAGTTCTTTCATAAGAAAAATAAGATAGGAATAACTTCAGTTATAACATTTGGGAAAAAGATAATGCATATTCTATCTTTCCACATAGAATAACCTATAAAAAATGTGCATATAAGAATTCCCATTGAAACTGCTATAAAAACTGAAACAAAATAAAAGAAATTGCCTAACTGGATCCTACTAGGAAATATACAGCGTTCTAGAAAAACCAAATTCATTAATTTGATAACACATTTAATAATATAATGTCCAATAATATTTTTTTCTGAACTAGTTCTTCTGAACCTTTTTCACTCCACCATTTCTAACCTCGATGACCAACCCCTGATTCCAGTTATCAAATATCAAAAACTCCCCTAGAAATATAGTTCTGTATTGAAATTAATTATCACATTCCTTAATTTAAAATATGGCCCAACACTGAAAATAAAACATTAAGGCTGCCGTGAACTAAGCTTATTGGATTCGCTCACTTCAATATTTATCTATGGAGATAATTTGTCCAATGATTGCCGACTTGGATTGAAAGATTTTTTTTTAATTGTACTCCGTAATAGAAAAAGAAATTTTACACCTTGGGGTATTTTTCATTTAAAAAAATGCAAATAATATTTTAAAATTTAAATTATTCCGGGAAAATATCTGGTATAGTGTGTTTGAAGCGCTCCTAAATTCCTTTGGGGGACGAAATTTATAAAACGGAACCCGTTGCAAGGTGCAAAAAAGTTCAGGGTATCTGAAAATGCCATTTTTATTGGATTATCAGCATTTATGTAGCTGTAAATATTAGATAAATTTTCTCATTGTGTTAACCTTTTCCTTTCGGGGTGGGATAGCATGTATCCCAAGAATACGTGCCCAAGAATGAATATATATATATATATATATATATATATATATATATATATATATATATTATTAATCGGCAAAACTGTATACACTTTATTTAGCTTCTTTTCTAAGTACTTATGTTTTACAAAATCTTATATTTATTGCACTGAATTTTAAATGACAGAGGTAAAAATAACTTCATCTCATTTGATTTATGGTGTTTGTTACATGGGAAAATTATTTTCTGATGTAAAAACATATCATAGTAGATTTGATCGATTCACATGCGAAATCGGTTAAGCCCACTTTTTGAAATTTTTTTAACTTTTAATGTCAATGCACTTGACTGATTCCTAACTTTTTTCATTCATGATAAATCTCTGAAATAATAATGATTAACCCCACTAAATGACAAAACATTATTTTGGTCATAGAATAATAAGTAGTTTTTTCTCAGAAGCCAAACAATTTAAGTCCATAGTCTTAATGTAAATCGCTGAAATAATTTAATTCAAACGAAGAAGTAAGCATTTGATGATTACGGTAAATTGTTTTGTGCTGTTTCATAACAAAAAAGTAAAATAAATGAGTCAGTTTAAGTCTACCTGATGCAGAACGAACTATAGTAAAACCTCAATTATCCGTCCTTCGTTAATCCGGATCTCCGGATAATTCATAACCTCAATGTTAACCTTTAGCTTATATATATATGTAAGTATATATATATATATATATATATATATATATATATATATATATATATATATATATATATATATATATATATATGTATATGTATATGTATATATATATATATATATATACATATATATATATATATATATATATATATATATATATATATATATATATATATATATATATATATATATATATATATATATATAGAAACATATATATATATATATACATATATATACATATACATATATATATATATATATACATATATATATATATATATATATATATACATATATATATATATATACATATACATATATACACTCATGGACAAAAAAATTAGCGCACCAAGAAATAAATGCGGGATCGTAACGAAACTTGCAATGAAGGTACATGTCGTTGAGATATGCAAATGATTAGAATTGCAGCGTGATTGCGCATTACGTATAGCCGGTAGAGGGCGTTGAACATCGTACTCTGTGGAGTATTGGACCCCCTCTAGCGCGAATGCACGATGCGATACGATCGGGAATTGAGTCATACAAGTTCTGTATGATGTCTTGAGACATTACGTTCCATATTTGCTGTAACCTTGCCTCTAGTTCGTTCAAACTCGTGGGATGCCCAACTCGTCGTCCCAAATGATCCCAGATATGCTCGATTGGAGACATATCTGGGGATCGGGCAGGCCAAGGAAGGATAGTAACAGTGCGGAGACAGTCTTGTGACACCCTTGCCGTATGAGGCTGAGCATTGTCTTGTTGAAAAGTGGCTCCTGGGAGCCGTTGCATAAGTGGCAACACATGTGGTTGCAGGATTTCATGAACATACCGCTGAGCTGTCATGGTGCCACGGAACAATACTAGGGGTGACCGCGTATTGTAGGCAATGGCACCCCATACCATCACACCAGCTGTGGGAGCGATGTGTCGCTGTACAGCAAAGGCAGGATTGAAGCGTTCACCACGGGCTCTCCACACACGAACACGATTGTCATCACTGCCGAGATTGAATCTGGATTCGTCGCTAAAGACGACCTGGTTCCATTCCGCTGCAGTCCAGTTTCCTCGTGCGCGGCAAAACTCCAAACGGAGGCGTCGATGGGTGGGCGTCAAGGGCAGCACACGTAATGGGCGTCGCGATACCAACTGTCCTTCAGCCAGGCGCCTTCGTATGGTTCGAGAAGACACAGAGGCCCCTAGTGAAGGTGCTACCTGTGCCTGGATGGCGGCCGATGAAGCAGTTGGCTGCACGCGTGCATTTCTTACGATGTGGCGGTCTTCTCGACGACTGGTCTGTCGAGGGCGTCCTGAGCCTGGTCTTCGTGTACATGACATCTCTCGGGTCCACTGGTCCCAACACCTCCTCACAACACAATCAGAGCGGCCTAATTGACGAGCTACTCGCCTAGCTGACCACCCAGCTTCCATCATCCCGACGATTCTCCCCCTCTCAAACTGCGACAACTGCTTATATTGTCTTCGAACACGGCGTAATGGCATGTCTATCTCAGCTCTTCCTTTGTAAATGATTCAGCACACTCAAACAAGCTTTGGTTACCTGTTTTATACTCCACAGAGTACGATGTTCAACGCCCTCTACCGGCTATACGTAATGCGCAATCACGCTGCATTTCTAATCATTTGCATATCTCCCCGACATGTACCTTCATTGCAAGTTTCGTTACGATCCCGCAATTATTTCTTGGTGCGCTAATTTTTTTGTCCATGAGTGTATATATACATACATATATATATATATATATATATATATATATATATATATATATATATATATATATATATATATATATATATACATACATACATATATAAGCTAAAGGTTAACATTGAGGTGAGGGAATCCAACAGGGTTACTACACAGCAGACTTAAGAAGCAACAACCATGGTCAAGTACTACGTTTAGTTTTCATGTGCGTCTCTTAAAATATAAAAGAGTCGTAAATTCGAGTAGAAAATAATATCAAACATTAATAGAATTGTTGATACACTATTCACTAAATATTTATCCTAATGCTCGTGGCGTTAACACTAGACAGACAGGAATTTTTTTCTTACTAAAAAGACAACGCCATCATTTTGACGGTTCAAAATAAAATCAACAATATAAAGTATTTAATTTTTTTAAAATATGGTTAAATACTTTAAATTTTGAACTATTTCATACCAATATATAATAATTTAGTATATACACTGTCACAAAAAATATATATGCACCCAGAAGGAAACGAGCTACTATCACGAAACTTAACATGTATGAAGAGATAAGCAAATGATTTCAAATTCAGAAGAACAGACCGTTTTAATGCATGATATGGCATGTAAAAGGTTACAAATCAGTAAGTAGTAAATCCACCTCTGGAAGCTATACAAGCCGAAACACGGCGTGGGATCGAATCAATGAGGTCACCCACGACGTCCTGCGGAAGATCATGCCATAATCTTTGCAACTGGGCAGTTAATTCACCAGTATTCCGGGTCGGCTGCAGTTGCCTTCCTAGAAAGTCCCAGACGTGCTCTATTGGCGAGAGGTCTGGTGACCTGGCAGGCCATGGGAGTACGTCATATCCTTGAAGACATTGTTGGGAGAGTCGTGCAGTATGTAGACAAACGTTACCTTGCTGATACATGGTACCTGGGAGACTTGATAGCATAGGCATTACAACTGGCGTTAAAATCTCGTCCACGTAACTGCGTGCCGTCAAAGGGCGTTGAAGGACGACTAGAGGTGATCGTCTGTCCCAACAAATCGCTCCCCACACTGTCACACCTTGTGTAATCGCCGTATGCCTCTCGACAACAAATGTCGGATCGGACGGTGGCCTGGCCGCCTCCACACGCGTATACGCTGGTCATTAGCAGTAAGACTGAAACGGGATTCATCGGTGAAGATCACACGCCTCCAGTCGGTCACACTCCAGCTTGCCCGAGGTCGGCAAAAATCCAATCGACACTGCCTATGATGTGGGGTCAGTGGTAGGCGTCTAAATGGACGCCGGCTCGTTATACCTGCGTCGGCCAGTCGTCTCCGAATGGTTTCCCTTGATACCACCGGATGTCTGGAAGGTGGTAAATGGCGTCGAACCGATTCTAGCGACGTTGTTGGTGCGGACGTGACCGCTTTTATGATTGCGCGATCCTCGCCCGCATTTGTGTTCCTGGGACGCACTGACCCTCTGAGACGGTAAACTTCCCCTTCCGTGATCCATTGTTGCCAACACCGAGCAACTAGCATATCGCTCCGATCGAGGTGGCGGCCGATACGCCTGTTCGACAAACCTGCTTCTCTGAGGCCTACTATACGCCCCTTCTCAAAGTCCGACAATTGTTCGTCCTGTCGCCGATTACGTCTCAGAGGCATCTCTAGTCACAATACCGTCCATCCAAGTCGACAGATTTGTTTGAATAACCCTATGGCACGAGCAATCATGCTTTTATACTCCCCAGCTGCGCATCTCATATGAGCATAGCACGTTTACCCTTGTCTCATTGGTGTTGAAATTTTAATCATTTGTATATCTCTTACCAGACTACATTCCTGCCAAGTTTCGTGATAGTAGCTCGATTTCTCCTGGATGCATATATTTTTTTGTGACAGAGTGTATTTAGCTATATTTTTATGCAGGCATGCGGAGCTGACAACCTGGTATGGTTTATACGTAAAAATATATGCATGGTTTGTGCAGTCCTTATTTCCAAATACCAATATTTCCGCAGAACAAATATTTCTATTTTTTGCAAAAGGGGGAAGAGACGAAAAGTAACTAACATTTTCCGGTATTATTTAAAGGATTTCTGCCTGTTTTCTATATTGCCGTCAAACTGACGGCTTTCTGTCTTAGTAGGTATGCAAAACATTTTCTCCCCCCTCTTTACTATCGAATATAATTTTGTAAATGTGTGTGCATATTTCACTTGAAATTCGAAAAAGTCATAAAATTTCAGAAGCCTGAGGATATAAATACAGACATAGCGCTCAATAGTATATCCGAAACCGACAAAATGACGGCAGCCGTCTTTCTAGTGTTAAATATTATTTATAGTTTGAATTATAATGAATACGTATGTAACTGATATCCTATGAAATGTCAGCCAAAATTCTGGACAAAACAAACTTAAGGTTGAGTGAATAATCTAATTGCTGTTAAAAATTTCTATTTTAAGGTGTTATTTATACTTTTATCTAGGGGACGGGGAGACCAAAAGTCGGTAGTATGTACTACTTGACACGAAACCTAAGTCCTAAATTATTATCACGAACAGGCTGACCCTCGGCTGCTTACCAGGATAATTGCGTAGAGACTGGTTTGCAGGTTAAATCACGCCGCATGCCTTATTGGCCTGGTCTGTTAATATTTAGTGAATTATGTTTTTGTCTGAGCTTGAAGCAAAAATTTTTCGGATTTCTATATATTTTGAAGTTTGAATGTGGCATCCTACTTCATAAGAGCTCCCTAGGGGCAATTTCACAATATCAGAGGGTGGATTGCTTTCTTACATGGTCAGTAGCACGTTAACGATAGTTTAAAGTATGCTGTGAACTGTTGTCCAGCTTTACTATATTACTATTATGCGTTAAATTGTGTAATATATTACTATCATTTTCCTTGAGATCTAATAAATCAAATATAGTTCCTTTCAAATATATAATCCTTTTTTCCTAATGTGTATTTTGAAAAGGAGAAATTAAGGACTGTCTTCATTTTAGAACATAATTTATTTTCGTTAATTGTTAAAATCCATTTTTGTATTGTTCTTACATTATTATTAGATTTTTGTGTAATGTAATTTAAACTTTTCTTATTTCAGAAATATCCGTCCAACATAACCAGCTTTGTAGTCCAAAAATTATCAAAGGAAAAGTTTTGTAGTATCCAAAATGGATGAATTTGTGACAATGAGAACTGTAATCTTTTGTGCATATGACTGAATGAATTTACTGTTTGAAAAAAAAATAGGGAAAACTGATCGCTTGCAACCACATTTGTTAATTAATAATTTCTTATGAAGAGCTAACTCATCTTTTTAAACTGTTATTTACGAAGTAAAGTCAAAAGATCTTTTATCACTGCGTAACATGTCGCACAGTCAAGTAGCATCGCTTTTTAGAAAATTTAATTTGCAGTTCTCAGACAATGAAGATATTTCAGCTCAAGCTATTAAAAAAGCCCAGTTGCTTAAAGACGACGAGAAAGAAAAAGTGTTTCTCCAAGAAATTTTGAGCATCATTGAGGTCCACTATGGCTCTGAACATTTAGAATTTGCTGAGGTTTCCTCACAATTGGGCGACATCTATGTCAATTTAGGTAATCATCACGAAGGAAAAGACTTGTTAGAAAACTCGCTGAACATTTTTGAAAAACGTCTTGGACCAGACCATCTTAAAATTGCTGAAACTTTGGTAAGATTAGGCGTTGCTTTTGTGTTCTTGGACAATCATAAAAGAGCCGAAGAAGTTCTTGAACGAGCTTTACCAATCGTCGACAAATACTTTACACCCGACGATATCAAAGTCGCAGAGATACTATTTAATTTGGGAGTGGCACATGGTGACTTAGGTGATCATCGGAAACAACTTGCACTGATCGAAAGGGCATTGACTGTTTATGAATTGCATTATGGGTTGGACCACTTTGAATATGCAACCAAGCTTGCTGGCATGGGAGCGGCTTATGTTTTCTTAGGGAATCATCTGAAAGCTAAAGATCTTTTGGAACGAGCTGTACCAGTCATTGAAGATCATGAAGGTCAAGATTGTTTCGAAGTAGCAGAAGCTCTGGCCAATTTAGGCGTGGTTTATGGTGCATTGGGTGATAACGAAACAGAGAAAAAACTGCTTCATAAAGCGCTTCACCAATTTGAAAACCGATATGGTAATGAGCATGTTAGAGTTGCCATAACGCTTGTGAATTTAGCGTTTTCTTACGGCTCTTCTAATGATCCATGTAAAGAGCGAGAACTTCTTGAAAGGGCTCTGTACATTTATGAGAAGAACTATGACATAGAGCATTCAGAAGTAGTTAAAACACTGATAAACTTAGGAAATGTTTGTGGTGTTCTGCGAGATCATAACAAGCAGAAAGATTTATTAGAAAAGGCCGTGTTGATACTTGAAAAGACGAGAAGAGATGATGACGTAGAGTTGGCAGAAACACTTGTATATTTGGCGTCTGCTTACAGGAATTTAAATGACAGATATACCGAAGCTCATCTGCTTGAGAAAGCTTTAAAGATATTAAAGAAGCAATATGGACCACAACATATACATGTGGCAGAGACTTCTGTGACTCTTGGTCTCGCTTATGGAGCTCTAGGTGATATGAAGAAACAAAATGAATTACTTACTGAAGTTTTACCTTTGATTGAAGTTCACCATGCTGTAGATGACCCTTTGCGAAAAGCTGTACAGGAAGCTTTAGTATTATCAGAGTCTGGAAGAAAAAGTACGTTATTTCTAAAATGTTGCTGTATACTTTGAATAATTACATTAATATATTTATTATCGTCCACTGCAGATCTATACTTAAGTTCTAAAAAGTCTTGTTGAACAGTATCATAAATTAACTTAATATATTCCCGAGAAAGTAAATTCCGTTTCTCCTTTGGCTGAATATTAAACAAACCTTGTCTTTAGTAGAATGCCAGGCATTTGATGGAGTTCAGTTCCTTTTAAAGGCTGATTTATGTTTAAAATTCAGGTACCTTCATCAAATAAAAAGAAACATTCAACCGAAGTCAACATAGATGAACTATGAATATTGAACTGAATAGCGAAATGAAGGCAAAGTGCCTAGTATACTGGCAAGGATGAGATGCAAATCGTTGCATCTTATACATCTTATCGTTGAGAAATGGTTATTAGATTTATTTACTTCCTGGTTTCGTTCTAGTTGAAGACGAGTCATAGATTCCAGGCAGCTTTACTCCGGATGTTCAAATGTCATATGCTGAAGTATGGGTTAGCGTATAATATCTGAATGAGTAAAAGGATCAATTAATGCTCTGATGTACGTTCCTGATATATGTATTAAAAAGACGAAATTAATAAATAAATATGCCTCCATCTTTTCACTCCTTCGTTGGTCCACTGTTTTACATTATTATCATGTCATAAAGAATTAAATATTTCGTCAAAACAAATAATGAGTATGATCCCAGGTAAAAAAGCAGAAAGTTTAGCTAGTTGCAGAATTTTCGCAAGCTTACTTAATTACTGATTTAAACCGAAAATTCTAAACAATCTATTTACTTTAGAGACCTTTAAAGGATACTGAATGTACAGTTTATGCATATGCTAGGCAAGCACACGGGAATAAACGAACACAAATCATTGAAAGAAAATATTGTTCAAAAAAACTCCTCAATGCCTATGTCATCCAGTTTTTCTTTTTTCCTTCTCTCTCAAATTAATTTTGCACCCCTTTCTTCACTTTCACTGAAATACATGAATTATTATGTATTTTTTTAAGTTTGTTTTAAGTTTTAGGTGTACATGACTTTGATGTCATATACGTATTTGCAAAGAACGCAATAGAATCATTATGAAAATATACTAAAATTAATTAATAGTTGAATCTAAGATTTAAACATGATGTGTAAATGAGAGTTATTTTTTTATGCTTCCCTCTGTACTCACCCTCATAGGAGTAGGTTCTGCCTCAGGCGATGATGCACAATAGGGTTGGTCCTGATTCCTGTTTAGTGTTAGGAGAAATGAATCTAGCTGAGCTATTGATTAGGATGACACAATGTAGCTTCAAATTGTATGATTGTAACTTACAAGAGAGTTCTGGAGAGTTGTGGGGTGAGGTAGTCTTGATTCCTGTTTTGCATGAGAAGAAATGAATATAGCTGAGCCATTTGATTAGGATGACACAATGTAGCGTCGTTCAAAATATATGATTGTAAATTACAAGAGAGTTCTGGAGAGTTGTGGGTGATATGTTCCTGATTCCTGTTTAGTATTAGAAGAAATGAATCCAGTTGAGCGATTTGATTAGGATGACACAGTGTAGCGTCAAAATTTTGTGTATGGTTGTAACTTACAAGAGAGTTCTAGAGAGTTGTGGGATGAGGTGGTCTTGATTCTTGTTTTGCTTTAGAAAAAATGAATCTAGCTGAGCCATTTGATTAGGATGAGACAATGTGGCGTCGTTCAAATATATAGTTGTAAATTACAAGAGAGTTCTGGAGAGTTGTGAGTGGGTGGCCTTTATTCCTGTTTTGCATTAGAAAAAAAATAAATCTAGCTGAGGCATTTGATTAGGACGACACAATGTAGCGTCGTTCAAAATGTATGATTGTAACTTACAAGAGAGTTCTGGAGAGTTGTTGGGTGAGGTGGTCCTGATTCCTGTTTTGCATTAGATGAAAGGAATCTAGCTGAACCATTTGATTCGGATGAAACATTATAGCGCCGTTCAAAATGTAAAGTTGTAACTAACAAGAGAGTTATGGATAGTTGTGGGATGAGGGGGTCTTGATTCCAATTTTGCATTAGAAGAAATGGATCTAGCTGAGCTATTTGATTAGGATGACACAGTGTAGAGTCGTTCAAAATATATTGTCGTAACTTGCAAGAGATTTGAGGAAAACGCATAAGAGGAATATGCAGCTTCTTAATATTCACAATGAAGAACATAAAAGAGGGGAAACTTGTTTCGAGCTAATTGATAACTCTTCATCAGGCCGAAAAGCATTAGGTTTGATTGTCTTTATGGCATTTGTGAGTTGTTCGTACCTGTGCTCTCTCTATCATGAATTTAATTCCATGAACTTAATTGCAAAATTTGTTATTCACATTTCAAGATAATGGTAAAATAAAAAATTCATTTACAGCAACTTACAGTAAATGTCATTTGCAATAATTATAATGTTGCGAATTTCTCCAACTTCTTTAAACGAGAGAAATATTTAACTAATGTTTAACTTATTATAACTAATGCCTAACTTAAATGTTCAACTTACAAAGACGTATCATCTTCCAAAGGTTATAAGCTCTGGAAGATGATACGTCTTTGTAAGTTAAAGTTTATAATCTTTCAGAAAATATTATTAGAATTGTGAATTTCAAGAGACATGTAGACAAACTAGAAATTTTGACAATAGATAATTTTTGATACCCTAAGATGCATGAGAAATATAAATACGTTGCTGTTTTTCTTCTGCGTCGAATATTAAATGTGCTGATATGAACGCTTGATGGAAGGAAATATGATAATTCAATATTTGCAAAACGGTGCATTTTTGGTATTGATGGAAACTCCTTTGGCTTAAACATTGCGAAAAAATCATTATTTATCTGCAAAGCTTAGTAAAACTATCTTTTGATTAATTTTTTATCAATAAAATTCTACAGTGTGTCAGTATCTAATTTTTGTGAATCAAATTTCTAGGTTTCCAAGAAATTATTTCAATAAAGAAACGTTAGATGGCGCCAGCAACAAATGTCAGCACGGAAGAGAGTGATTTTGCATGAATGAAATATCTGGCTGTATTCCATTCATTATTAGGCACAAATATTGAATTGTGAAAAATATAGGATGGTAATTTAAATTTTTTTATGTATAAATTTAACGGAATATTATAACGCAGCCGATCAACTGTAGAAATTTATTTTTAGAAATAATGGTTTTCATAACGTTTCCATCCAAATCAAAGTTGATATTTCATAAAACATGAATTTTATTTTTTTGTCTTGTTTAGGACTGTTTTGGAAATATAGGATTTTAAATTTTATATGTAAATAAACTGATACTTGCTGTTATGAGGCCGTATGATTTAAGATTTTATTTCTGTAATTTAAATTAGCTAATATATACCACCCTGTAACTTAGAATATTTCACACATTTTTAGTGTAAATGATTTTTCTAGTTTACATTTCCTTCTTTAATATGAAAATAGTTCAAATTCCAATTCGGGTTTATACCAATCTTTATAATTTTATATTCTTTTGTTCATTCATTAATTTCTAGGGAGAAGAATTTTAAATAATTAAAAAGTTATCGCGGGAGACATTGCTTTCATTAGTGAAATAGTGTTTTTATCAATCGGGCAGAATTCAGTGCTACCGAGGAAAATCTTTATTATAAATAAAATCTAAAGATTTTAATCTAGTTAAGTTTAATTGCCAAAGAGATGAAGCTATTAAAAGATGGGCTAAAAATTTGTTATGTGAATGCTTTGTTTCGGCCATCTTCTGTCACTTCTGGTTTGTCTGCAATTAATTTCACAAGTTCACAGCACAGACAATCGCTTCCTGACGAAAGTCAAAGAATTATCGTTAGACTAATATAGCTTGTGTTTCTAATATCACGAATTAAAAATATTGTTCTTTATTTATAAACCATTCAAGACATGACCTGGAATTTTTGATAGTAAATTTATAAAATTAATCTCAGTAGTCAATTTTTTTTCTTTTATAAATTAAACTGGCAGAGCTAAAAATATCGAATAGTGCGACAAAACATAATATACAAATTTTTGGTTGCAATTTCTTAATTAAACTTATTCTTCTTTTTTACAAGCATATATTTTGCATTACATTTTAGTTCTTATCTAAATAAAGTGGTCCTTTTAGGATACCATCTAAATTTTTAATTTTCGAAAAAATCACATAAATTAAAGTGACTGATTCGATTTAATTAAAATAAACTGCAAATAGTTGTATTACGAACTTTCGGGAATTTTTATCAATTTTTTTTTCCTATTCTAAAAAAAAAAAAAAAAAAAAAATTGCATGTTAGTGCTTCAGTGACAAACAGCAAATATTTTTTTCGTAATAAACGAAAGATCTTTATCGTTAATTTATCTGAATAAGATGAATTTTGAAGTCATGTTACTGGTATACCTAAATCAGTAAATTAAATGTTCCACAAACTTTCATATTACAGATCGTTCTGGATGCCCAAGAAATATCAGTTTCAAGTATCTCACGTCAAACGATCTTCAAATGATGAAAGCCGTTCTTGCCATTACTGTGCAATAAAAGTATTGAGTACTAATCAGTGTTTTAGTGTAGGAGTAATACTCTTATTAAATCTCATAAGTTTAAGCTGATCAATTTTGAAAAAAGAAAAAAAAAATGTTGAAACCTTCCACAACGGTCACCAAATGTTCTTTAAATGTGTCATTTTCATGTAAGATTATCTCTATGTCCATATGTATTCTGAAATTTGGTCAAAACATTTTAAATTACTTGAATTTTTTAGCATATAAAAGGTTCTGAGCACGTGAAACAAATATTCTGCGTAAATATACCAGAATAAGCAAATTTTCCTTCCAGCTTCAGGAAGTCAGTTCTCGCCGAAGTTGTTACATTTTCTCCATTGATTACTTCCAAATGTGATATACGCGCGCCATCTATGAGGAATTACTGTAGTTATAATACAAAACCCTAACATTCGAAAACTCATGTCATATTATTTCTGTTGTGGTTTTGCATACTCCAACCCCTCTGTAGCTAATAATAATAAAAATAATAATAGTAAATGAAATTATTCGACTGGTCTGAGGTCTTATACCGGAATCTGTATTTGAGTGCTAGTTGAACCAGTAACTCGGCCCTTGGCCCCAGTGGCGTACCCAGGATGTTTTCTTGGGGGGGGGGGGGCGAGATGAATGGATAAAAATATTTATAATGCATGGGGGGGGCGAGTTGAACGAATAAAATATTTATAATGCAAAATCAATATTTCTACTTCTTCGGGGGGGGGGGGGGGGGCTGGGCCCCCTGGGTGCGCCACTGCTCGGCTCCCAAAGCCCACGGAAAAGTGGAAAGAATTTTACTCTCTCTATCTTTTCTGGCTTCGTTCAGCCTGTTAGTAATTCTGACCAAGATCAAGTGGTATACAAAGATCTGAATTATTTCTGGAACCTGAAAATAGCCTATATATATATATATATATATATATATATATATATATATATATATATATATATATATATATATATATATATATATATATACAGTGAAACCCCGATTTTACGTTTTTCTTGGGACCAGCGGTAAAGAATGCACGAAACGGGAAAACGTAAAATCGGTGTTAAAAAAATCTAAGCATATCACTAAAAAAGCATATCACTAAAAAACCGGATAAACTATTGGGAAAAATGTGTAATCTTTACTTGTATTTGCTTTTAGATACAATTTTAACTACCGCACGTTCAATACTAAAAATTTTTTTGCAAATTTGCTTCTTAGTTTACATATTGGGATATACTAACATTATCGATATAGGCAATTTTCACGTACCAGCAGAAAATGACGTAGGAAGCGGGATAACGTACAAAACGGACAACGTAAAATCGGGGTTCTACTGTATATATATATATATATATATATATATATATATATATATATATATATATATATATATATATATTTATATATATATATATATATATATATATATGTAACACCACCGGACACGGGCGAGGATGGGCGGCGAAAACGGTTGATATTTTCCCCACATCCGTGCGTCACGAACAACTTTCATTCAGTTCTGCATCAAACGTCGTCGGCCGGTGTAACTTTTTGACATCTTGAAGGCAGTTATCCAAATCTGGCTCCTCAGGCCTCTCAAATACCCGGGCACACAAAGAACACCGCTTCTTTCAACAAACTTTTATTTTCGTATCAACTGCTACATCTTTACAGGACGACAGAAATCCAGGTAGTGCGCACATCTACATGACGCAGAGCCTTTTATAGACTTTTTGGAGTGGCTCGTCTTGTGATCTTGAAAAGGAATACTAATTGGTTAACTCTGACTCTCGTGCCAGAGGTGACGTATTATATTACGTAAAGATGCGCGAGAAATTATATTTTTTAAGGTGGCGCTACGCATATGCTTTGTTCTTAGAGTCAGAAGCGAAATTACCTCGAACGCCCAAGGGAATTTAGAATAAACTAGGATTTGAATAGGCTAAAGGGATTTTTAATGTTATATATATATATATATATATATATATATATATATATATATATATATACTTATATATAAAGAGAGAGCGATTTTGTACGTGGAGGGTAATCTCCAGAACCACTGCACCTATTTGAAAAATTCTTTCACTGTTTGAAAGGTACATTATTCCAGATGGACATAGGCTATATATTATGTATATCTGATCAGTAGAAATAAAGTTAGGGGCTTAATCCTAACAATCTCCATTGTTACCGCTTTTTGTGCCGAAGTCTTCAGCGATCCTTAGCGTGGTGCTATCTATACTTATATATAAAGAGAGAGCGATTTTGTACGTGGAGGGTAATCTCCAGTACCACTGCACCTATTTGAAAAATTCTTTCATTGTTTGAAAGGTACATTATTCCAGATGGACATAGGCTATATATTATGTATATCTGATCAGTAGAAATAAATTTTGGGGCTTAATCCTAACAATCGCCATTGTTTCCGCTACTGTTTTCTACCGCTTTTTGTTCCGCAGATTTCAACGATCCTTAGCGTGGTGCTATCGTGGTGGGCTTTTGTTCTGACGCTAGCGGTTCGAACCTAGCCGTTCTCCGGCACGCCTTTTTCTTTTAAAAAATTTATTTTAATTATTAACTAACGTAAAATTAATGTAAGGTATTATTATGTTATTATTAAGGTAAAAAAAGATTTACAATTTATTGGCTATCAACTGGAAATTTATTGGTATAATATTTTGTTCAACCCGGACAAAGTCGGGACGGGCCGCTAGTATATATATATAAGGAAAAAAAAATATGACTTATTTGGAAAAAAATAAAAGATTTGATTTAAGAAAAAAATTACATTACGCTTAGAAAGACGTTTAGAGGCCATCCAGTTGTTACATGAAGGAAAGTTTCAATTGGATGTTACATGAAGGAAAGTTTCAGAAGTTGGATGAAGGAAAGTTTCAATTAATTAGCTCGAACGCCCAAGGGAATTTAGAATAAACTAGGATTTGAATAGGCTAAAAGGATTTTTAATATTATATATATATATATATATATATATATATATATATATATATATATATATATATATATATATATAAAGAAAAAAAATATGACTTATTTGGAAAAAAAATAAAAGATTTGATTTAAGAAAAAAATTACATTACGCTTAGAAAGACGTTTAGAGGCCATCCAGTTGTTACATGAAGGAAAGTTTCAATTGGATGTTACATGAAGGAAAGTTTCAGAAGTTGGATGAAGGAAAGTTTCAATTAATTAGCTCGAACGCCCAAGGGAATTTAGAATAAACTAGGATTTGAATAGGCTAAAAGGATTTTTAATGTTATATATATATATATATATATATATATATAAAGAAAAAAAAAATATGACTTATTTGGAAAAAAATAAAAGATTTGATTTAAGAAAAAAATTACATTACGCTTAGAAAGACGTTTAGAGGCCATCCAGTTGTTACATGAAGGAAAGTTTCAATTGGATGTTACATGAAGGAAAGTTTCAGAAGTTGGATGAAGGAAAGTTTCAATTAATTAGCTCGAACGCCCAAGGGAATTTAGAATAAACTAGGATTTGAATAGGCTAAAAGGATTTTTAATGTTATATATATATATATATATATATATATATATATATATATATATATATATATATATATATAAAGAAAAAAAAATATGACTTATTTGGAAAAAAATAAAAGATTTGATTTAAGAAAAAAATTACATTACGCTTAGAAAGACGTTTAGAGGCCACCCAGTTGTTACTGATATATGT
>OU015498.1:54779052-55044052 GCA_907164885.2 Dolomedes plantarius
AGCATAATTTTTTAACTGTGAGGTTTTTAAAATAGTCAACACGTATCGATAAAATGATCTTTTAATTCGTTTCATTCATTTTATTTAGTCAAATAATTAGAGTTAAAAATAATTGTTTTCTGACTTTGATCATTCTTCAACTGCCCATTCGTAATGTGAGCAATTTAGAATGCTCAAAGTGCGAAATGAAATTAAGTTTCGTACTTTGCGCACTTCTGATTCACCCATACGCGAAATGATCATTTGTAAATGATCCAAGTCCGAAATAATGTAACATTCCGGACTTGGCGCATATGTCTGTGATCCATTCGCGTTGTGAGCATTTTTTTCGGACATTGTCCGATTTCGGAATTGGGTTCCAACATATATATATATATATATATATATATATATATATATATATATATATATATGTATGTATGTATGTATGTTTGTATGTATGTTTGTATGTATGTTTGTATGCATGTATATATATATATATATATATATATATATATATATATATATATATACCGGGTGGCCATAATTAAACTGACAGTGCTCACAGTGTTCTGTAGCGCGATCTATTTGCGAGAATGACGCCACATTTTGTAGGAAGATTAAACAAGACGGGGGACGAAGGATTCCGCAAAAAAAAAATTAGTTCCAAAAGTCACCGCTAGGGGAATATTTGGCGCTGTGTAATAGAAAATAGAGTGTTGACAAATGCAAATCAATACCGAAATTACCTTTTATTTTGCATTCAAATGAGGTTCAATGTGGCTGCCGTTGTTGTGGACCACATATTGCATTCTGTGCACAGTATGCACAACAGCAGAAAGTAACATGTCTGTAGGAATCTCCCGTACAGTCCGTGATATGTTATCCTTCAACGTAGCCAGGTCCTGGACCACTCCTTGATAGACCTTGGACTTAAGGTAACCCTATAGCCAGAAGTCGCATGGGGTAAGATCAGGCGACCGAGGTAGCCATGCAGTTGGAAAGTAGCGGCTAATGACTCTTTCTGTTGTGAATTTCTGTCGTAGCAGCTGTTGCACCCGTACAGCAACGTGTGGAGGGGCTCCATCTTGCATGAAAATTATTTCCCCTAGGCATTGTCTTTGCTGAAGTGCCGGAATGACAAAGCTGTTCAACATGTGGCGATATTTCTCTCCGGTAACAGAACAGGTTTCCGGTCCTGTCGGGGTAATGTTCTCATAGAAGAATGGACCTACGATAAATTCCGCTGTGAACCCACACCAAACAGTTACCTTTGGTGAATGTAAGGGAATTTCTGTGACTGCATGTCGTGATTTGTTATCCCAAATTCGGCAGTTCTGGGTATTCACAGTTCCATGCAGGTAAAAGTGGGCCTCGTCTCCCCATAAGATTTTCCACGGCCAAGCATCATCCACCTCCATTCTGGCAAGAAAGGTGAGAGCAAAAGTCAATCGCTTATCATGGTCGGGGTACAGTAACTCCTGTACACGGCTGATCTTGTACGGATAGAAGTTGATAATCTTTCGTAAGATTTTCCATACCGTACTGTAAGGCATATCCATATTCCGAGCTAATCCACGAGCGCTAGAGGTGGCAGCAATATTATCTGGTCCTCTGTAGACAATCGCCGTGGCAACTGCTTCGATTGTATCCTTTGGTACAGGTTTTCGTCCTCTGCCTGACTGAACCTTCAAAGAACCTGTTTTCTCAAACGTCGCAACCATTGCTTTTAGCCCATTAACTGACACAGGACCGTTACCTTTACGCATTTTTTTGTGCGTTCTAAAAGCACGAAGAGCGGCTGACGCGTTGCACTGGTTGAGGTAAAAGAATTTGACCAGTAACGCACGCTCGACTAAAGAAGAAGACATTGCATATAAACTTTCAATCCGATTGATTCGAAACGTAACACATTGCCTTTTAAAACCCAAGCAGCTGCCACTGTGCCAATGGATGTAACGTGAAATTTGAATAAAGAACTTCTTCTTCTCAGCGTACGTGATATTGCAGATCACGAGACTTTATCGGTGTTTATGTAGATTTTACGCTTTTTTAAAAGTGTTGCCATATTGCACTTGAACTAAATAAGAAAATGTTCATAATAAAAGGTAATTTTATTCCGTATTAATTTGCATTTGTTAACACTCTATTTTCTATTACACAGCGCCAAAAATTCCCCTAGCGGTGACTTTTAGAACTAATTTATTTTTTCGCGGAATCCTTCGTCCTCCGTCTTGTTTAATCTTCCTACAAAATGTGGCGTCATTCTCGCAAATAGATCACGCTACAGAACACTGTGAGCACTGTCAGTTTAATTATGGCCACCCGGTATATATATATATATATATATATATATATATATATATATATATACAGTTGGTTCTCTGTTTAACGACTCTCTACTTAACGACGATCTCTATTTAAAGACAATATTTCCCGGTCCCGGTCCCTCCGACGTAAAAAAATTCTATTTTAAAACGATTTTGTTTCTATTTAACGACGATTTTTTTCTTATATGATAAACTTTTTCTTCAACATTTCATCTACTGGAGGGTTACTTTCTGTGGGGGAGTTTGGTTTCAAAAACAGACCCGGAATTTCCTTTATTTTTGTTGCAATCATAGACTTGTTGCAGTGGAAAAAACTGGGGGTTGGGGGGGATTACTGTTTCTCGGAAGATCGAATATTCTTCCCTGGTGGATCGAATTTCTTAGTGCGGGTGTGGAATCACTCTATTGTACCTACCATGTTGTCATGTGATTTACGAACTGTCCAAAAGCACCCCTCTCTCAGTCCTTCTGGGAAGCACGTGTTCATGTTTAGAGAATTCATGGTTGGGTGTAGGAGCTCATTCCAGTACGAATACGAGGTGAGCAGAGCAAAATGGCATCAAAGCGAAAGCATCTTACGCTACACGAAAAAGGGAAAATTATTGAAAACTGGGAAGAAAATGTTGGAATAACAAAAGTCCAATTCGCAACACAATTTCAGCTACCCGAGTCTACTCTCAAAGGCATTTTAGCAAGCAAAGAGAAAATTCTTGAAGCAGCACAAAAATTTGGTTTGAGATCCAAATCCAAACGGCAGAAAATTCAATGTGGCCGACCAGAAGAGTTTGAGAAGGCAGTCCTGCAATGGTTTCATCAAGCAAGAGCATCTAACATTCCAATTTCCGGAGTGATATTTAAAGAAAATGCTATTATTCTCGCAGAAAAGTTTGGAATGCAAAATTTTCAGGCTTCGGATGGTTGTCTAGGAAAGTTTAAAGAACGATATGGGCTTGCATTTAAAAGCATATCTGGCGAAAGTGGCTCCGTAGATGAAAAATTAGTGGATGAATGGAAAATAGCGCTGAAGGGGAAATTAGATGGATATGATGAGAAGTACATATTCAATGCAGATGAGACGGGCTTATTCTACAATATGGTGCCTAATAAAACCTTAACGTATATGGGCGAAAAGTGTTTTTTGTGGAAAACACAGTAAGGAACGATTGACTGTTTTACTGCGCACTAATTCGGATGGATCTGAGAAATTTCCACCACTAGTTATAGGCAAATCAAAGCAACCAAGGTATTTTAAGAATATCACCATGAAACCTTGTGAGTACCGCAATAACAATAAAGCGTGGATGACATCCCAAATTTTTATTGACTGGATTAGAAAATTTAATGCAAAAATGCATCGAGAAAAGTGAAAAGTTTTACTTTTAATCTACCGATGCACTGCAAATAGTCCAAATATCCCTGAACTTACAAATTTGACTATCCATTTCTTACCAGCTAATTGCACTAGCAAGTTGTAGCCATTAGACCTGGGTATCATTCGCAGTGTGAAAGCATACTACAGAAAGTCTTTAATTAGGAAATTAATAAACAATTCGGCTCACAGTATAAAAATTAGAAAATTTACAATTTTGGAACCAATGCACATGATAACATCAGCATGGAAAGAAGTTTCTTCATCCACAATAAAAAACTGCTTTCGCCTTGCTGGAATTCACAAATAACTTGTAGTGGAACTGCAAAGTACGGATGTAGAAATCAACGAAGATGACATTACCCCTGAAGAATGGAGAAGTCTTGTTGAAGATGAGGATGTTTCAATTCAAGATTTCTACAATTGTGATAAATATGTTTTAACAACAGATTTCAGAAATGTAGAACAAATTTATTAAGATATAGTAAACGAAAACGCAGTGTCAGACGAAGAAGGTGAAGTTGAAGACACGGAAAACGAGACACTGCCACCGTCTTACACAGATGCAATTTCTGGTCTACATGTTCTCCGACGCTATATTACATCGAAAATGGAAGGTGACTCATTTAACATTTTAGAAAATCTGGAAAAGAGAATAACGAAAACAAGGCGAATGAAGCAATCAACACTTTTTGAATTTTTTAAAACGTAATTTATTGTATTGTTTGTACTTTTTTTTTCAATGTAATTTAAAATAACTTTTTGTGAATAAAATAATGATGATAATAAAAATAACATTTTTAAACACGCCAATATATTAAGAAATATATTGACAGTCCTAAACCTGTAAAGTGTGAAAGAAAATGTTATTTTTTCACAAATTCTGTTTAAGGACGATCTCTACTTAAGGATGATTTTTCACGGTCCCTTGAAAGTCGTTAAACAGAGAACCAACTGTATATATATATATATATATATATATATATATATATATATATATATATATATATATATATATATATATATATATATGTATATATATGTATATGTATATATATATATGTATATATATATAAATATATATATATATAGATATATATATATTTTATATATATATATATATATATATATATACACAAAGAGAGAGAGAGATGATACAGATCTACTTTATTTCCCTGCCTATGTTAAGTTTCTTCGCACAGGGTAAATTGTCTGGAAGAGAAAGCTCTTAACTCCGTATCATTTGATCAGTATGTGCTCATGCTAGGCTTGCCTTGCAGTCATTGGGGCTTAGCAAGATAGTCGCTTAACTGGAACCGAAAACTGAATCTTGTGAATAGTTTCAAGACTAAGAAACATCCTCCTAATACACACTTATCCTCTGGTCATTGAAAAAAAAAACACTATAGGGCGCCGATGTTTAGTGCATATCTTGCAATGTTTGCATAATTTGTTGTGTATTGTTTCTGATCCTTTTCCCATAGAATTTCCTGTTTGAAATTGAGCGCATTTCTGACAGCGATAAATTATCATCAAACAATGTTCATAACAAAAAAGCCTTTGAAAAATATTTAAGTTTTCAACCTTTTATTATAAATGTATCGGTACGTACGTTTTTTTCTAATGAACCCTGTAAAGTGAATTGAGAAGAATAATGTTTTAAAACAGTTAAGAAAATATCATTAAAATACGTTGAATACGCACAGTTCCCGTTTGGTTAGATCAGATTTTATTTCACTGTCCACGAGATCGTGATTTTATTTCCAACTTTTTAGTTTTGTTCCATTTCAGTTCAAAATTTGAAACAAGAGGTTGAAATACTCTTCCACTAAAATTTTGGATGAAGCTCAGAGATGAAAAATCCTAGATGCCATATGCACCACATGGGGATAACTTCTGAGTTCAAAGATTTAAAATACCCGTACTCCTTATAGCTGTTGAATTTCACATGGAGTGTAAGAATTCAGATCTCGTCTTTAGACACTTAATGTAATAAAAGAGTTTTTAAGACTTAAGGCTGCTGTGTACTAACTCTATTGGATTCGCTCACCTCATTGTTTACCCATAGAGAAAATTTGTCTACAACTTACAGCTACTTAAATTCTGATAAAATTCAGTAAATAATTTCAAGATAAAAAGAAATTTTTATATATATCATGTTTTTAAAATTTCTGTTGAATCATATAAACTTGACAATTCTATGTATAAATAAATACTTTTTAAAGTTTTTTTTAATGAATTATCCTTTCAACTTGAAAGAAAATGAAGTTAATTGGAAGTTAACTGGCGTTTAACTTTTCGTTCCCGTTCCGGTCGACAGATGGCTGCACCAGTCTACAAAACAAAATTAACTGAAATTAATAAAAACATGGTAAAAATCTGCTTAAAGATGACTAAAAGTATTAAAAAATGTGTTCTGAGCTATTCTAAAAATTTCAAATGTCTAACTAGTCGGGAAGTTAGTTAAAAATCGATTGCAAGATTTGTACTGGACAAACACACAAACACACGCACAAACAAGTAATAAAGTTAAGAAAAACATAGAAAAAATGCTAATTTCAGATAGCCTGAACTTTTCTTCACCTTGCAACAGGATTCATTTTATAAATTTCGTCCACCAAAGGAATTTGGGTGCGTTAAAACACACTATACCAGATTCCCCCCCCCCTCGAAAAATTAAAATTTTGAAATATTATTTGCATTTTTTTTAAAAACGAAAAATTCCCTAAGGTGTAGAATTTCTTTCTCTATTACGGAGTACAATTAAAAAAAATATCTCAAGCCAAGTCAGCAATCCTTGCATTTTCTCCATAGACGCATTTTCTCCATAGATTACCATTGAGGTGAGCGAATCCAATAGGGTTAGTACACAGAAGTCTTAATGTATATATATTCTTTGTAATAATACGTCAGATAAAAAATATATCCTGTTTTTTGTCCATTCGTAAAATGGTTTTTAATCCATTCACCAAAATACTTCAAAAATTCATTTTTTTTACAACCATTTGCAGAAAAGCAGAGGACTCTCCATTGACAACTATATTATCTAGAGTACTCCATAAAACATTCATTAAATGTTTCATGAATATTCAAGTGAAAATTCAATATGAATATTCACTTGAATATTGAATGAATATTCAGTATGAATATTCCAAGTATATAGTATTTCAAATAGACGTATAATTCTTAAACCTTATAAATAAACTAACGAAAAATAACATAAGGTTCTGAAGAGTTTTCCAAACAGCTCGTTTAATCTCACCGAAGGCGGATTGTGATATTGGTTAAGCTAGTAATCTGATAACGCAAAACGAATATTATAGTATTTCAGAATTGAAAATCATGCAGCGAATGTTTTCAATTGATGTTTTATGGAATCTCTAGAGTGCTCCATAAAACATTCATTAAATGTTTTATGAATATTCAAGTGAAAATTCAATATGAATATTCACTTGAATATTGAACGAATATTCAGTATGAATATTCCAAGAATATAGTTTTTCAAATAGACGTATAATTCTTAAACCTTATAAATAAACTAACGAAAAATAACATAAGGTTCTGAAAAGTTTTCCAAACAGCTCGTTTAATCTCACCGAAGGCGGATTGTGGTATTGGTTAAGCTAATAATCTGATATCGCAAAACGAATATTATAGTATTTCAGAATTGAAAATCATGCAGCGAGATTGCGTTCGGCTCACTTTAAAATGCCCTTAAACTACTTAGCGGTAAGTCAATGAACCTGAATAGCACGGAGCAGACAGCAAATTATTTAAAGATTTTACACCCTGAAGAGAGGAATGCTCGCAATAAATTTTCCTTCAATGTTTCATTCTAAGCACTGCGCTAAGCCGCGTATGTCGAATGGAAGAGCGAGAATAGAGGGAGAAAAGGGGACGATTTGGGAAATATGAAAGGCACTGATGTAAATGTGAATAACGAATTTTTTTGGGTTGTCGTCAAATTTTCTCTCCCTCGCTCCTCGGCTAAATCGTCTTTCGCATTTTTAAAATTTCGTAAGAGGATGCTGACGGGAATTTAATGTTCGCCCTATATAGAGAGAGTCTTGAAAATTTCAATTCCTAATAATTTTGAGGGACAGTGAAAGTAAAAAAAAAAAATGAGCAGACATAGCTAAAATCTGTATTTTTAATGTGTCAGTTTGAGGAATGTAACATGAAGATCACAATAATAGATAAAAAAAGGAAGGAAATAAATTGTCGTTTTAAAACAGTTTTTAATAGATTTTCTATAATTTTTTTTTCTTTTTTCCAATGCGGAGGCACTTGTCGTCAAACATTCGCCTATACTACGCCGCAATTTTACTGCGCATTTTATTGTGGGGGCACCATATAGGCGGACAGCATTACCCCCTATGAAGGGACGACACGAACGGAGGCATTTTTTGTGGCGCGACGCCAGGATTCGATCCGAGCACCCTCAGCACCGAAAACCAGCGCGCTGTACCACTGGGCCGCCACAAGCCCTTTTATAAAAAAATTGACAAGGAAGACCTGTCAACTAAGAAATCTTTATTTAATTTTATTTGTTGGAATACATCAATAAACCTTTCTGCTTAATAATAGGATTTTTCACAACACGTATCCAAAGAGAATGTTTAGTAAGAGTAGACTGGAATGCTCGCTTTTTCACATTTCATAATTGAAATACATTTAGACTGTATATGGAATATAACTCCTGATATATCCTTTGATAGTGTTTGACATTTTCACGGATGAATCACCATTTCAAACACGCTTGCATCCCATTGTCCAATAGTATTTAAACCCGTTCATTTCCCACTTCATGAAACACTTTTTGCACGTGTTTATTACTTTGACACTTAAAACCCTTTCAAGGGCACCGTTGTCACAGTGCGATCGTCTAAATCTAGTCTTCTTTTCACTTGCATTCAATGCGTTCCAGTTAAATGAGCAGAAAATGGCTAGTGCTGCCATCTGTTATCAGTTTGAAGAAGCAAAAACATTTTGAAACCTTTAATTGGAAATTTTTTCAAGATTTTTTACTTTAAAAAAAATCGGAAAAAAAACTGCACCGTGCAAACGGTGAAGGTTGTTGCCCCTAAAAGTGTTAAGTCATTCTTAAAACCATCTGAAATCCAATGTGTTCAACCCCTCTTGAAAATATTTTAGGACAAGTTTTACAATTTAAGAGAATAGAAGCAATGCTATGCGAGTCACCAAGGGCGCTTCCCTTTGCTATTCTGGAGGAGGTCAATCAAGTCTGAGGGGTCTTCCTCTCGTGGCTTGCGGAAATTTACCACGAAAAGGACAATGCTTATTAACAGACGTGTTACATTATTTAACTTAAGAAAAGGGAGGCAATGATATATGTGAGTAACCATGGGGCTTCCCATTGTTAATCTGGAGGAGGTCAATCAAAGTAAAAGGGGTCTTCCTCTCGTGGCTTGCGGAAATTTACCACGAAAAGGACAATGCTTATTAACAGACGTGTTACATTATTTAACTTAAGAAAAGGGAGGCAATGATATATGTGAGTAACCATGGGGCTTCCCATTGTTAATCTGGAGGAGGTCAATCAAAGTAAAAGGGGTCTTCCTCTCGTGGCTTGCGGAAATTTACCACGAAAAGGACAATGCTTATTAACAGACGTGTTACATTATTTAACTTAAGAAAAGGGAGGCAATGATATATGTGAGTAACCATGGGGCTTCCCATTGTTAATCTGGAGGAGGTCAATCAAAGTAAAAGGGGTCTTCCTCTCGTGGATTGCGGAAATTTAGGGAGAAAATGATGTTATGCATACAAATAGATGTGTTATATTTACGAAGAGATATTTGTATTTTTACAAATACACATCAGGATTTTAAGACACTTGTGACTTTTCTTGAAAAGTCTAAATCTGTCACTCCACATGGATGGTTATAGATGGATATGGTACAAGTAAATGTTATGTGTTCCGGAGTAACTGTTTATTTAAGATAATGATCAAAAGGAATGAAAAAATAGCACTTAAGTCTAATTGTGGTGAAAATACGAAAAGTACATGAATATTTCATTTCTGCAGTTGAAAAGTCTGTTCAAAACTGACAAATTTGTGATAATACGCCATTCTGAGGGATAACGCCCAGTTTGTTTTCAAATTAAATATTGAAAACTTTGAAAATTAAGTTAACTGTTGACGTATACTAAAAAAATTTGTGTTCCTAACATTTTTCTTCCTTAGAAGATTATAAAAATGGCAATAATTTGACGCAGAATAACAGATTTGATAGTTTGGACAAAAATAATAGATATCTACATGATAGTTCAAAGATTATTTTAAGCTGATTTCAAGTGAGATTTATGTTTAGAAAGATACCTGTTGATGTTATATATGTATTTTACAGCAAAAGAGATATATTTTCCCATAAAAATATAACGTTATAAACACGTTTACAAGTTATCTATTTCTTAAAGCCTATAAAGTATATATTTTTCTCCCTCATTCATAAGCTACTAATATAAATATGCTTTAAAATTAAGCACAAGAATAAAATTATCACATTAAGTAAATCAACTCAGCTATTAAATGTCACCTTAATTTTAATAATGCTAAAAAGACAATTTATATTAACTTAAAGCTCTGATACACACACACACACACGTATATATATATATATATATACGAGTATATATATATATATATATAACCTTAAAGGCCGTTCTTACAAAGGGGTATGACATTTCCCGTTCTAAAGAGGGAGTCGGGAAATAGCTAAAGTTAAGAGTTATTAAGAATCGGTAAGCTAAAGATTAAGAGTTATTTATGAAGACGCATGAAATAATTTTGTTCAGGGTAAAACAATGTTTATAATTAATAGCAAAAAATTGAGTATTCTTTCACAAAATATTTTGAGTTGTTCCTGTAGATATTTTCGCCCTTTAATTTCCCTCGGGTGTTTCATGAGTTGCTAATATCGGGATTTCAGCTACATTCTTCACATAGGACTACAAATAGTGTGATAAAATTATTTCGGGCATCCCAATAAATATCCTTTATATATTTTTTTTACTTGGAAAGAAGATTTTACAGTTTTCATTCTATGTAGATTGAGTGGGACAAATCTCTAGGCTGAAAACGTAATACAGTGGAGTCCCGATAATCTGTACTTCGGTAATCAGAAAGTCCGCTTAATCCAAAACAAGAAGTAAAAAAAAAAAAAAAAACTAAGGTTACAATAAAACCACAGTGATACTAAGTAATATAAAGTATATTTCTGAAATTTACAAGAAAATTCAAAGTTAGACAATGTACTGATCTAATTATTACTGAACTGCATTGGTTTGAAAAAACTCCGTTAAATTTTTTTTTGTCGAAGAAAAGAATACCTTTCCCTTGAAGCCAACGCGTCAGAAAAATCGTGTCCTCTCTGGTCGCGGAGGGGTGTTGCTCTATGTAGCGTAGCGCTACATTAAATGCAGCCGCGGCGTCTGAGTGGGATACTCTCTGCTCGCTGTCACCGTCTGCTTCACCTTCACTTTCGCCTGAGATGTTGACAGGTTCTTTCAAAACCATTTCAACAATCTCCTGATCGTCTAAAATCTTACAGTCTACTGTACGAACAACTTACAATCTGCTGTACTGTATTAGGCAGCGCCCTGCTCTCTTATCACCCCTTTTCGTCCCGAGATTTGGTTATGTTTAGACAGACTTTATAAAATAAACTGTGTAATCACTAGAAATATGTAATATTTACGCAATCACACGTTGTTATGTAATTTAAGTATATTTTAAGAATGATTTTACGTAATCCGAAAAATTCGTTAATCCGAAAAGGGTCTAGTCCCAATCATATATCAAGCCTTTTGAATATCTCAAGCCTTTTGAAATGTCAAAATATGTTTTTTTCGCTCTGAATTAGGGATGCGACATCGATAACAAAACATCGATGTTTTGAAACATTGATATTCAATATTAAAACATCGATGCTAATAAAACATCGCCCCAAAACCATCGATGTTTTTCAACATCGATGTTTTAGAACATCCAATTTTTAAAACTGATTTAGTAACCTCTAACATTAATGTTACTTCGGTTAGTCGTGGGAGTGATTTAATTTTACTCTCTGATTTCTGACACGAATGACAAAAACTTTTGTGCTTTTGCCTTGGGCTACATTGATGACTCAAAATTCTCGTTGTAAATATCGCCATATGTTTTGCCTTCAAATGTCCAGATAAATTCTTGGTATTGCCAGAAGTTTTGAGGGACTTAAGGCAAATACTGCATTTTGCCAATTTGTCTGAGGTTTTGCAAAAATATTTCCAAACGGAACTTTTGGGAGGCATCTTACTAATAATATTAACGTCAACTTATATAAAACCAGAACAAAACAAAAACTTAAATGGCTGCTCTCGTGTATATACTATTTGTAAAATAAATCCCGATGGAAGATTCTGGAGTGTTAGGAACATTCCAAGCGCTCTGATTGGTTCATTGGTTGTTGATTGCCATTTGTCTGTTTGCTAAGGAATAGTTCCCCCTTTTGTATTCGTCCTTTACAGAATAATTCAGACTTACATTTACTGAGTGTGAAAATTATGCTACGTGGTAATTTTTTTTATTATGGTACTTTTTCATTAAAAAAACATCGAGACAACGTAAAACATCGAGCACAAGACATCGATGTTAAAAAAATCAGCGGCTTCAATAAATCGATGTTTAGAACATCGATGTTTTTATCAAAATATCGATGTTTTGAAAATATAGACATCGATGTCGCATCCCTACTCTGAATACTCGGCATTAAATCTACAATTGATTTTTATCATTACCTGAAAAAAATATTTTCTTTCCTTCTTAACTATTGACATTGAATTGCAGAATTTTATTCTCGAATTACATGGAAAGGAAGTCATTTACAAACGAGTGTTCCGATGTCTTTGGCCTTAACCTTTTAAGGGGATGGTGGACTTTCAAATTACCAAAAATCGAACAAAAAATGGAATTTTTTTAGGGGTCTATTAATATTTTAAAAATATGTAAGTATTGGAATAAAACGCATTTAAAAGATGTAATGAAATGTAAAAGGAAAACCTGGTGGCTTTAGAAAAGTAAATATTAAAGGTAGGTGAAAAAAATATCTTTTAAATGGCTTTTTCTCAAAATGAATAATTTCCAGATTTGTAAGTCTTTGAAATGCTTCTTGCGTCATAATTTTTGACGAAAATTTATAAAACTTATTAAAAAGACTCCTATAATACATTAAAATAAAGTTATGTATCCATTTCAGGTTTCAACATCATTCAGATTATCAAAGTTTAACTTAAGAGTAGAAAAGTACGAAAATTTCACGAAAATTCAGAGTATAAGCATAATTTAAAAATATTTCCTCAACTATTCAACGAAAGCACAAAGTAATAAATAACTGTTCAAAATGTATTTATAAGCAATATTAAGGGGGGGAAGAAAAAAAACTTAGATTGCATTTAAAAAACATAATAAGGAGCATTTTAAGAGCTACATTTAACATTACTTGTAGATCAAAAGTGTAGAAGGACTAGGAGGAAGGGGCAGTAACGCGGATAGATCTTCAAGAAATGTTAAATGTAGCTCTTGAAATGGCTACAGGGAAGCGTGATCATAAAAAATTATTCTTAACATTTCATCTAAATAGTACTTGGAAGTAAACACATGCCTTGTGTTACGGCCAATGAGAATTTCAGTAAAAGAGGTGGCTGTGCGCGCCTCTGAATCATAATAAAAATTTCAACTTTTAAAATATACAAACATTGAAATATTTATAAAATTTTATAGGGTGTTTGATATAGTTATACGTTAATGAATATAACGTTATACTTTAATGAATATAGTTATACTTTAATGAATATTTAACGTCCTCCATCCCCTTAAGGGGAAAATCAGGTCTCTCTTTGGTGTCTGAAAGAACTGTTCCGCATGTGAAGAGAGGAAAGATTTACTGCTAAAAACAAAGTAGGAATTAAAAGAAACAAAAGTGTAGAAGGACTAGGAGGAAGGGGCAGTAACGCGGATAGATCTTCAAGCAATGTTAAATGTAGCTCTTGAAATGGCTACAGGGAAGCGTGATCATAAAAAATTATTCTTAACATTTCATCTAAATAGTACTTGGAAGTAAACACATGCCTTGTGTTACGGCCAATGAGAATTTCGGTAAAAGAGGGCGCTGTGCGAGCCTCTGAAGTTTTTGAAGTCTGTAGCGAATTGGCCATTTCTGTACTGAGAGAAATCAGACGATGATGTAGCAAGTTAACTGTAAATATGTCTTAGATATCTGTCCTTGTTTGCTATAATAAATATTGTGGCTGTGAACCGAATGCTGTTTCTTAACGAATCCACATCAGATAACATTTTGAAGAGACGTCTTCTTTGGAGCGTCACACCTTGAAACTTGCGATGGCTTTGATGAATGCAGAGATTGTAGCGAATGTAGAAACAGTTAGAAACGAACAAGATTAGAGTGAAACTATAGACAAAGGCTCCTGTTTAGCTCGCGGCTATTGGGCTCCACAGAGATCGGAGGCCGAACACTTTGCTTGGTGCCACAACAATTTTAACCCTCAAACGTACAGAGGTTTGAGACGAAACAAATGGTACGGTCGGGTCGGATCCGACCAGATCTCTTTTTTGATGAGGTTTTTGGTAGAAATAAGTACACAATAAGCATTTTTGTTGTATAATGCCAATAACTGATAATATTTTGCACGAAATAAAACCCTTTTTGTAGAAAAAATGACCAACGAATTGTAATTTTGTTAAACAAAGAAAATGTCTTTGGCATTTACATAGAATGTTGTATATATTAAGTCTAATATGTAATTTAGTCTTGTACCTAGTTTTAGAAGTTAGTGAAACCAACTTTCCGAGCACAAAAATATAAAAAATAATATATGCTGACATTTTTGGCCTTCAAAATCGAAATAAAAAATCTAATATAATTTTTTTTAAATTGACTAGTAATTATGAATAATGTTTTTCAACGAAGACACTCGTATGTACTTATTCCTATACCTAGTAGGGTGGTCTAGTAGGTCTATCTGGTAGGCTTCCTTGTCAATTCGATCTCTTGCAATGAGAGGGGAAAGTACGGGAGGGGGAAGACACACCCTTGGGTCGGATCCGACTCCCACTGTGCCATTGAAGGGTTAATAGGGCAACATCTGGCGGGTTCGCACCCTCCTCCAACCACCACAAATCACAAGGAGGGACTTTCCGGCCTTCAGATATAACATTTCCATACCCCGTTTAGACATGAAAGCATTCATTGGCACTTATTGAGGGCTCGGACCCTAGCACCTTCAATGCTGAACTCTGAAGAGCTAGCAACTTGGATGCCCCGGACATAAAATTATTGGGACATGTAATAAGGGATATCTATTTTATCCTAAGAGTTTATTGACCGTTGTTTTCACCAACGTAACAAGTGTTTTTGTTAATGTTGCTTATGCCACTTGACCGACAGCAACATCAGATCAAGTCCCGAAGGCTGTGGGCTATGAAGGTGCGGCTCCTGTTTTGACTGGCACCACAAGGGTCGGAGTCCAACTTGGCCAAAGGACCAGTCCCCTAATTTTGAACCCAGTCAAGTGACGAGACCAGAACACTTGACCCCGTACCTCCAGAGGTAATTTTGAGAACTTGAAGGACATTGCAGCCACGACAGATTTTGCGTGCACCAACCGCCATTAGTGTACACGACAGTTGATTTGTCAGCGACGAGCATCGAACCAATGAATTTCAGATCACTATCCCGCTGCCCTTGCCAACTGTGCCGCTGCACCCTACACGTAACAAGTTCATATCTTTACGTCTGTTAAACTAGAATATGAAGAGTCATATTTTAATAACATTTATTTTCTTATTTTTACAACCTACCCTTCCTTTAAATAAATTTCATGTGATTATTCATTTTTTCTTTGTAGAAAAAGAAAATATTTTTCATTCTTTTGTTTGCACCCGAATTTATATTTTCGTCTTTCATTTACAAAATTTATTGCAGAGTTTTAAAATAAATCTATTTCTCGTTTAAAGAGGAGTAAATAAAAGTGAAGCCACAAAGATAAGTAAAAGATCCTATACTGTGTTTAAATAATAAGGAGCTCCCAAAATAACTCAGCTAGGAATTTAATCCGAACATTTTTTTTTCACTAACAAAGTGCAACGATTGAAAAAAATCGCGAAATTGAAATAGAACATGCACTTTTTCCTTTATTTTTACGAAACACCTGTTCCAAAATGCGGTAAGCTTTAACATAGGGACGGAAGCTGAGTAATTGGAAAGTGAAGGTGATTTTCTCGTTGGGGTCTTTTAATTAAGAGCAACGCTGACAGACGGGGAGTAGCAGGAAAAAGAATAATTGAAGCGGAAGTTCTATTTTTTAATGAGACAATCACTCTTACACAATATTTAGGCAATAGCTCTTATTTGTAGCTGTGCGATGATATACGTACGTTAGGGAAGAAAAATATCAAGAAGTGAATGTTTTATTTAATAAAGCCATTTTTTTATATCTTAACCAATCGTTAGGGATACGTAAATTTCGCATAAATATTATCGACATTTCGCAGAAGAAAAAAAAATTACAATACATAAAATTTCGCATTTAATCATATATATATATATATATATATATATATATATATATATATATATATATATATATATATATATATATATATATATATATATATATAATGCGGTAAGCTTTTCCAAAGCTTTAAGGAAGTTAAGGACAAGTATTTAACAGTTGACAGACAGTTAAATCTATATATACTATAAAACGCGTAGGTATGCGGCACAAAAATCGACGATATTTCTACACTCCAAATGGCAACGGCTGCAAATACCAGATGTAAACATTAGCGGCCGTCCGCAAACCGCGTGTAAACACGGATTTACGCATTGAAATCAGGAATACTCGAAAGCGAGCTGCACGATCAAGTGAAAATTGGGAACAGTCTCAAGAAAGAAAGCCTCTCTCTCAATGAAGAAGAAATAATTCATTGAGAGAGAGGCGTGAAAGAGAGAGCATAAATGATCGTGAGGTTAGGCTTAAATTCCAGTACATATTTAAGTTCATGTTCCATTACATTGAGATATATTTAGAACAAAATAATTTGTAAGAACTTTGAATTATTTTTTTTAATTCTTACTAAATATTATACTGTAATCATTGCTGTCCCGGTGTGGTTAGCCCAATAAAACAAGTCCAAGACAATTTAGAAAATCAGAGCTACCATATTATGGTAATCAAGTATAAAACAAGTATATACAAGATGTATCGGATAAAATTCTTTAAAATTCCTGAGATTAACACATGTGCCTGGCTGTTTCACTGGATTTTCAGCTCACAGGAACATCTTATAACACTTCAAGGGTAGGTATTTCAGCTCCAACATTATCTGCAACAAGTTGCACCTTTTTAAATTTTGGTTAACGACATAGGTGTCAGTCAAACATATTTCTTTAGTGTGTTTTTTAAGACTATAAATTTTTTCCTCACAAATTTTATCACATATTTTCAGAAAAGCAAGTTATAGTTCAATTCGAAGAATTTTCTGACGCGAGAATTTTTCTTCATATTTACTGCACTTCTCAATTAGATTTTCTTGAAATATTCGCTGTTTATTATGATTCTTTAGTTTTAATGATTGACATGTCTACGTCATCTTTATCTAATACCTAGAAACATATTTTCGTGTAGCTGATCTGCTTCCTTTTATCCCATTAATTCTAAATATTTTCATCACACCGCCTTCTCTGTTCTATTTACCCCACCTTTTCTCAAGTTTCCTGCTTATCTGATAACTTCACTAACAGGTGTGTCCCGTGTTTGGTCTGGTGTCCAGTGGTCATAAAACTTATCCCCTTTCTTTCCCCTTCCTACGGCAACCCACCTACCGAGCCATTTCATCTAGAATCTTCGATTATCGCACTATTTATATCAGAATATCTATGATCCTCGTATTTGTGAATTGGTCATAGTGACAATCTCACCAAATGTTCCTCGGCCCCATGATAAACTATTAATTAACTTGAAATTTGTAACCATTTGAAATTTGTATTTGATCGTTAAGAAGCAATTTATTCCACGTTATAGTTCTTTTCCATTGTCACACCAACGATATTCCACGAAAGGCCAGGACTCTAAATGAACAACTACCGGCTTCCAGAATAATGCTTTAAAAAACTGAGCTAGAATGGTATTGAAAGGAAGTAATTTTTTAATGACTTCTTTCCCACTGCAATGCTTCGTAGCTTTTCAATATTTCTTTTAAAAATATCTTAAATATTACAACACCGACCTCTTAAATACATAATTTCATGTGATTTTACCTCTAGCTTGAAAAACAAGAGCTTTCGGTTTAGAATCAAATCCGATGCCCTCTACTATCTTCTGAACAACTACCGGTCACCAGAAAATTGCTTTATCCAACTGATCTGGAATTGTGTTGAAAGGAAGTAATTTCTTTAATGACTTCCTTCCCACTGCAATGATTCGAAGCTTTACAATAGCTCTTTTAAAAAGATCTTAAAAGTTACAACGCCGACCTCTTAAATACATAATTTCAAATGATTTTATCTCTAGCTTGAAAAACAATTGAGTTCGGTTGGAAATCAAATCCGATGCCCTCTACTATCTTTTCAACAACTATTAGCCGACAGAAAAATGCTTTAACTAACTGAGCTTAAATGGTGTTGACAGAAAGTAATTTTTTTAATGACTTCCTTCCCACTGCTTTGCTTCGAAGCTTTTCAATAGCCCTTTTAAAAAGATCTTAACTACAACGTCGACCTCTTAAATACATAATTTCATATGATTTTATCTCTAGCTTGAAAAACAAGTGCTTTGGGTTAGGAATCAAATCCGATGCCCTCTACTATCTTCTGAAGAACTGCCGGCCACCAGAAAAATGCTTTAACCAAATGAGCTAAATTGATGTTGAAAGGAAGTAACTTTTTTTAATGACTTCCTTCCCACTGCAATGCTTTGAAGCTTTTCAATAGCTGTTTTAAAAAGATCTTTATTATTACAACGCCGACATCTGAAATACATAATTTCAAATTATTTTATCTCTAGCTTGAAAAACAATTGCGTTGGTTTTGGAGTCAGATCCGATGCCCTCTACTATCTTCTGAATAGCTACCGGCCACCAGAATAATGATTTAACAAACTGAGCTAGAATGGAGTTTTAAAGGCAGTAATTTTTTTTAATGACTTCGTTCCTACTGCAATGCTTTTAAGATTTACAATAGCTCTTTTAAAAAGATCTTAAATATCACAACACAGACCTCTTAAATACATAATTTCAAATAATTTTATCTCTAGCTTGAAAAACAATTGAGTTGGGTTGGGAATCAAATCCGATGTCCTGTACAACCCTGTGAGCAACATAACGTTCATGTCAAGCCATGGTGTTCCTAATGCACCCTAGCCGGAAGTTCCAGACTAAGTAGTGCGGCTCCAGTTTTATAATAGCACCACAAGGTTCGGAGTCCGACTTGGTTAAGTGCCACTACAATTTTTTATCGACACCCCCCAGGGACCGACATCTGGGGGAATTGTAACCCCCCCCCCACACACACACACACACTGACCCCATAGAGGGCCTTTCCGGTCTGCGGATTTAATATGCCCATATCAAAACTAGATATGAAGGTATTTAATAGAGCTCGTCGGAATTCGATCCGAGCATCCTCAGCATTGAAAACCGACACGCTACCACTAGAATACCTCGGGTCTAATATCGTGCCATGATTCTACTAAACAAACCTTATGAGATATTTAAATTTTAAACGTTTTTTCCACTATTAGAATCTGATTTGTTGCTTGCATAGATAAGTATAATAAATATAATATATGGTATTAATAAGTCTGAAAACAACTTTAAATACCATACCGATTATAATTCTCCTCGGCGTTTTTCGAAACAAAAAAATTTATCTCCCGTCTCATGTGATAAAATAGGGAAATAAATCACACCGGCCACATATATACGCTCGGCTAGTAAAAATAAATATTTTTAAATAAAAATAAAAATTTCAGAAATTAAAATGTGGTGTACCTAACATAAAAGTTTAATACTAAACGTTTCATATTTATTCGAGTGCAAATGAATAAGTAACGCGAATTTAATATGAATAGTTTGAGGAGCAATTTCTCTAGGTTGAAAGATGATATAAAATCCAAGCGCCAACGCAATTCATTATTTTCCCATTTCGCGGTTATTTTGTTTCCGCTTGAATCGTTGTATAACTCCTGTAGCTTATCATAAAGCATCCAATCAGTCTCTGAATTTCGCTCACACGGTAACTTTACCTCGGAGATTTCATGGTAGAATTTTTCTTTCTTATGCGACACATAGAAGAAATTTTAAAAAATTCTCTAAATGTATTTTTATGTTTGCTTAGAAATTCCTATAAAACTCTCCAAACATCATAAGCATTATGCATTCATACTCAGTGCATTATCTTTCTATCATTCGGTTTATAATAATAATTTTATTTCGTTGGAAATATTCAAATGATACTAATTTAAAGTTTTATTGTCATTAGTTTAGTTTTATTGTAGTTATTGTAGCTTATCCTAAAACATCCAATCAGTCTCTGAATTTCATTCACACGGTAACTTTACGTCGGGGATTTAATGGTAGGATTTTTCTATCTTGAGCTACACATAGAAGAAATTTTTAAAAAATCTAAATGCATTTTTATGTTTGGATAGAAATTCCGATTAAACTCTCCAAACATCATAAGCATTATGCATTCATACTCAATGCATTTTAAGAGATCTTTCTACCATTGGTTTATAATAATAATTTTATTTCCTAGGAAATATTAAAATGATCCTCATTAAAAGTTTTATTGTTATTATTTTAGTATTATTGTAGTTACTATAGCATATCAGAAACCATCGAATCAATCTGTGAATTTCGCTCCCACGGTAACTTTACCTCGGAGATTTAATGGTAGAATATTTCTTTCGTGAGCGATACATAGAAGAATAAAAAAAAATTCTAAATGCATTTTTATGTTTGTTTAGAATTTCCGATAAAACTCTCCAAATATCATAAGCATTATGCATTCATACTCAGTGCATTTTAAACGATCTTTCTATCATCCGGTTTATAATAATAATTTTATTCCGTCGGAAATATTCAAATGATTATAATTTAAAGTTTTATTGTGATTAGTTTAGTTTTATTGTAGTTATTGTAGCTTATCCTAAAACATCCAATCAGTCTCTGAATTTCACTCACACGGTAATTTGACCTCGGAGATTTAATGGTAGGATTTTTATTTCTTTAGGGACACATAGAAGATATTTTTAAAAAAATTCGAAATGAATTTTTATATTTGTTTAGAAATTCCGACAAAACTCTCCAAATATGATAAGCATTATGCATTCATACTCAGTGCATTCAAAGAGATCTTTCTATCATTCGGCTTATAATAATAATTTTATTTCCTAGGAAATATTCAAATGATCATCATTAAAAGTTTTATTGTTATTATTTTAGTATTTTTGTACTATAGCATATCCGAAACCATCGAATCAATCTGTGAATTTCGCTCACACGGTAACTTTACCTCTGAAATTAAAGGATAGAATCTTTCGTAAGTGACATATAGAAGAAATTTTAGAAAATTGTCTAAATGCATTTTTATGTTTGTTTAGAAATTTCTATAAAACTCCAAATATCATAAGCATTATGCATTCATACTCAGTGCATTTTAAACGATCTTTCTATCATCCGGTTTATAATAATAATTTTATTCCGTCGGAAATATTCAAATGATTATAATTTAAAGTTTTATTGTGATTAGTTTAGTTTTATTGTAGTTATTGTAGCTTATCCTAAAACATCCAATCAGTCTCTGAATTTCACTCACACGGTAATTTGACCTCGGAGATTTAATGGTAGGATTTTTATTTCTTTAGGGACACATAGAAGATATTTTTAAAAAAATTCGAAATGAATTTTTATATTTGTTTAGAAATTCCGACAAAACTCTCCAAATATCATAAGCATTATGCATTCATACTCAGTGCATTCAAAGAGATCTTTCTATCATTCGGCTTATAATAATAATTTTATTTCCTAGGAAATATTCAAATGATCATCATTAAAAGTTTTATTGTTATTATTTTAGTATTTTTGTACTATAGCATATCAGAAACCATCGAATCAATCTGTGAATTTCGCTCACACGGTAACTTTACCTCTGAAATTAAAGGATAGAATCTTTCGTAAGTGACATATAGAAGAAATTTTAGAAAATTGTCTAAATGCATTTTTATGTTTGTTTAGAAATTTCTATAAAACTCCAAATATCATAAGCATTATGCATTCATACTCAGTGCATTTTAAAAGATCTTTCTATCATCCGATTTATAATGATAATTTTATTCCGTTGGAAATATTCATATTATTCTAATTAAAGTCTTATTGTGATTAGTTTAATTTATTGTAGTTATTGTAGCTTATCCTAAAACATCCAATAAGTCTCTGAATTTCACTCACACGGGGATTTGACCTCGGAGATTTAATGATAGGATTTCTCTTTCTTGAGCAACACATAGAAGAAATTTAAAAAAAATTCGAAATACATTTTAATGTTTGTTTAGAAATTCCGATAAAACTCTCCAAATATCATAAGCATTATGCATTTATACTCAGTGCATTCAAAGAGATCTTTCTAATCATCCGGTTTATAATAATAATTTTATTTCTTAGGAAATATTAAAATGATCCTCATTTAAAGTTTTAATGTTATTATTTTAGTATTATTGTAGTTACTGTAGCTTATCATAAACCATCCAGTCAGTCTGTGAATTTCACTCACACGGTAATTTTACCTCTGAAATTAAATGATAGAATCTTTCTTAAGTGACATATAGAAGAAATTTTAGAAAATTGTCTGAATGCATTTTTATGATTGTTTAGAAATTCCTATAAAACTATCCAAATATCATAAGCATTATGCATTCATACTCAGTGCATTTTAAAAGATCTTTCTACCATCCGGTTTATAATGCCAATTTTATTCCGTTGGAAATATTCATATGATTCTAATTTAAAGTTTTATTGTGATTAGTTTAGTTTTATTGTAGTTATTGTAGCTTATCCTAAAACATCCAATCAGTCTCTGAATTTCACTCACACGGTAATTTGACCTCGGAGATTTAATGGTAGGATTTTTATTTCTTTAGGGACACATAGAAGAAATTAAAAAAAAAATTCTAAATGAATTTTTATTTTTGTTTAGAAATTCCGATAAAACTCTCCAAATATAAGCATTATGCATTCATACTCAGTGCATTCAAAGAGATCTTTCTATCATTCGGCTTATAATAATAATTTTATTTCCTAGGAAATATCCAAATGATCCTCATTAAAAGTTTTATTGTTATTATTTTAGTATTTTTGTACTATAGCCTATCATAAACCATCCTATCAGTCTGGGAATTTTGCTCACACGGTAACTTTACCTTGGAGATTTAATGGTAGAAATTTTTCTTAAGCGACACAAAAGAGAAATTTTTAAAAACAATTCTAAATGTATTTTTATGTTTATTCAGAAATTCATATAAAACTCTAAATGTCATAAGAATTATGCATTCATACATAGTGCATTTTAAGAGATCTTGCTAACATCCGGTTTATAATAATAATTTTATTTCTTAGGAAGTATTCAAATGATTCTAATTTAAAGCTTTATTGTTAGTATTTTAGTATTATTGCAGTTACTATAGCTTATAAACCATCCAAGCAATGTCTGGATTTCTCTCACACGGTAATTTTGCCTCGAAGATTTAATGGTAGAATGTTTCTTAGAGACACATAGAAGAAATTTTTAAAAAATTCTCTAAATGCATTTGTATTTTTGTTTAGTTATTTCTATAAAATGCTCCATATGTCATAAGCATTATACATTTTTACACAGTAGATTTTAATGCATATTAATGCATTTTACTGAGATCCTTCGATCATTCTGTTTGGAATAACAATTTTATTCCTTAGGAAATATTCAAATGATTCTCATTTAAAGTTTTATTGTTATTCTTTAAGTAAGTTCGTTACTCTGCCTTTAACGTTTTAACTCTTGCTGCTTCAAACTCAGACAAAACAATACGGATTCAATTAACTCAACATATAGATTCAATTTAGATTCAATTAATTCAACAATATAGATTCTGTTAACAAAGGGGAGTTATCATAAAATTGAAGTATGCATTGCAAGACTATGCCTAGTTATCCTGGATAACTAATAAAAAAAATCTGGTTAAAAGTAATTCAGAGACCAAACTTTAATTCTTTCCAAGACCTCTTTGAGAAATTAACTAATTTTTTATTTCGTGAACTAATTTTTATTAATATTTCCGTCTTCAAGCTTTTAAAAGATTGTGCTCGAAGAAAGGCATCAGAATCCATAAAGGATACTTCAGTTAACTTTGTTAAACATTTAATCCATTTCTAGTTCACTGGTCTATTAAATCTGATTGTATTAAGTTTAATTTACTGGGAAAAAATCAAATATTTTTTTAAACTGTACATGTTATGCATTACGATATACATCCACGTTTCGTTTTGCTTTTGCTCGCATCTGTTATTTTTAAAGAATTTTTATGTAAAGTGACATGAAATAAAATCTAAAGGTATGAAGAAAGTTGCATAAAACTTGAAACATATATTATTTATTTAAAACCTACTGCCTATCTTTATCACTAAATATTTCAACGAAAGCTAAAAACAGGTACTAAAGACCGGTGATGCTGTATGGTTGAAAGTGACTAATTTCCCACAGAAGCAATTATCAATTTAAATCAATTATTCATTACTTGACTGAGAATAAAACTGAATATTTAAAGCTTTTTAATTTTGTTATTTTCTAATAGACATATTTCTCCCTGTATTCTAAATGCTCAACCTCGCACTGTCTGTAAATGTTCAGAAATGGAGCATTTCTTGTTAGACTGCTGGTAAGTTACATTTTTACTTGATAATGGGTGCTCTCATTTTTATTATTCCCAATTAGATATATTTGTACAGGTATATTGGCTCATTTTTTCCAGCACTCTTTTACTACTCGAATACTAAACATGATGTGTCTTAAATCCTGAGTGGCTACGAATACCTATGTCAACCGTGGGTTCGAAACCCGCCGACTCTGGTTCGAAAAGCAAGTGCCTGAGATATTCGGCCATCGCTCTTCAGAAAATATTTAAGAAAACTCTTTTACTTTGGAAACTTCAGAGTAATTCATATGAAAACGAATTTATGACTATATTACAACATTGAATTTGATTTACATACGCATGTAAAAAAAAATAAGAAAATGTTGTTAGAAATTTTTTTTCGACATCAAATTACCACTTTTTAATGCACAAGAGCAAATTAGCATAGGAATCTGCTTGTGGTAATTTTTCAAAGAAACACTTTAGGAAATCTCTTTAAAATTAAAGCTTATGCTTTAAAAAAGGGGCTTCAGCAATTTAGGAAGTGCCTAGTTCCGTGTTTACGGTGCATTTCGTGAGGTGACATCAAACGAGAAATAATGGAGGACAAAATTTGTTTTTTAATTAAAGACTGGAAGTACTCAGAATTTTGCTTTGTGGTCTTACAGTAGTGCATCATATCGGAAGAGTAAAGGTCACTGTAACAATTTAAAAATATTAACTAAATATAAATATTTTGTGACATGGATTTATAGATAAATAGTGTCGAAACTTTAAAGAAAATTTAGTGGATTTTTTCCCTCATAAAAATTGTTTTTACGGATTAATAATTTATTTTTTATGAACAATTATGAAATTATCTCAATAATACGCAAACTTTTATTATTCTCTTTAATTATTTGCGGTTATTAGGATAGCAAGTACAATAGCAAGTACGTAATTACTTATTCGTTTTTTAGTTACAATAACAAGCAATCTGTAGATTTCTCTCTTTGGTTCCTGCCGTTTTCATTACATAATGGTCAGTCTTGCAGGCTTCCGCGTACGCTCGGATTTGCACCTCGGCTAAGGCACTGACAATATCTCACTGTCCCCTAATGCGAAGAAATGTTGGTTCACAATCCAAAATTTTGGGTCCATGATTGTAGGTTCAATTGGTGCTCTCATAAATATGCAGCTAATGATAAACTCGGAGAGTATGGAAAATTGTTCTCAACGAAAGTGCTCTCAATTGGTGCTCTCATAATTAAGCAGCTAATGATAAACTCGTTGAGTATGGACAATTGTTCCCAAGGCAAGTGCTCTCAATTGTCGCTCTCATAACTAAGCAGCTAATGATAAACTCGGTGAGAATGGATAATTGTTCTCAAGGCAAGTACTCTCAATTGGTGCTCTCTTAACGAAGCAGAAAATGATAAACTCGCTGTGAAAGGATAATTGTTCTCAACGCAAGTGCTCTCAATTGGTGCTGTCATAAATATGCAGCTAATGATAAACTCGGTGAGTATGGACAATTGTTCTCAACGCAAGTGCTCTCAGTTAGTGCTGTCATAAATATGCAGCTAATGATAAACTCGGAGAGTATGGTCAATTGTTCTCAACGCAAGTGCTCTCAATTGGTGCTCTCATAATTAAGCAGCTAATGATAAACTCGGTGAGAATGGATAATTGTTCTCAAGGCAAGTGCTCTCAATTGGTGCTCTCATAGCGAAGCAGCTAATGATAAACTCGGAGAGTATGGTCAATTGTTCTCAACGCAAGTGCTCTCAATTGGTGCTCTCATAACGAAGCAGCAAATGATAAACTTGGTGAGTATGGACAATAGTTCTCAAGGCAAGTGCTCTCAGTTGGTGCTCTCATAGCTAAGCAGCTAATGATAAACTCGGTGAGAATTGATAATTTTTCTCAAGGCAAGTGCTCTCAATTGGTGCTCTCATAGCGAAGCAGCTAATGATAAACTCGGAGAGTATGGTCAATTGTTCTCAACGCAAGTGCTCTCAATTGGTGCTCTCATAACGAAGCAGCAAATGATAAACTTGGTGAGTATGGACAATAGTTCTCAAGGCAAGTGCTCTCAGTTGGTGCTCTCATAGCTAAGTAGCTAATGATAAACTCGATGAGAATTGATAATTTTTCTCAAGGCAAGTGCTCTCAATTGGTGCTCTCATAGCTAAGCAGCTAATGATAAACTCGGTGAGTATGGATAATTGTTCTCAAGGCAAATGCTCTCAATTGGTGCTGTCATAACGAAGCAGCAAATGATAAACTTGGTGAGTAAGAATAATTGTTTTCAAGGCAAGTGCTCTCATTACTAAGCAGCTAATGATAAACACGGTGAGTTTGGACAATTGTCCTCAAAGCAAGTAAGTGACTTCCACGTTGAAAAAAAATATTAATACACAAACAATCGGTTTCACAGTTAATTTTTTTGTTATACTGCAACATGGATTCTACTAACAATGGTGAGTTATTGCAAAATCGAAGTATGCATTGATAGTGCATTTCTCGTAATCCTGAATAACTAATAAAAAATTCTGTTTAATGCTTGTTTGCTACACGAGCTTCCCCGGAGCAGGCTCGGGTTTGATTTCCGGCTAAAGCATGGTTGGATCTCCCTGTTGTGTCCTCTAATAAAAATCGGAATAAGTTCAATTAATGGTGCTCCCGTAATGACGTAACCAACAAAATCGTGGTGTGGAAGAGTGAATATCCCCAGGACAAAGGCATTGAAATAAAAGCCCATACGCTGAAATTATGTTGCAAGAGTTTATCCTGTTTTTATTAGCACTTTAATACATTTTTATTATTTTCTTTGGTTTTTAATTGATATATGCATACATCACATAAGACCATCTCGAGATGTTACGATTTTGGTTAATTTTATAGTTACAGATATTAAGGCAGTAAATTACGAAATTGAGCCATTTAATTAAAGCGTAATTACACTTAAAATTACTATTTATTTTTGTTGATATCTTATTTAGTAATTTCGTAGCTAACTTTTTAGACAGAATGATATTGAATATATTAACTCAGAAATTCACATTCCAGTGAATTGTTAATGCTAAGCTAATGTAAATAAGTACATTGACTAATCAAGGTTAACTCAAAAGCACTGATGATTTCTAAATTAAGAGTAATATTTAATTTTCATGTCAAGCAACAAGGTCTCGATTCGCTACTCTACACAGTTGGCTTGTGTTTTCAGATGTATAGTTCCTCATGAGTAACGTAAATGTTGGTATTTGAGGAAGTAATTTCCATTTTATGATGCTGAATATAAATTTAGAAGTTGAATTTATTCCTTAATTCAAAACTTTTTGCCATGACAATTGGATGAAATTTGTCAAGAACTGTACTGAGAATCTTCTATAAAGAAGTAAATTATGATTCTCCCTATGAAATGCAAGTTGAAGAAGAATCATTAAGAATCCTCCATTATAGTAAATTATCACAGCTTCCGTAAATTATATAATCATACTAGCTGAAAACCCGCGCTTCGCTACGGAGTACATTCAAATTAAATACAACGGTCAATGTATGTAATTAATGACAATATATATATATATATATATATATATATATATATATATATATATATATATATATATATATATATATATATAAATACGACGATCAATATATACAACTGATGTAGAAAAATATATATATATTTATAAAAAAATCGTAAGGGATATTTTTATAGACAAAATAATGTCCAATTATCTGCCGCTTTAGCAAGAAAAAAAATATTTTTTTGTCTATTTAGTTGTTATACACGTAAATTTATTTAAAGTACCAGACGATAAATTTATTTAAAGTACCAGAAAAGAAATCACGTGATCAGCATTTAATAAATTAAATTCTAAAAATTAATCTTTAAAAATTCACGAAAAATCAGAAAATAGAGGTAAAGATTCGAAAAAGATTTCATTTTAATGGAATTTTTATGATCTTTCTTGTGATATAAATTTTATAACCCTCAAGTTATTCTTTTAAATGCAAATTTTAAAAAAGTTACTGAAACAGCTTAAAAATTTAATTTTAAAAAAATCTAAGAAGAATTTTTCAAAAATATCTCTTAGTGCACGCCTACACTATAAGAAGAATCGCCATGCAAAATTTCAGCCCTTTAGGTCCAGCGGTTTGGTCTGAGCGTTGTATGTCAGTCAGTGAGTCAGTTACGGAACTGTTTTATATATATAGATTACAGAATACATCTTTTTCCACATAAAATACATTTTAGAATAACTGAGTGAAACCACTACAATCTTCAACTGAATTTCAAAGTACCATTATAAAATCTTCTATAAAGAAGTAAATTATGATTCTACCTATGAAACACAAGTTGAAGCAGAACCCTTAAATATCCTCCATTGTAGTAAATTATCCCAGCTTCCGTAAATATTATAAGCAGATTACAGAATACATCTTTTCCCATATAAAATACATTTTAGAATAACTGAGTGAAACCACTACAATTTTCAACTGAATTTCAAAGTACCATTATAAAATCTTCTATAAAGAAGTAAATTATGATTCTCCCTATGAAACACAAGTTGAAGCAGAACCATTAAAAAATCCTCCATTGTAGTAAATTATCCCAGCTTCCATAAATATTATAAGCAGATTACAGAATACATCTTTTTCCACATAAAATGCATTTTAGAATAACTGAGTGAAACTACTACAATATTCAACTGAATTTCAAAGTACCATTATAAATTATATTTACTGTTAGTGACTCTAGTTAATTTACAGAAAAAACGATTTACTGTTTTTGTCGCATGGGTAGCTGATATTTAAAGAGATTTGCGAACGTCATTCTGGATCAGTTTTAAATAAATACTGCTTGGATTCAAAGATATAAAAACTTGACAAATTCTCCTCAGTAATTTTCTTGGTCTTTTAAATGCAAAGGATAAAAAATGTCCACAATATTGTAAAGACGGTGTTCTTTTAAAATTATTTATTCGTTCCTGTTCATTTCTGTTAAACTCAGATTACTTAGAATAACGACCTGGGAATAGTTTTTCAAGAACCTCCAAATAATGACTGAATATGAAAGAAGGTGGTAAAGCAGATTTGAAATCAAAATATGTAAATATAAATAACCTTGAAAAACTACATTAGAGTTGAAATAGTATTCTTGATTTTCGAGACCTTTCAGGAGTCAGAATGTCATCGATATATCTAACCGAAATCCTAATTTCATTTTAGGAAGTTTCGCAATAGAGACTCCAAGTGAAGTGAACACACTTTCGTAATTCTGAGAACAATTTTAATCTAATGGTGAGTTTTTCAGGAGACTTGATGGCTATCTTCGAGATTGTGGACCAGTCAACCCTCATAGGGCTTTTGATTCAGCGATGCTTCTATTTTTTTTTTCTTCACGTTGTCCAGTTTTTCTGAAGTGATTTCGGCAGAGGTGTTGCCATGATTCTCCTTATTTTTTAACGATGTTTTACATTTTGCATATTCTTAGGGATAAGTTATTTGCTATTGAACATAATAATTGCTACTGCTATGGGGAACCATCCAAACTATAACGGCTTACATGAGAGAAATTTTTTAGCAGTGCAATGCATTCCCGGGGAAAAAAAAGATTCCACAGAAAGGTATTTTGGAGTCAAAATGTTTCCCAAGCATTTGTAGTTGCATTGCATGACTACACAAGTTTTCCTATTTAATGCCGTGCAAAAGATATTAACACAAGTGCATGTGATAACTATCAACACGAAAGATCATCTGCTAGTGACATCAGTGAACAAGTCATTCACATATGTGTCACACAATTCAACTAATGTGCGTTTAACAAGTATTCTATATTAATAAACACACACGTGTATATATATATATATATATATATATATATATATATATATATATATATATATACATACATACATACATATCTATATATATATAAAACAGTTCCGTAACTGACTGACTGACTGGTTGACAGATAACGCACACACCAAACCGCTGGACCTAAAGGGTTGAAATTTTGTGTGGCGAATCTTCTTATAGTGTAGGGGTGCATTAAGAAAAATTTTTGAAAAATTCTTCTTAGATTTTTTAAAAATTAAATTTTTAGTAAGTTTTTGTAAAATTCTTTTAAGTTGGCATTTAAAATAATAATCTGTGCGTTATAAAAATTAAATCACGAGAAAGATCATAAAAATTCCTTTAAAATGAAATGTTTTTCTAATCTTTACCTCCATTTTCTGATTTTTGGTGAATTTTTAAAGATCAATTTTTAGAATTTAATTTATTAAATGCTGATCACGTGCTTTCTTTTCTTTTTGTGATACTTTAAACTAATTATGCGTCACGTGCATAACAACAAAATAAATTAATAAAAATAATATATTTTTTCTTTCTAATGCGCAGACGATTTGACATTATCCAAAAAAATATTAAAATACAGTAAAAGAAATGTTCCTCAAACTGTACTACATTAACTGTACTATATTGTTTAGCATGTTCTATTAGATTTAATTTGATTATTTCTTCTATATTATTTTGTCTAGAAAAAATATCCGTTATGATTATATATATATATATATATATATATTTATTTATATATTTATTTATTTATTTATTTATTTATATATATATATATATATATGTGTGTGTGTGTGTGTATTTAAAACCGAACAACACATAAAAAGATTTCAGAAGTGCTTCTGAAAGCACTACTCTTAATAGACAGACATGTCTTTGAAATGTTGCTTACACGTTAGCTATCAATGTATATCCGATATTCAATTTTAAATCTTCAATTCTCGAAAGTTTCCCCTCCAAGCTTCAACACTTTGTAGGCAATACAACAGACCGGGGAAAATACATTTTCTCTTCAGTTACTCTACTAGCATACAGATGTTTCTGAAAGCGAAATTCCAGAACAGTCCGATAAATATCTTCCCCCGGATTATATATAAAAAAAAAACAGAGCACAACACCGCACAGACTTTCGCTGTCATTTTTCTGCCGGGGCTATTCTCTGTTATTTATTTATTTTTTTATTTTTTTCACTTGGGGAGTCCGTGTTCTCATACAATCATTCCTTCTCTCTCTTGTCGCAAACTTTACGCACATGACATTGAAAAACACAAATAGTTTGCAAATTACCTCCGAGTAGTAATCTGGGGATTAGGGGGGTTGCCTGGAGGTGTTGGTGTGGGGGGGGATGAGGGTACTCCAAGGGTAAAGAAGAGCGATGCGTGGGCGTACGGGCGGGGGGTGAAGGGAGCCGCGCGCTCCGAGTTGCGAAAGCGGAGCGAATGGCATTCTCCGGCGCAGCCCAGTGCGTGGGTGTTGGGCCGGACTCTTTCTCCAGCCGGCTGCATGAATCCGGCGAAGGGGGATCACCACACCTCCTAGCCCCCTATTTAACAAGACTCCCGACTCGTTCCGGGACCAGTTGCTCCGCCTGAAAGCCTCCTTTTGTGACTCCTCCTTTTCGAAACCCCAGATTCACTCGCGTTACTTCTAAAACTATCTCTTCTTCCGCTGTTCCGCTGGCCTCTGAACAGGTGAGTGCCGGAAAAAAGTACTTTTTATGCCTTTGTCCCGCGACTGGATTATTTGAACTGAGATTTTTAAATTGTTTTATGTCTTAATATGTCGGTATAAGGAACCTGTGATAGGATTTATTTCAATAAAAAAAATTAATATTTTTCATGCCGATATTTTGATCCTTTATGTGTGGGAAAAAAAAAAATGGATTGTGTTATTTCCCAGAGGTTAATGACATCTCAAAAAAAAATTATCTGTTGATATGCCCATGTCTTGTGAAACGAGGCGAAAAGAACCGATAATCGAATGTTTGATAAATTTCGTATTCGTTATTTAATATTTATTTAAAAGACAGAAATAGTGTAAAGTAAAGTAAAAAAAAAATATTAATTATCCCTTATAGGTAACTAAAAGGCTTTGACACAATGTTTATTTATTTCCTAGTTTTGTGAGAAAATTTTCATATGGAATATTTAGATTTTTGATGTTTTGCAAATATGCTTTATTTATCAGAAAGTAATTAAAAAATTTGGAATCTTCTGTTTTGTTGTTTAAAGGTATATAAAATTTCCAGAAAATTTAGGTACAAGAAAAATTAAATAATTTGCTCTGTTTATTTATATTATTGTGATTAATTAATTCATTAAAAATTAATTTGTTGATATACTCATATCTTGTGAAAGAACACAAAAGCAGGCGAAAAGAACCGATAATTTAATATTTGGTTTGTTTTGTAATCGATATTGAATATTTATTTAAAAAACAGAAAAAAGTGAAAAGTAAAGTAAAAAAAATATTAATAATCACTTGTAGGTAAATGAAAGACGTTGTCACAATGTTTATTTATTTTCTAGTTTCGCGAGTAAATTTTCATATGGAATATTTAGACCTTGGATGTTTTAAAAATATGTTTTATTTATCAGATAATAATAAAAAAAAACTGGAATCTTCTGTTTAGTTGTTTAAAGGTATATGAAATTTCCAGGAAAATTTAGCACAAGAAAAATTACATACGTTTCTATATTTATTTATATCACTGTGATTACTTAATTCATTAAAAATGATCTGTTGATATGCTTATGTCTTGTGAAACGAGACGAAAAGAACCGATAATCGAATATTTAATTTGTTTTCTAATCGTTATTGTATACTTATTTCTAAGACAGAAAAAGTGTAAAGTAAAATAAATATTTATAATCACTTGTAGGTAAATGAAAGACGTTGTCACAATGTTTATTTATTTTCTAATTTTGTAAGAAAATTTTCATATGGAATATTTAGACTTTTGATATTTTGCAAATATGCTTTATTTATCAAAAAGTAATTTAAAAAAATTGGAATCTTCTGTTTTGTTGTTTAAAGGAATATGAAATTTTCAGAAAAATTAGGCACAAGAAAAATTAAATACTTTGCTATATTTATTTATATCAATGTGATTACCTGATTTGATAAAATGATCTGTTGATATGCTCATGTCTTGTGAAACGATGCGAAAAGAACCGATAATAGAATATTTTATTTGTTTTGTAATCGTTACTGAATATTTATTTATAAGATAGAAAAAGTGTAAAGCAAGGTAAAAAAAAATATTTATAATCACTTTTAGGCAAATAAAAGACGTTGTCACAATGTTTATTTATTTCCTAATTTAGTGAAAAAAATTTCATATAGGATATTGAAACTTTGGATATTTTGCAAATATGCTTTATTTATCAGAAAGTAACTAAACAAATTGGAATTTTCTGTTTTGTTGTTTAAAGGTATATGAAATTTGCAAAAAAATTAGGCACGAGTAAAATTAAATAATTTGCTATATCTATTTATATCACTGTGATTACTTAATTCATTAAAAAAATGATCTGTTGATATGCTCATGTCTTGTGAAACGATGCGAAAAGAACCGATAATAGAATTTTTAATTCGTTTTGTAATCGTTATTGAAAACTTATTTCTAAGAAAGAAAAATTGTAAAGTAAAGTAAAAAAAAATTATAATCACTTGTAGATAAATAAAAGACGTGGTCACAATGTTTATTTATTTTCTAGTTTGTGAGAAATTTTTCATATGGAATATTTAGACTTTTGATGTTTTGCAAATATGCTTTATTTACTAAATATGCTTTATTTACATCACTGTGATTAATTAATTCATTAAAAATGATCTGTTGATATATTCAGATCTTGTGAAACGAGACGAAAAGAACCGATAATCGAATATTTACTTTATTTTGTAATCGTTATTGAATATTTATTTATAAGACAGAAAAAGTGTAAAGTAAAGTAAAAAAATATTAATAATCACTTGTACTTAAATGAAAGACGTTGTCACAATATGTATTTATTTTCTAGTTTGGTAGAAAATTTTCCTATGGAATATTTGGGCTACGGATGTTTTGCAAATATGCTTCATTTATCTGAAAGCAATTTTAAAAATGGAATTTTCTGTTTTGTTGTTTAAAGGTATATGAAATTTCCAGAAATATTAGGTGAAAGAAAAATTAAATACTTTGCTAAACTTATTTATATCACTATGATTACCTAATTTAATAAAATGATCTGTTTATAGGCTCATGTCTTTTGAAACGAGTCGAAAAGATCCGATAATCGAACGTTTGATTTCTATTATAGTCGTTATTAAATACTTATTTATAATACAGAAAAAGTGTAAAGTAAAGTAAAAAAATATTTATAATCACTTGCAGGTAAATAAAAGGCGTTTTCACAATGTTTATTTATTTTTATTTTAAATTCTGCTTCACTTAACAGAGAGTAAAAAAATTTGGAATTTTCTGTTTTGTTGTTTAATGGTGTGTGAAATTTCCAGAAAAATTAGACACAAGAAAAATTAAGTATTTTGTTTTAGTTATTTATATGACTGTGATTACTTAATTCATTAAAAAATTATCTGTTGATATGCTCATGTCTTGTGAAACGAGGCTAAAAGAACCGATAATCGAATGTTTGATTTGTTTTGCAATCATTATTGAATAAGACAGAAAAAGTGTAAAGTAAAGTAAAAAAAAAAAATTATAATCACTTGTAGGTAAATAAAAAACGTTGTCACAATGTTTATTTATTTGTGAGAAAATTTTCGTATGAAATATTTAGACTTTAGATATTTTGCAAATATGCTTTATTTGTCAGAAACCAATTTTAAAAAATTGGAATATTCTGCTTTCTTATTTAAAGGTATATGAAATTTCCAGAAAAATTAGACACAAGAAAAAATAAATACTTTGCTATATTTATTTATATCTCTATGATTAATTAATTATCTCATTATAATTTGTAAGGTAAAATTTTGTACCAATTTTTTTGGTATTTTAATCATAGTTTATTGTTTCTAATTTTATTTACATATTTGATTATGAATTTGAAATTGGGAAGATTGAGTTTATTGAAAAAAAATTATGTTATAATTATTGCAGTATAATTTTACTTGATAAATTCGTGAAATTTATTACTAATATTGTATTTTATATTTTTGAATAAGGTGATAAAAAGTGAATAAATATATCATCATAAATAATAGGGGAAATTTTAAATTTTGCATGAAGATTTTATTGGTTATATGTTTTTTTACTGCGATAAGCAAAAATTGCTTGAAAATGATGTGTTTGCCGAGGTATATATTTACCCTTATACATAAAAAAGTCTGAAAACCTCTATAGGTCTAAAGAGATAATTTATATTATAAATTTATTTAATTTTCCAGAATACATATTTCTATTGCTTTTTTGTCCATAATATGTTATATGTTGAATAATTTCATTTTCCCCCCAATGCTCTGTAATACAAATTTTATAGCTTCTGAAAGGATTGTGACATTTAAAATTTTCTATAGAAACGACAGGTACCAAAGGAATTTTGCAGTATTCAAAAACAGTTAAATAGTTTAAAATGATAAAAATAAATCTTAGTAGTTATGTAGATTTGCAAGAAACTGAAAGTTTCTAAGTTACATCTACGGCAAAAATGAAAATATTCTATGAATTCATAAAATTGATAAAATTATGTTGAGTCAAAAATTGTATGTTATATTTGCGACATACACATATATGTATATACAGTAGAAGCCCGATTTTACGTTGTCCGTTTCGTACGTTATTCCGCTTCATACGTCATTTTCTGCTGGTCCGTGAATATTGCCTATACTATGCTTAGATTATGTTTTAACCCCGATTTTACGTTTTCCCGTTTCGTACGATTTCTCCCGTTGGTCCTATAAAAAATGTAAAATCGGGGTTCCACTGTATATATATATATATATATATATATATATATATATATATATATATATATATATATATATATATATATATATATATATATATATACAAAGAGAGAGAGTGACCGATAAATAAATGGATAGACAAACAATACGTATATATCAATAAATACACGTATACAATAAATTGTAGATGTATCTGTATCGATATTGATATTGATATATGTGTAAATTCAATAATATTGATTGACTAATCACATATAAAAGTGAGTAAAATTCGTTTACTTATTGATATGACAGAATAATATTTATAAATATACAGGTTATTTAATGCATAAATTAAAAAAATATACAGTCTTCCCCTAATATTCCGAATAATTTAATAGAAATAAAACTTGAAGAAAATCAGTGGATTTTATATGATCAAATATCTTGTTACATACACAAACATTCTGAGAAAATATATTAACATTCATATATTCATCACATAACATTCATTCATCACATTCAAACATTCTATAAATTATATGAATATACACCTAAAAGAAGGTGTATATTCATATAATTTATAGCAAAAATTTTATAATTTTTTTATCGGTACCTATGACAGGGAAATTCACGATTTATCAAATTTAAACAAAAACTGAAAAATAAGTAAAATTTAAAGAAACTGGGTGAAATTAACTGAATACTTTTACAGCTGAATGTAGTTCTTTTGACTTACAGTTCCTGCATGATTATTACTGAATAATTTAAGTGTACACATGAAAAAAAATATTTGAGAATGTATTTAATATGAAAGATACAGATTTTTTTTTGTTGAACTAGCTAACTAACTATAAATATATATATATATATATATATATATATATATATATATATATATATATATATATGTGTGTGTGTGTGTGTGTGTTAGTTAGTTAGTTAGTGTTAGTTAGTGTTAGTTATAGTGATATATATAAAGAGGAGAGATCAGAGAGTTTCAAACTGAAACATTACCATGTATATGCGTAAAAGTTTAATGCATAAATGTGTATAAAGTCAATTTATATAGTGTGTATAAAGTTAACTTTATTGTATATTTCGTTGAAAATATTCTGTGAATTATTCAAAAAATAATATTTTTAGTGTCAGATATTATTTAATAAAGTAATATCTGAATTCCTTAGGTCTTCTTCCATTCAACAAGTGGCATTTTAGAACTTGTTCTATATTTTGCCAATATATTATATTATATTATGTATATATATATATATATATATATATTATTCCTCGGTAAAACTGTATACACTTTTTTTAGCTTCTTTTCTAAGTACTTATGTTTTAAAAAATCTTAAATTTATGGCATTGAATTTTAAATGAAAGAGGTAAAAATAACTTCATCTCATTTGATTTATGGTGTTAGTTTCATGGAAAAATTATTTTCTGATGTAAAAACATATCATAGTAGATTTGAACCATACACATGCGAAATCGGTTAAGCCCACTTTTTGAAATTTTTTAACTTTTAGTGTCAAAGCACTTGACTGATTCCTAACTTTTTTTCATTCATGATAAATCTCTGAAATAATAATGATTAACCCCACTAAATGACAAAACATTATTTTGGTCATCGAATAATAAGTAGCTTTTTCTCAGAAGCCAAACAATTTAAGTCCATAGTCTTAATGTAAATCGCTGAAATAATTTAGTTCAAACGAAGAAATAAGCATTTGATGATTACGGTAAATTGTTTTTTGTTGTTTCATAACAAAAAAGTAAAATAAATGAGTCAGTTACAGTCTACCTGATGCAGAACGAACTAAGGTAAAACCTCATTTATCCGTCCTTCGTTAATCCGGATCTCCGGATAATTCAAATCAGATTTGTAGACATTTTTTAAAAATTTAATATTCACATGGCAAGAATGTAACTATAAGTACGCCAAATATTCGCTTTTTAGTTTGATTCACTGTACAGTTCCTGCATAGATTGCACAATAAATTATGGTAATAAAATGCTTTTTGCTGAGTTTAAGAAAGCTTTACTAGACTATCACAGTGAGTTGACATGAATTGACTCAGAAAAGTTATTTTTATATTTTTTAATGTCTTGTAAATAATACCATGCAATATTGTTACAAAACATAGTTTTTTGTATCGTAATAAACGATAAGTCTGTTTGGTTAAGGATTTTGTTTTGCTTATTACCCATATTACCCGGATTATCTTGATTTTTGATTATCCGGATTGCCTATGGTTCCCAGTTAGTCCGGATTAACGAGATTTTACTGTACTTGTGAATTAGTAAACAGTTATTTAAAAAAAATTCTGGAATAAGAAAATAATTTTAAGACTGAATTTGACGTTATCATTCTTTTTTCACTTGCGAAATTGATTAAGATCCTTAGTCATTCAAAAATTGTAACAATAATAACGATTACTCCAAGAATATTTTATCTTTTAGATTGTATATGGCGTCAGATAAAAGCTACTTCTGCAATAATACATTCCACAATGTTTATTTGAATTTACATTTTCAGGGGAATTTCAAAAAACAATGTAAATTATTTTTTCACTTTTCTCCATATTTTGTTATATAATATTAACCGATTCGGCAAGCGAGCAGATCATTTAAAGATAGGTATGTAATAAAATTGACAGATGGAAAAATGACACTCCAAAGAGTCATTTTCACTCTTTCAAAAGGCCGAAAAGGCACCATTCTTTAAAGAAGGTGAAACGCGCTCTTTAAAAGAATGAGAACATTCTTCGAAACAATAACTTTCTCCCTTTACGAGTAAACGCTGAAATTTTTCATATTTCTGGCAAACGACGTTTTCTCTTTATGAAGGGCAACACTCATTTCAGAATTTTTGGAAGAAGGGTGTTGAAATTACTTATTTCGAGTAATTTTTCCCATATTTTAGGTATATATCCATATTTGTTTTTCAGAATTGTTTATTATGTGACTCTTAAAGATTTTTTTAAAATAAAATATTTGGAGAGTGATTTTTAAAGAGTAATTTTGGAGAGTAATTTTTATATTATCGATTAATTCTATGAATAATTAATATTACTACCGTTTAAAAAGTTTTTAAATACGTTAGAATTAAACTTTCTATTTATTTTTCTAAATTATAACATTAATAGTGGTGTACTCGAGTTAATTTTATAAATTTAAACATTACTATACATACACTTATATTAATTTTTTAAGTATGGATGGTACGCTTATGAATGAGGATAATGACACACGACTTTGTAAATCCTGGCTGATACAAGGCTTAGTGGATGAAGATAATGACACTTGGCTTAGTTGATTTCAGCTGACACAAGGCTCAATGGATGATCGGGGCATATGGTTTAGTTGATCAGCTTTGATACAAGGCTTAGTGGATGAAGATCGAGACTCACGGCTTAGTGGTGAAATAGTCAGCATATCATTTGGAAGTTAGAAGTTTCGTGCTCAACTGCCATGCTATTAAGCTGTATGAAAAATGAATTGATATGTGTGAGATAAATCAAGCAAGTTATAGTTGTTAGTGTTTCGGTAGTGCACGAAAATATTGATTATGGCCGGGGTTTAGGAGACCACCGCTCACAACCGAGTAATGAGGAATATGAAGCTTATTAGTGAAAAGTCAATTTTAAAGGAAATTAGTTTAAAGGGAAGTGTTAAGTTAAAAATCCACATAATTTTGACTTTATGTTGTGGACACAACCTCTCCTTCCGTTTCCAGATAGAATTATTCCAACTGAAAATTAAAAATTCCGCAACTTATCACTTTAAACTAACTTTTTTTTAAAAGTAGATTTTTTTCAAACAAAAATCATATTCTTTATCTGGATTATTAAAATATCTCATAAGCGACAAGGGTGAATACCATAAACAAAATATCTAGTGTATATGCTGTGCATATCTTTGTAAAATGGTATTTTCATTGGCCTTTTATTGTAATTATAGTAAAACTTAAGATTGAAATAATGAGTTGTACTAAATAAAACTAATTAACATTGAAAGGCTCACAATGCCGAATATTTTTTGGAGTATAATAGCTTTTGTTTTCTTGGAAGATGTGGATCAGATACATCTGTTTGCAAGAAATTCATTTATCGCTTTTAACTCGAGAAAAATATCTGCAGTGATAAAACACATGTATTTCGGACAACTAATGTCTAACTAATAAATAACCATGTGAAAAAAAAAGAAATACTGCCTATTCTTATTGGCCAAGTATTAACCATTGGATAGCAAAAGTTGACCGTAGCACTCTAACCCAACTCAACTTACCGTCCAAGAAGTTTTCACTCTAAGCCAAGCATACCAATTAGCGTTGTTCATAGAAAGATGAACAATCACAGTAACTTACTCGTATTAACTGTTATTAAGTGACTGCCTAGAGCGTGACGAAAAGAAATCACTCTTTGAGATGCTAGTTTTAATTTACCCATATCAAAGAGTAATCTTTTGGCTGCCTTTTGAAATGGATAGAAATTATCAAATTAGAATTATAATCTTCATTCGAGAAACGAAAGAAAATAACTGTCATGTTTTAGAGAGAACCTCTCTTTTCCTTTTATAGCGTACAAAGATTAAATATTCTATGTGTACATTTATTATGTTCTCATGACGTTGGAGACAACGAGGGATTAATATTATTCCTAGTTCTTATGCTTATGAACTCGCTATCTATAGGAGTAAAATTCTGTTTTCCGTATTTTCTCAGTTCAAGCTTGAACCCTTTTATCAATCTGCAGCAAATTTTGCAAATCTTACCTCTAAGACCCTCTTGGAAAAGCAGGTCACTACGCAATTATCTCACTCCCCTCCACTTATTTTCCTTCCCCTGGCATTTAGTGGTAACCATCCTCCCTTTTGTATTCATTATTTTCTCCGCATTACTGTCCGATCTCACGATTTCAATCATTAGCCCATGACAGTGTGTTATCTGGAGATCGACTACCTGTTATTTGTAACAGAGTTGGCAGGTTAAAATATTTATACATTTTTGATAATAGTATAAATCGCAAAAACTTTGAATGAGAAATTATCATTGATAAAATAATACGCGTGTAATCACTACAATAGATCAAAGTGACCAGGTTGTTGTGTTTGCTTTTCCCATTTGTACAAATGCTCGTGATCTAGATTTAAAGAAGCGAAATATTACCAGGTAGATCAGAATAATAAATTCTTGGTGGACTTTATAAGCGTAACAATTTATATAATAATTTGACCCAAAAAGCGTATAAGAGAAAAATAATAAAAAGTTTCGGCTTTCTATGTTGTAAACGTACTTAATGTTTCCTTTTTAATTTTGTGATATTTTATTACAATTTTCACCATGTATTTTTATCTTTTATTATGCACAAAATAATTTCCCTACATTTATATATCATGCAGATGAAAACTTTTATACCTTTCGTTTATTGTAGTGCATTTGCATTGTGTATAAATACATGAAAAAGTAAAATGATCAAGTCACTTCTGTAATAGTTCTTTAATGTATTAATTTTTAGCTTAATTGTACCAGTTTCTCTAAAATAGTTATATATATACACCTTTCTCTCTCTCTCTTTATATATATATATATATATATATATATATATATATATATATATATATATATATATATATATATATATATATATACATATATATATATATATATATATATATATATATATACATATATATATATATATATATATATATTTATATATATATATATCATATATATATATGTATATATATATGTATGTGCGTGTGTATCCGCGCGCGCATATATAAATATAAGGCTTTTGTATACATATATTTATACATACATATACACAAATATACACCCACACCCCTTTTGAAAAACAATGTCATTTGTTAGTGATAGCGTGTACTTAAGATGGCGATAACTATCTTTCTTTGCTTAAAAAAGATATGAAAGAAAGAAATAAAGCTTATAATTGCTTATTTTACAAAACTGGTAATATATTAGTTTACCCGTATTACAAATCTACATAAAATAGTAAATTTCACAAAATTAAAAATTTGTTACAAAAAGTTAGTTATAAGTAACTAGCTTATTGCCATAAATCTAGCTTACTATTCGAATCCTAATTTAAATACATATTAGAACTTGTCAACATGTTTAAATCGTCTGAATGCCGCAAATGGTAGAGAACAATATTTAAGAACTTAACTTGAGTTGTAACGTCAGATTTAGAATAATTGTACCATCATTCTTTCCAAAACACAAACTACTAAATTCCGAATTGAAGTAGAGCAGAACGAGAGGCTCGAAGCGGACGACAATCAATCAACAATTCTTTCACCATAACGAAACTTTACGCTTCCTTGGATTTCCCCTCGAGGAATTAGGTATAAGTTTGCTTATACTTTTTAAAATTGGTGAGCGGGGCTGAGACTTGCTCTTTAAAACTGAGTAGCGCATTCTTCAATCTGAGGTAATCCACGTAGTTTGAATGTCTTAAAATTAATACACATAGAATATTTAGAAGTAGTTTGTCATTGTATACGGAGTACAATACCAAATGAAAACAAAACAACAAAAAGAATATTTTGCGACTTCTTTATTGAACTGCGTATGATTCTATTCATAATATATTTGAATCTTTGTAGTTCCTATTTTATAAATAAATATTCAATTAAGAGTTAGGAAAAGTTACCTTTTAATGATCTGATCTTTTTATAAATTCTGATAATATTGTCATCAGCATGCGGTGAGAAATCCTTCACAGCACTTACTATAAGTTGAGGTATGAGAACTCCACAAACATTCCACCCATAGAGTTTCACACACAAAAGACACTAAAGTGGCTCAGCAACACTTTTTAACGTAGGATTACGTTCCTCCATAACGGTCCTCCGGAAAGCAAAATTTCAGACGCTAAAACCGTCCGTCATCGCGAGTTATAATCGCTCGCCAAACCCAGTCTGTATCGCTTGGGCAAGCAGTAAACAGTTAAACAGAAAAGTACGGATATGAGTCAAAATTTTAACACACATATACATATACACACACACACACACACACACACACATATATATATATATTGTATGACCTTCTCTCTTATTTTGACCCTGGATTATGTGTAGAAATTAATAGGAACAAATATAACCCAATCTCGAGGAGCCAAAATTGTTGCCAACAAAATGGTGATATAGTCTATCTCTACGACTGCTATGTGATACAGTATAGCTTGCTTGGTACCTCCGAAAGTAAAATAACAGCATCGTTTCTAAAAATAATCTCTATGTGAAAGACTGCCCAAGATCCTTTTTCCACAATAGTAGTCCCTTTTGCAAATCTTCCTTGTTCCTTTGGCTAAGAGATGGCCGAATGGCTAGGGGGCTAGCATGCGGTTCAGATTCTGTGCGTTCGAGTCCCACGGTTGGCATGGATGTTTGTAGCCATTCGGACTCGGCTTTAAACTGTAGGTCCCGGTCTAATTAGCCCTCGTGTAGCAAAAAGTTGACCGTACCGATCCAAACCAACCTAAAATGTTAACAGATAATTATATATTTCCACAACTTTAAAAAGGGGGACGTAAACAAGCTTTGTATCCAAAAATGCGTTTTTTACTCTTTCAAAGAGAAATATTCATATTCATTAAATATCAGAATTAATATTTCTAAGTAATTAAAATAAGAATTTTTCCATTTTAGGAAATATACAAATTGTAATGCAATGCTCTTCTTTTTAACCATTATACACACACACACACACACACACACACACACATATATATATATATATATATATATATATATATATATATATATATATATATATATATATATATATACATATCTGTGGCGTTATGGCAGATGTTGATATGTCCGAAAAATTCAATTTTATGTTTTAAGTTGATATATCACACTTAAAATTGGTTACTCAGAATTGGTTCTTTAATGTGGAAAAAGCTGATAGTGGAATTATGAAATAATACTAAGTTATTCGTATTGGCAAATGCTGTTATGCATAAAAGAGGTAATACTTGGTCCCTACTTGTTTCTTCATTGATCTTGATAAAAATTGATTGATGGGTTTTTGTACTACGATGATTTGAACGTGATCACATGATATAGTTATGTATTTCGAATCAAATAACGAAAGTCTGCTGACAGTTCTCTCTTTCATATTTGGAAAGAAACCAAGTAATTCGTCGACATGCTGTTAGATATTTGCATAACGTACTCAGTTATCAGACAGAATTCCGCATTTATTAATTTCACTCTTTCCATCCCATACTGAATTTCAAGATTAATTCATGCTTTTGCTTGCTGTCTAGTGATTTTCAATTCCAGGGAGTGATAAAAGAATAATGGGTTAAAAACTGCAAAGCACTCTCATTGCGCTATGCCACGCATAAGGCAAACTAGAATCTGCCTCACGTTGAGGAAAATTGCACCCCTCTTATATTTCATGCTAGGAAAGTTAGACCAAACCTTTCTTACCTATAGTTGCGTTATCAGGAGGCCGAATTCTCGATCGAAATAACCGAAAGTCTCAGTACTTTGCGGTGACCAAACAGTCATTGGTCAGGCGATTAATATTTAAGGCGACAATGGACCAGGAAAAACTTTTTATTTATTTATTAACCAATTGCTGTGAAATTTTGTATACTTATACAGTGTTGTTTAGAGGTGGAAATTCTAAATTAAAAAAATCAGAATTTAATTAATTAAGATATTAATTGAAATCAGTTTGTTAATTACTCTATTTAAAAATGCTCCCTGCGCATCAATTTTTGTCTCAGTTTTATTTCTTTATAAATGATATAATTTGTAATGTGATTTCACTATTCTTTTCAATAACACAAACGGATACCTTAAGAAATTTTTTTTTAGAAAAATTTCTCTTTGATAAGAAGTATAATGTATAAATATCTAGATTTCAATATTTTCTAAAATTTAATGTTATGTCACTCAAGAATCAAATATGCAAGCGTGTAGAAAATGACATCTGGAATATTTTGAATAAAAAATAAAGAATATTTTCAAACGAAATCTAGCAAGTGAAAATACGCCAGATGAACAGATTTCAAGCATTAATGAAAAGAATTTATATACATATGTAATATAGAATCATTCCAAATAAAACTATTTGTTGGATATTATGATAAAGAACAAGAAATTTGAATAACGATCCGTTGCAATCAATCTTGGAGAACAACCCTATCAATTATAGCGTATATATATAGAGAGATTTATACGTATCAGAAATTTTATTACATTATTAAAATAACCAATGAAAACTTCAATTTTAAATTCGGTTGGAAAAGATCGGAATATCTCAAGCTATTTATATACTTGTTTGGGTGAATTTCGGAGCGCAAGTTCCCGTTTGGTAAATGAGTTTCTGTTCTTTGATCTTTTAAATATTTAACTTTAGATGAGTTTAAGCATATTGAAATTCCAGCTAATGCTGTCAGGAAAGTCACGGCAACTTGAAGTTAAACATTTCATTCACACATTTTGAATATATCGTTTTAAAGTTCGTATAAGATGGGCTGTTAAAGAACGGAGTAAATATGTCCTCGAATTCAATTTAAGAGTATCGAAGTTTTATATTTCCGTTCGACAGAGTTAAATTTTTTCGGATTTCTAATATATGATGGTAAGACTGGTGTGAATCGTAATTCTCTGATGCTAGTAGAAATGAAATTAACATTTTTCAGACAAAAGCTATGCAAATATAATAAACATTTTGGGCCGGAGGTAGCCTTTCGGTAGCGCGTCGGCTTTCCGTACTGAGAGTGCTCGAATTGAATCCCGAAAAGGACCGTTAAATACCTTCGTCTAGGCCGGATATGGGTATGTTAAATACGTAGACCGGAAAGTACCTCGATGAGGTCTGGGGGAGGGGAAGGTACGATACCCCCAGATGTAGCCCCTGAGGATTCTAGGTCAAAATTGTGGTGTCACCTAGCCAAGACGGACTCCGATCCTTGTGGTGCTATTATAAACCGGAGTCACACTACTCAGCCTGAAGCCTAAATGGACCTGGTCTGGAACTTTCGGTCAGGGGGGGCATTAAGAACAACAATAAATATTTCGGGCGCTGTGGCCCAGTTGGTAAGAGCAGCAGGCCAGTGATCTGAACGTCCCTTGTTCGATGCTCGTAGCTGCAAATCCACCCCCGTGGTCACTGATGTTGGCTGGGGCACGTAAAAAAAGGGCGTGGCTGCAAGTCCTCAAATTTAAATCTGGAGGTGCGGGGTCAAGTATTCCGGTCTCGTCACTTGACTCGGTACAAAATTACGGGACCTGTCATTTATCAAAGTCGGAATCCGACCCTTGTGGTGCTAATTCGAAATAGGAGGCGCAGCATCATCGCCCATAGCCTTCGGGACTTCCAAGAAGCACACATCAGGCCCGACCTGGCAAAAGCCCAACTGGCATAACCCCGACGGTGCGGATAGACCCGGAGCAGGCAACCACCCCGCGCACGACCCAGACAAGCCTCCCCGCACCCGCCACCCACAGGACACACCCCACAAAGCCAGAGACACAGTCGGACTCCATGCAGAACAGACGGATAATCCTAGGAAAAGAACTGAATTTAGAAGACGTAAAAGCTCTGCCGGAGGACACTCAAAAGGCCAACCTTCAAGAGGACGTATCTAAGAAGAGAAGGAGGCAAAGGGGCGCAAACGAACGACTGCACATAATTAATGGCTGCGAGCGAGGACGCGAAAAACTAATTAAACCGAAAGAGGAGTCACCAAAATTACTGGTAGTGTGACTCAAAAATTTAATAAGAAAAGACGGCATTCTTTGCAAATCCCAGATAGGAGACGACTTGGCCTAAATTGGGGACTTGATCTGATATTGCTGTCTGATGTTGGCATAAGCAACAACAGCATAAATGTTTCTCAAAGTGTTAAATACCTCACTATCAGACTATGATTTTGAATCTGTGATTGATTAATGCCTTTGATAAAGAATGGATTAAGGTCTTCTTGATTTATGCTTATGATTTTAAGTTGTGATGGAGGAAGATAAGTGAACTGCACTTTTAGCGCTAAGTTATCACAGATGTGAACTTCCAAATTATCTAGTGCGTTAAAAGAAAATGTTTTAACTCTTCCGTACAGGTGTTTAAGGAATTAATGCTAATTTTCGCGGCTTCAAGTCGAACATTTCTTTCCGAAGAAAGCTTGTCAAAAGGCATGGGCCCTATTTATCCTCTTTCGATAGTTACATTAACCTTTTCCTTAAGGGATGGGATAAGCTAAAGATTAAACTGGAGATTTGGAAATTCTTTGTTTTTCAGTTTTATTAACAGTTTCTTTGGAACGGTCAGAATCTCAAAGATATATCTTTCTCGAGGTACATATTGTCTTGTTAAATATTGCTCTTTGGGGTTTTTTATTTGAAAGAGGATTAGTATTTATCAAACTGGACGACTGACCGAGTATTATAGAGATTTTGAATTTAAGGAAATGACAGTTAAAATAGAGAAACGTACATGAAAGAGAGTTCTTCTTTGGGTCGGCAAGATGTATTTGAAATAATGAAGATCTGAAAAGGGTTCACAGAAACTACCGCCTCAAAATGAAGATAAAATCTTGAGGACTGAACTACTGGTTAGCGAGACTAAGCGAAATATACTTCGCATGTTCTTTATCATAGATCACCGTTTTTCTGCACGTATGGAAACAGAACTAATTACTCCACACTTAACTGCAAGCTGACAAAGAAATCCTATATATTCTTCGCAGGTTCTTCTCCAAATTGGTGAAAAGAAGATTCAAAACGAGTATTATGTTAAATAAACGGTTATATTTAATGGAATGGGTGTTTTTCATTTGTCGTGTTTTGAGAATCAAAGACGAAACAGAACATTTCGTTCTGTTGCTGACATACAGTTCCTGAAATGAACCGCTAAGTCTGCAATTATATTGGACAGTTTCAGTGTCAATAGAATGGGCTTTTAGTGCGACATTTAAGTCAATGATTTTATTAACTCTGAGACATATATTTACGCGTTTTTGGATCAATTTATGCTGTTTTTCTCGGCAAGTAATTTCCGACGACGTCAATCAATATTTGGAAGACAAGCTGTATGATTCTCCAGGTATATCGTATCTGTAAACAAATGAATATGTGTGTAAGATTCACATTTTCTGTATTTACTTCTACTCAAATGCATGTCACATTGTTAAGTGCAAGCGATAAATATCTAAAAGAAGGAAAGCTCTCTCTCTACGGCATGTAAAAGAATTCTGACATCAATTATCGAAGATGCGGCTTGTGGCGGTCCTGTGGTACAGCATTCTTGTTTTCGGTACTGAGGTTGCTTAGGTCGAATCCCGGCATCGCGCCACGAAAAATGCTTCCGTTTGTGTCGTCCCTTCATAGGGGGCTATGCTGGTCCACCTATGTGGTTCCCTCATAATAAAGAGGCCAGCAAAACCGCGGTGGTAATAGGCCAATGTTCACAGGGGCAAGGCCTCCACACTGAAAAAAAATATCAACGATTATGCATTGTTTTTAAATAGAGAAAGGGTCAAGCAAAGAGGTAAATCATTTTTTAAAGCTTAAAAATATGAGGTAATAAGGATACAGCTATGTCTTTTTTCATATACAGATATCAAGAAATACAATTTTTATAAAAATCCAACTTTAATACAGTCAACTTTAATCCTACTACACCCATTTGAACACTTTTTTTCCCCCTATTTTGAAAGACAAAGATATAAAACTGTTTTAAAAATATGTTAAATATACAAGTGTTACGAACTCATTAGAAAGTTATTAAGAAGCGGTTGGTTGGTTGGTTGGAAACTCTACTGTAATATTTTGCTACACGAGGGATAATTAGACCGGGACCAACTTCTTAAAGCCGATCCCGGACGGTTGCAAACATCCAAGCCAGTAGTTTGACTCAAACGCACAGACTCTAGTGCCTAAAGCCAGCTTCCAAGCTATTCAGCCACGGCCAGCTTAGAGGCGTTAAAAACGACATTTCATTATGAAAAAGTTCCGTTCATAAACAAACACCCTCCGCACGCAGTGAAACGAGAAAGCACGGTTACCATAAATTTGGGGGTTACAGCAGTGTTACTTCCCCTTTTTGGTTCATCGGTATGAGTATCATGTTTAACAGTATTACATAAAAAATAAAGTAATTTTCACAGATTCAGGATCTCAAATGATTTTTAATTTCAACTGAACAACTTACTACTTAATGCTAAAATATATTTTGGCTGAAGTTAACCATATGTTTTAATAGATCGTGATGTGACTGAAAATATTTCTAATTCTCACAGGTTTTATTTTTTTAAGTCAATTGTTGGTTTGAAAACCAAGGTGCTTTTACTTGCTCTTCGAACTACTATATATATATATATATATATATATATATATATATATATATATATATATATATATATATATATATATATATATATATATATATATATATACACGTAAGGCTAAAATATGGGGGGGGGGCATCGCGTGAGCATAAAACGGGATTTTGTTTAGAAAGTATAGGAATTATCAATTAAAGTCTGGGAGTTTCAAATAATCGGAGTAAATGCATTGCAGTGAAAATAGAGTTAAAGGTTCGACTTGATTCAATTCCGAAGATCCACATGGGAGAATTTTTAAAGTAGACGTATACCCTTGATCTTGGCGCTAAGAAAGAAAATGTTTAGTCAGCATAGAACATTCGATATGACATCACGCATAAGTAATGAGCGTCATAGCGAGTCAGTTGAGGCATGCGTAGTCAATGAAAAGCTTAAGAACAAAGGGGGTTCATTTTAGAGCCATGGAAAGGTAGCAACGGGAAAAGACTTGTGCGTTTGGCCCACGGATTTTAAAAGTGATGGGGCGTAGTTTTAATAATTTGGAGCTGGGAAGTCTAAGAATTTATCAATATTCAGTATGTTTAAATAAGTCGTCTTTTAATCGTGTCAAGCTTGGTTTACTGCATTTGATGGAGTTAATAAGTTATGAGTGTCCTCGCACCGGACCACGGACAGCATTGTGATTCTCGGGATGTTCGGATAAATGTGTAATAAGATTGGGCGTGAAGACAAATCCGACATATAAATATGACAGGCACGTGGTTTGCCTGCTCTCACCTTTTCTTGAAATTGCAGTCAACCTCCTTAAAATATTAGTGTCGAGTGGAAGGTAGTCTAAATCCAGAAAACAAACATAGTTCCAACGAAATCAAGTTTATTTTACTATCTTCTAGCAACCACTGATCCAAGTAGCGCATCCATCTTTTGCCATTTTCTTTTTAGATACGTGATGAACACACGTCCGTCGTCATTGAATTTATCCCGTGCTCTCCTAAAACCTTTTGTTAATACTTAGGCGCAAAACTTTCGCGCATGCCCTGTGAAATATTCTAGAATCCTCTCCATCTCTGAAATTACGTAACAGCATCGTTCGAGCTATCCACTCTTAGAGCCCGTGCTTGCTCCAAAAATAGACAGCTCGCCCGACCACAGACGCGAATCAAGGTTATCTAATGAAACGGGGAAATTCCCTCCTATTTTGCGCGAAGCGCGTGCTGAAATCTGAAAGCAGTGACATTTAATGCCACGAAATAAACTAATCAGAAGTCCCCCTTTAAATTTTAACTTAATTATTTTTTTCCCAACTAATTTCTTGACACACACACACATACACACACACACACACACACACACACACACATATATATATATATATATATATATATATATATATATATATATATATATATATATGTATAATGCTAAATCGTATTGAATATTTTCCAATAATTAGAGGGAAAATATTCTACTTTTCATCCCACGGTGGCTTATTTTGTGTTGAGTAGGCAGATTTTAAATTTACATGTTTGCTTTATATTCAATATCTTATTTTCTTGAATTAAACTTACACCAACTCAGTCTTAAATTAGAATTTTACTTGGCTGTTTAATTATGAAGTATCTATAAATAACATTTTGTCAGGTAGATTACACGCTAATATTATGCTTCAGTGGAATAGTATGTATGTTGAAATGCAGAGATTTAACATTTATTGAAACGTTTAAAATTTTGAAGACAAAGTGCATGGATACTAAAGAAGTTTAACTATGCACAACAATTTCATATCGTTATTTGCGCAAATGTTAGTCACTTTATGATCAATTTCCATTTAGTGAAATGTAGTACTATCATTTAATGAATCACAATTTTTTATGTAAAAATGTGTTTTTTTCAATGTATCAAATATTATTTTTACTTTCAGAGCTAGAGAATGTTGCGGCTTTAGTGAATACCCAAGAAAGTGCATTGTAGAAATTCATTAATTTTGAGCAAAATTATTTGAAAATTTTCTAAAACCTTCAGAATTGTCCGTTATCAGCATTCGTGATCCCATATAATATTGCTATAGTTTTATCTCTGGTATTTGCTTTATAAATCTTTTTCAGTCAGTGTGAGAGAATTAAAATTTGATGGGAAATCAAGAAAAATAATCCTATTTCTACATCGTAAACTCAGTGCGATAACAAATATGAAATATCAACCAGCAATGATGTATAACGCAAATATCGGTTTAGAAATATTTCTAATGCTTCATGTGTTGTGGAGATCAAGCAAAGTTAGTATAATTTATTAATTTATAAATGAAAGCTAGTGGGAGTTTTATCAACAAACCAGCTTCCCTTTAATAATTAAGAGCATTTTTATGGAATTTATAAAATAAAAACCAGATCGATTCTGCATATCTGAGAAAATATCTTTCTTAAAATATAATTTTTACCTCCTATTTCCGGACGGTTTGGCAACGGAAGGGAGAGGGGTGGCCGTCTTCAGGTATTCCGACAATTCTTCATTGTTATTTAAAACGAGTTTTCCTCGCAGAAATTTGATAAATTCTATCCATTTCAACAGACAAAAAATGCTGCTGGGAGTCAGGCCGGGAGAAAGATAGATGAGGGCATCTTTCTCAATAAATCTTACGAGTACGGGGGTCACGTGACACCCCTCCTGTTGCTCCTCTGTCATGCACAACGATCCTGTTTCGGAAATAATTCAGCGGGAAGGCATTTTTCATTCTTCTGCATGCGTAATTTTTATTTACCAGTTCTAAAATGGAGCAATGTAATCAAAACCAGGCCTTTACAGTGCCTTCCATCTTCGGAAACGTTATAAAACTGTTTGAAGCTATTAAATTGCGAATGGAACATAAAATTATTTTTAAGGGAAGTCGTTGGCATATGCAATTCTTACATGATAAAGTAGAATACCTCTATTCTCAAAATTCACCGTGTTATGGATATCTATCTTTCTGTTTGCACACCATCAAAACTTTTGTAATGCTGTAATATTTGCCCTCACATAAAAGTCACATGTGTGCTTATACATCTTCTTATTTCCACAGCAATCGCACTAAACATACAAACAGTTCAATAATTTCTCAAGTTGCTTTCATATTCCTTTAAATATAGGATTTCGTTCTGCCATAACGGTCCGCGGCAAAGCAAAATTTCAGACGTTAAAACCGTTGTCGCGAGCAATAAATCAAGAGTGGCAGAATATTATTTCTAAAAGGTGTTTTATTCCCTTTATCTCACTTCATATTTAACCAAAACCGATAAATAAGGTACCATTCTAAAGATTAAGATCTTCTCTGATATACAACAAGATCTTGGTATACCGCAAGTCGATGATGTTCTAGAAAATCAGCAACATTGAAATTAATAACATAAAAAAAGAAGTAAGCAACGATAAGTAATCCTATGTTAGTAACCAGTAGTAGTTTCGTTAGAAGAGACTACCTGGAATTTATTTTCAGTTCTCCTAAACGTGTTATCTTTTCAAATGTTTACTCTATTGTCTTTAGTTATGTGTAGCTCATCGTAACTTGTTAAAATGCCTTCTTTATAAACATTATTACCTGAAGTTTAAGATATAGGCCTTCATAGATTATTTGTTAAACGGTTAAAATTTAAAAAAAATAATAATACTGTTCAATATTCCGTATTATATAAGAATATAACTAAAGATATCAAATTTTAGATGTAATTTTGGACCATGGTCATAGCCAGGTGTCCTCTTATACATCTCTATGGTCCAAAAATTAAAATTTTGTTTGATATTTTCTGATCACCAATTAAAAATTTCATGTATTTCCTCTATTGTATAAACTATGGCAAAATATTTCCTTATCAAACTTACTTTGTGTTTTAAACAAGCTTAAAAATATTGTTTTGTTAAAATGATGAATTTACAATAAATTACAACTATATACAAATTATGAATTAGAATGACATAACCTAAAAGAGAACAATATTGAATGATTTGATTCTGAAGTTTATTTTATCAGAGTGGACATCGCATAAAAAATATCCCAAAAAAAATCAGTGAGTTGAAATCACTTCTCCTGTCTTAAGGACAGAGATAATTTTATTAAAACTTTATATCTGTTACGGTCCTCCTTGTGATATTCGGATCTTTTTGGTATTTTCTGACTAAAGGAATTTTTAGAACTGCTAATGATCGATCTTGATATTAAATGCGATTTCTTTTAAGGTATAATTGCTTATAATGTTAAGGAAGTAGCTTACTCTTAACAGTTTTTTCTGTGACAAATTTTAATAACATTTCTTTGCATTTCCTAGAGTCAGTTGGCTGTTCTTTCATTTATTAAAAGCAAACTAATACAGTTATATTTCCCTCTTTAATTGATACATCATAGTTTCATAATTAATAACTCTTAAAACAAGTAGTTATATGAAGATTGGGTGGTTTTGAGCTCTGTCCTTTGTAGCACCGGGAGGTACATGCTAGATATAAGTAAAAACTTCAATACTTCATGTAAATTTAAGGCGTTCCTTTGTTAGTTGTTAAAATAGAAAGTTTTCACTTAACCCAGGGTATGGCTCTTATTTAAATGATTAAAAAAAAATAATGGTGTATGAAGTGAAAGTGGTATATAAAGTATGGCGATTTATTTTTGGAGGATTTAACATATAGCGAAATTTTCAGGCTGTAAAAAATATTACAGAACAAAAAATTGAATTTCATTTTGAGATTGAATATGGAGCTCGAATAGTAAACTTCCTGTAGAAAAATAAAAGTTTATTCATATTTTTAAACGTATAAAAAATTTATATTCTAGTAGCTGACAATGTTACATGTTAAAGCTTTCTTCTTTTCTCATAGGAATGTGTGAAGATACAGTTTGGTTTGAAAAGCCAGATTTTAAAAAAATCATATTGTTATGTAAATTTAACGTCTGACACCTGTAATTATTAGTTTCATTGAGAAAGATAACAATTTCATTTCTTATAGCACTAATGAGGAGTTTCAATTACCTAATAATGTTTTTAATGGTGTTGTCTTGAAACTCATATGAAGTCTTTAAAGTAATTTCTGTAACAATCAATACGTAGCAAAAACTTTTCTCCTAGCCATATTTTCCTTAATAAACCAGATATTTCAGCGTTTAAATTTCTATTTCTCTTTCCGAATTATGATTGTCAGAATAGAAGACATAAGTTGCAATAAACTACTCATGATAAGTTACAATTCTCTAATATTGTATTTAATGGTGTTATGTTCTGAAACTGTTATGAAGATTTTAAAGTTAGTTCTGTAACAATAAATACGCAACAAAATGTTTTCTTCTAGCCATACCTTCCCTAATAAAACCAGATATTTCAGCTTATTTCAGCATTTAAAATTTCTGTTTTTCCTTCCAAATCGTGATAGGTAGAGAAGAACGCATTTTAAACCGATGCAAAATTTATTGTGGGTAAATATATCTTCTTAGATTTATAATTGCAAATTCTGTTTCGATCCTTTAAAGTACAACATTATTAACAATAAGTTATCTTAAAATAAAACAAACAATATAAAATGTTTTGAATAATTCCTGAATTTTCACCTTTTATTTTATTAGAAGTACTCTCACATTCCAAAAATAAGTTAGATCCTCTTCGTTTGGAGAATTTTCTTGCGTCAGTTTTAATATGTTTTCACAGCAACTCAGAAAGAACGTAATGAAATATATATATATATATATAATGCTTCTTAGTGATATCCTAAAATTATTCAATAAATCCATATCGCGGTGAAGTCCGTAGTTATCGCCGAGAAAGTCAGTCCAACACAGGAATACGTCACATCGTAATTGAAGCTAAGATATTTATTAAATCCAGATTAATATCATTTCAATTCCAGCAAGTTCATCTCGACATTTCCCTTAAAACCTCAACCTCTCATCCGGGAAAATACGCGTCCTTTCTCCTCGGCTATTCCATTGTTTCTGCCTGTCCGAAAACAGTTTCCAATCTGCTTTGTTATCCAAAAGCGCGCCGTAATTGCATGAGCGTGAAAATCATCTCGTGATGCGTGACTTATAGTCATACGATTCCCGCCTGTACTTTTGTTGACGTAATCGCTGGTAGAGCTCAAGGACTCTCTTAAACCGTGAGGCAGACAACGTATCGCCATCTGTTAGCATTTTCGTTCCCCATCAGACTAATATCTCGTTTAAAAATTATTTATTCATATTAATTCCTTTGGATTTAGCATCAACCGACCTAATTAAATATAGTTAATTATAGTTTGCGTTCTTGCACATCACACACACACATATATATATATGAAGTGCTTAACCTATTAAATGTTTTCCAATGGTTAGAGGGAAAATATTCTACCGTTCATTCCACGATGGCTTATTCTGCGTTGAGTGGGCAGATTTTAAATTTACTTGTTTGCTTTATATTCAATATCTCATTTTCTTGAATTAAACTTATGCCAACTCAGATTTAAATTAGAATTATACTTAACTGTATAATTATGAAGTATTTCTAACTAACGTTTTGAAAGATATTTTAGAAGAATTAAACATATTTCAGAGTTATGCGTTCAAATACGACCTGAAAGAAATCAAAATGTCCAATTTAATGGGGATAAACATGTTTACAAAATAATTTATTTAAATTGTACTTGCCACCAGGCTTTAAACCGCTGATAAATTTTATTTTATTTTCCTTGCTCTTTTAAAGATTTTTTTTAGATAACGCTTAAACGGGCTTCTCCACTGCACAAAAATTATTAACGCGTTATTATATTGCAATTTCGGAACCCTGATTTAAAATCTATTTTCAGTATAGAAAGCTCTTTTTCTTTCAAAATTTATTCATTGGAGGTATATTTCTCATTTGTCACCATCAAAATAAATTTACAGTGTTATGTATTAAATTTTTCCTCAAAATCTAATTTCAAGGTTTGGTGCCTATAACTGGTGACCATTAAGATTTTTGATAAATTTTATTCTGTAGGTAATATTTAAAGTGAAATGGCAGTTGATTACCAGCTAACAAAAATGATCTCTCGAATTCGAAATGGCGATCCATGAAAAAGCTGGCAAGATTTCGGCTGCTATCAATTCAATTTTGGGTCATAAAACATGGTTGAAATGGAAACAAATGTCGCCGAGCAGCTATAGAGTCATTTTTTAGTTCTAAAATAAAAATTCAAGTGATGGCAGAAACACAAGCTGTATAGCGAAATTAAAGAAAGATAATTAATTAATATTAGAGGTAATAATAATTTGCAACTTAAAAAATGTAATGTAAATATATATATATATATATATATATATATATATATATATATATATATATATATATATATATATATATATATATATATATATATATATGTGTGTGTGTGTGTGTGTGTGTGTGTATATGTATACATATATGACATGTATACAGGGTGGTTCCAAATTCATGGTACACACTTTAAGTGTTGACACAGGACATTGGAACAAACATTTAATGAATAGGAATGAATGGGTGCAAGTGACACATTGAGGCACAAACAGAGGAAAGAGATATGAAAGTAAAGAAAAATTGTTTATTGACAGCGTAATTGACAAGTGTTATGTTTATAATAAGTGTTTAAAATTGCGTCCAACAACAGTAATACATGCTTGGCTGCGTTGGTGGAGAAATTGGAGTACAGTTTCAAAGGTGCCAGGTATTTCAGGCAGACGTGCAGCAGCAACGGATATTCAAGCGACGAAATCCTCAACAGAGTCAACTGGAGACGCATAAACGTGACTCTTCAGATGACCCCATCAGAAGTAATTGAGGCTCGATAAATAAGGAGATCGGTGTGGTCAAGGGACTGGTTCAGCAAGCCCAATCCATCACGCCTCAAAAGTGGCATCCAGGTAATTGCGGACAACAGTGCTGTAATGGGCTGGTGCTCCATCATGCTGAAACCCCAGGCATTCCAGCCTGTCGTCTATTAGGAAAGCCCTCCTGATACATTCGTAGCACAACTCTGCGGTTACCATTTGCACGGCCGTACAAGAGATGAATGTCTGCATTTATGGCGTATGTAATGTCTCCCATTACGGACGATAGCACAATTGAGAATGGCGTGTTCCCGCAGATGCATAATGTTGATGAGCGGCAAGACACCTACTGCTGTCAACCGGCATCGGAACCAATCAAACACTCCATTTTACATTCCTTTCATGTCTCGTTCCTGTGTTTGTGCCTCAAAGCGTCACTTGCGCCCATACATTCCTATACAATAAATGGTTCTTACAGTGTGCTGTATGAACCCTTAGAGCATGTACCATGAATTTGGAATCACCCTGTACACACACACACACACACACACACACACATATATATATATATATATATATACACACACACATATATATATATATATATATATATATATATATATATATGACACTGCATTAAATGCAGCTAAAATTTTGACTCTGATAGTTTTGATCTCAACTAGATTATGTATTTTTTTAGATTATCTGGGTACATAACCTTGAAATTAACTATATTTTTAGCCAGTCGATCTATGAAAGTGTCACTTATATACACTATTCTCTGTTTACAGATGTTCCAAGTCATAATCGGGTAGCCAACCTTTCTTTCATAAAATAAAATATTGTAAGCAAAGATAAAAATTGAGAATTTTCCTTCTAAAAACCAGTAAAAGTCTCGGATGAAACATAAAATACACTTTTTCTCTTTTTAAAGAAAAACTTTTAAGCGCATTAAGGTATTTTCTTTCTTAGAGTGATCTTAATTATCTAAGAAAAGGTTTTTTTACACTGATAATTAAAAACGATATCGTTAAGTTTGTTTAAATTACAGAGTAAATTTGACAAGGAAAACTTTGTGATAGTTTATACAATGGAGGAAGTTCGTGAAATTTGTAATCAGAAATTATCAAGCAAAATTTTAATTTTTGGACCATAAAAATAGATAAGTGAATATCTGTCTAAGATTCCGGTCCAAAATTACATGAAATTACAAAAATCCTATGTAAACAGTATAAATAAAATTTCTATCAGAAATTTTATCATATCAAATCTTCTTTTCCTCTCAGAAAACAAATAAAAGTGTTAATAATTTATTACCATGGACATCAAAAGTTTCTAATTTATCTATGAAATTTTTTCTGTGAAATTTTTAATCAGAAAATATCAAATAAAATTTTAAATTTTGGAACATAAAAATGTATAGGAGGTACCTGGCTAAGATTCCGGTACAAAACTACTTCTAAAAGTTGATATCTTTAGTTATATTCTAATTTTATTATTACAGTTCTTAAAAATTATAACCGTTTAACAGATAATCTGTTAAGGCCTATTTTCTAAACTTCAGAGAGTAATATTTATAAAGTATCCATAGAAGTGCTCTATAACATAGCAGAACGTTCTGAGTATGTCACATCCAAATAATTTCTCCTATGTAAACAGTAAAAATAAACTGTTTATCAGAAAAGCCTCTTTCATCTATTTCTGTTCACATATGAAATTTAGTTATTTATTTTATTACATAAAATCTTCTTCTCAGCTTAGAAAACAGATAAAAGTGTAAATTATTTACTAACATGGACATCTAAAGTTTCTAATTTATCTATCCCTGTGCATATTTACGTGAAGTCTTTGACATTTATTGACATATAAATTGCATATAATCTCCCCGATTAAGAACAATCTAAACATGTCTTCCGAAAGTAAATTAGGAAGATTTTTCGCATTATTTAATTATCTTGTCGACGGAATGACGTGGGTAATAATTTGATATTTGGTAAAAGATGCTCTCTTTTCAAAAGAAACTTTGAATTAATGTGATTATATTTCTTTCGGTGCATTATTCTAGAACTCAACTAATAAACAGAAAAAAAGCCATCTTGCGACAACGGACAAAATAATTTTATTGCGATTTATATGCTGACACCGATAAATTGAAAATTGTGACGTGATAAAATATTTTTTAATCAATTAAGGTGGCATCTTCAAAAGAATCTCTGTACTTATATTTGTGGTTTTATGTTGACCGTTGCCTGTACTGATTGTGTATCACATTATTCATCTTTAATTTCATGAGGAATCTATAAAGAAGCGGATAGGGATCGTATTAATGGGCTCTAATGCCCCTACCTTTTATATAAAATACGTATAGATAGAACTTTTGCTATTTGACTTCTCCTCACAATTAACCTTTTCCTTACGGTGTGGGATAGCACGTATTACAAGAATACGGGCCCAAGAATGAATATATATATATAATAATATATATATTATATTATATTATATATATATATATATTATATTATATTATATATATATATATATATATATATATATATATATACATACACATAATATATAGGGCGTCCCAAAACGACCGCATAAACTCTGCACAGCTAGATTCCTCGTTGGGAGTTCAACCAGTTCAACGGCGGCTTAACGTCATTCCATGGCGCGCGCGTATGCATGACGCGATATGCGTGGCGAACGTTTTAAACATTATCGTCTGGAAAGATATGCAAATATTGTTGTTGATATGTCCAATAAAGTGTTTTTTTTCTTGCACCGGCAGTGACGTCATACTTTGTTTTTCGTATTTTTCTCGTAAACTACGGATCGTACAGGAACGCTTCTTTGGGCAGTTTTTATGTACTCCCAACGTTGAATCTAGCTGTGCAGAGTTTATGCGGTCGGTTTGGGACACCCTGTATATATATATATATATATATATATATATATATATATATATATATATATATATATATATATATATATATATATATATATATATATATATACATATATATATATATAAATAAACCCCTTAATACCCATTCTTACAAAGGGGTATGAAATTTCCCGTTCTAAGGAGGGACTCGGAAAAATGGGCCTCGTAAGCTAAAGGTTAAAGGGACGGTATATTTTGCTTGAGTAAGTAATATGAATAAGGTATAATTAATACTTATATGGTGTCCTTTAAAATTATAAATTTACACCAAGATTTCCTTATCTTCAAACCCTTTTCCCCTTAAGTGCAATCCTGCACAACGTGTACAACCAGCTTTCTGGGCTGATATCCATGTAACCAGCAGAATCCGTTTCTCGCCTCCTACTATGGAAATATTCTCACCAACTTTGGCGATAAAATCAAATGTTCAAGCTTTTCCACGTACTTTTAAATGTACCACAAAAAAGTATTCTCTAACAACTCATTTCTTGAAACGGTATCAAAGCACTGAGCTACATTTAGGACCAGTTTCTTTTCTTTGGAAAAAAATCCTCCCAAAATGAGCTGGAACAAGAAAGCATGCCGTAGTTTACATTCTCTTCATATTACACAACGCGTTTTGGTACTTTTCTGTTTAACTGTTTACTGCTTGTCAAAGCGATACAGACTGGGTTTGGTACGCTGCCAAAATTATAACTCGTGAGGACGGATGGACGGACGGTTTTAGCGTCTGAAGTTTTACTTTCCGATGGACCGTTATAGAGGAACGTAATCCTACGTTAAAAAACTTTTAAAAAATCAATTTAAATTAGTAAGAAGAAACTTCAGTATCAAAAGACAAAAGGGCTTTTTTTCAACAAGATTTGATAAAGAAATCATACACAGGGCAGGCAAAGGCCGCAAAAAGAAGTCCGCTAAAAAGTTGCTACTAATATATAGGTATTATTATTTTTAAGATTTTTAGAAGCGATTTAAGTTTTATGTGTATCGGTATTTTAGCCCGTTTCCTAAATTAGGGTGTACAAACATGTGCAAGGTCGATATAAGATTCTATTGGCAATAATCGAACAATTTCGATTAAACAACAATCGAACAATCGATTTAAGTGCATAAATTTAAAGAAGCCGCTTAAGTTATGCTAATTTCAGCATAGGTCGTTGGTATACATACCGAGCAGCTAGATTACAGAAGAGAGTCTGGTTTGTTTGTAGTGATTTATGCGAGTTGCCGCTTGTGTCGATTAGTTTGCTTCAAACTTACGCGAGTTCTTATCAACCCGTTAGCCGAAGGTTATTTGTCCAGTATAGAGATGGATAACTTCTACCCTAACTTGGGTATACGTAAATTGAAGTAACCCTCTAATGAAGTATAAACGACACTTAATATATATATATATATATATATATAACAAAGTTTATTCTTTACTTGACATATATACTTGCATTTCAAAACAATACTGCGTACTACTGGTACAATCTGTATAAACACTGTGCAAGGAAATACAGTTCGATATACTCACATATATAAACACTATGCAAGAAATATTATTTCAAAAATACTCACAAATTATTCTAAAGTCAAACCTGCTATGCTGCTTAGTAATCTATAACCACAAATAACCTTCGTTCAACGGGTTGATAAGAACTCGCGTAAGTTTGAAGCAAACTAGTTAATCGCCACAAGCGGCAATTCGCATAAAATCACTACAAACTAAACAGACTCTCTTCTGTACTCGGTATTTACACCAACGGCCTATGCTAAAATTAGCATAACTTAATCGGCTTCTTTAAATTTATGCACTTAAAAGTTCGATTATTGTCAATCGAATCTTCTATCGACCTTACACATGCTAAAAAAAACACTGCCCATCTTTAAATCCAGTGTTCTGATGAAAAGTGGGCAATGAAAAAAATTGCTTCAACAGCAATGTTCTACTTTACGTATAGTAGGAAATTATGCCTTAATATAAAAATTCTAAACATCTCCATCACTTAACTCTTGACATATCTCCAGAAAGCTTTAAAAAAAAACCAAGGAAATTTGCTACAATTGACACAATTCTATCCGTACGTTGAAGGCGTTAAATATCATCTTGATATGAACTAACGTGACGAAAATGATGCTTATCGGAGATTAAATTGTCTCAAATTTCCATGATTAAGTAAAATTCAAAGACGCTTCTCGAAGAAAGTCAAGAAGATTTTAGACACTTATTTCATTATGTTGTCCACATTGTGACATGCTCAATAATTTGACTCCGCGTAATACGATACCTTACATTAAAACATGCGCTTTTGAATATTTTAATTCCTTTTTAGAAGAGGAAAGTTTTTATCCGTTTTTTTGATAGAATTAAATGAATAATCTATATTCACTTATTTTTTTTAACTATTACTTATATTTTATTTAATTTATCATTCTTTAGAACGCACGGAAATTATTTATAACAGGCGTGGAATTTGTAACATAGTGGAGTGAGTAAAATGCTGTGTGGGCATAATCTTTTTTCTCTGCCCCTAAAATTTCTCCTTGGATGTCTTTTTCAATTCTTTTTTCTTTCGTTTGACGTCATTCCATCTACATGACGTCACTAATACCTTTAAGCAATATGCCAAAGATCAAAGCTTCAAAAAGAAAGCTTAGATTTGCCAGATGGAGTAGACCAATTGAACGGATAGGTAATGAGTTTGACAGAGGTCTGGCATCGTGCTTAACTACGCCTTAAAATGTTTTACTGATAAATTTAGAGATGTAATTAGGCGAACTCACCCAAAGTATGTTGTATCCAACTGCAGACTTAGGAATAAAGTTTTTCAAGTAAGGGCCTGTTCACATAGGAGTCCGTTGAGTAGCGTTAAGGAAAAGATGACGTTGAGACGAAAATAAACCAATCATAGGCCTCCAAACAATTAGCAATGAAATTTTTAACGCCTATGATTGGTTTATTTTCATCTCAACGTCATCTTTTCCTTAACGCAACACAACGGACTCCTATGTGAACAAGCCCTAAATCTGTTCCAATCATTACAGGACGTAAAACCTCATTTAAACTCCGATGCTAGAATAGGCTCGTATAGCCAGGTCATAGCGAAACCGCACACTTATTAAACTTTCTCAGCTCTTTGTCGTTTGTTTGGCACCAATCCGTCGATAGTACGTCACTACAACTTTTAAGAATAAAGCCAAAGATCGCAATTTCAAAAAAGGAGCTTGGATTAGCTAGATAAAGTAGAAGGACTAGGAGAAGGTTTACAGAAAGAAAAATATCTTCACTAGTCAACGAGAGTACCGTAGCATCAGCATCTCACCTAGAATAGATCGGCAATGAATTTGACAGGGGATTTGGAGTCTTGAGTAACTACGTCTTAAAGTGTTTTACTAATAAATTTAGAGATGAGATTAGGCAAACTCACCCAAAGTATGTTGTATCCAACTGCAGACTTAGGAATAAAGTTTTTCAAGTAAATCTAGAGCTTAAGCTCGTATAGCCAGGTCATAGCAAAACCGCACACATATGAAACTTTCTCAGCTCTTTATCTTTTGTTTGGCATTATTCCATCGAAATAATAAAGCCAAAGATCGCACCTTCAAAAAAGGAGCTTGGATTGGCTAGATAAAGTAGAAAGTTTAGGAGAAGGTTGAGAGAAAAACAGCTTCACTAGTCAACGAGAGTACTCAGTTCAACGAGAGATCAGTAATTCAGCTAGAACAGATCGGCAATGAATTTGACAGGGGATTTGGAGTCTTGAGTAACTACGACTTAAAATGTTTTACGAATCAATCGTGAGAAGTGAATGGGCAAAGTAGCCCAAAGTATATTGAATCCAACTGCAGACTTAGGAATAACGTTTTTTGAGGAAATCTGTGCACGATATTATAGGACGTAATGTCTCAATAGATCCCTGATACTAGATGCATAAGTTGAGAGCCTAATCTTTTGAAGCTAGGCTTTAGTGAAACCATGTACTATGGATCTTAAATACTACAGTAGAATGTACATAAATAACTATCAATTTAGGAATAATGAGTAAAGGTGTTTATATGGCAGTAAACCTCAAGGTGCGATACTTTCTACGAATAAATCTCTAATTCGAAGATAATTTATCACTTATATGCGTATATATATATATATATATATATATATATATATATATATATATATATATATATATGTATATATATATATATATATATATATATATATATATATATACATATATATATATATATATATATATATATATATATATGTATATATATATATATATATATATATATATATATATATATATATATATATATATATATATATATGCATATATATATATATGCATATATATATATATATATATATATATATATATATATATATATATATATATATATATATATATATATATATATATATATATATATATATATATAAAGTCAAGCGGATAATTCTTCTCGAGTATAAACTACATGTTTTATCGAGCCCTTTAATAGGATTTTATGAACTTTTATTTTTAAAAATAATTCCTGTTGGAGTCACCTAGCAAAAGCTATAAAGGGTTTCTAAAAGCCATGTTGACAAATTAAAGAAATTATCATAAGATGTCAAAAATATATATATCTGTGGCTTGGTACAAGAAGTGCCTAAGCCAGTTTTCTCCAAGATGACTTTGTTTTCTTATGTCTCTTTAAAAATTATTATTTTCAATGTAAGAAGTACCCAAGACTGTCCGATGCTTTAAAAGTGTTTTCTAAACCATTGTACAGACTTGGGTACTTCTTACATTGATAATATTTTTTTAAAGAGACATAATCTATGTGACGTTTGTGATGTTTTACCTGCAGGAGTAATTTTTAAAAATAAAAGTTCTTCAAATCCTATTAAAGGGCTGGATAAAAACATGTAGTTTATACTGGAGAATTATTCGTTTGACTTTTTATCTTGCAAATTATGAACTTATTGTGAACTTATTTGAGATTTACATATGCATATAGATTTCGATGTTGAGATCAACAACACATTGTTTTTGCACTAAATCTGATTTCGAAACACCTATTCTGTCACCTCTGCTTAAAACTCCTGTTTTACTCTTGTACTTCCTTGTGTTTTCACCTTTCAGAGGTGAATTTAATTATTTGATCATAGGTAAGCTGTACATAGATAAGCCGTTAAGTTAATCTACAATCTGTTATCCTTTAATTGGTGCCAATGTAATAATTTTGTATTTCTCGGTTTGCTCAACGTTCCATTTTAGATTTAGGAAAAACCCCATCTCATTAATTATAAATGTTATTTATAAACATAGTATTATATTTCGTTTCCAATTGACCCATACAACTCGTGTACCTACGTTTTGTATTTTTTGTATACTGTATATAGGGCACACGTTTCGCATACTTTGTATAAGGTGCTATATATAAAATAACTCGAATTTATTGTAATTTATCTTATGTCGGGATGTTATGCATTTATTGTATCATCTGAGGGAGTCACTGTATCACCCTCAAAGCTTCGGTTGTCACCACTTCCACGCAGTCTCGGCTGGAAACCGGGCGATGGCCCGGGCTAAGAGTGACAATGGACATAGGGGGCCTGGAATTTCGCCATGTGGCGTTAACTCCTGTAGCTCCGCAAAGTCCTAAACTAACTCGTACTTGTGTTACTCCGTGCGAGGTGGGATTGCATCGAGCCCGAAGAACGATAGAATCATCAGGTACTATGATTGTTGGATGATGATAAGGCGAGACGACGTAATACTTTAGACTTATCTTATGTCGGCGAAACTAAATGTAACTTTAAACTTGTATAAAAGCACATATAAGGCACTCGGAAAAACTCGTGCTTAAACTTACCTCCTATCACCAAAAATTTTCATATATATATATATATATATATATATATATATATATATATATATATATATATATATATATATATATATATATATATATATATATATATATATGTATATATATATATATATGTATATATATATATGTATATATATATATATATATATGTATATATATATATATATATATATATATATATATATATATATATATATATATATATATATATATATATATATATATATATATATATATATATATATATATATTTATATATATTTATATATATATATATATATATATTTATATATATATATATATATATATATATATATATATATATATATATATATATATATATATATATATATTTATATATATATATATATATATATATATATATATATATATATATATATATATATATTTATATATATATATATATATATATATATATATATATATATATATATATATATATATATATACATATATATATATATATATATATTTGCCGTCTATACTAATGCTCCTGCTCTAGGCAATAGCATGTGTATATCTTCACTACCACCCAGAAAAGTATTTGCATATAAATGTGTTTCTAATTGTCTTCTGTTTTTTTTTTGTTTGTTTCTTACTTCTTAAGTCTCTTCGTTTCTGTGCTTAATATCACCCCTTTTGATTTAATTCTGTTTTCAGCCTTTTCTGCTCATCTCCGTTTCATGTTTTTTTTCCCTCTTTTCGGCTTCGCTTCTCTCGCCAGAAGTAGGCGTCAGTCATTAGATTTTGTTTCAACCCTCGCTCGTTTGACAGGCATTATGTCTCCGCCTCTTCTGACGCACGCGAAGATCTGGAAAATTATTGATTGTCCTGTTTGTATAAACGAATTTCGTGATCTTTTCTTTTGTTTGTTTATAAAGACTATTACATCTTATATTCTGCGGCCTGATTTTAAACTCCTCCTAATACAAGTATTGCAAAATTAACTTTTGCTTTTACGTTCTGTTTCTGTTGATTCGAGCTCTGCGGTCATCTTGTGAGACACGAAAATTAAACAGACTAAGACCTATCGTTTAACCTTTAGCTTACGGGGCTCATTTTTCCGATTCCCTCTTTAGAACGGACGTTTCATACCCCTTTTGTAAGAAAGGCTATTAAGAAGGTTTCATATATATATATATATATATATATATATATATATATATATATATATATAGTCAATCGTGGGCCCGTATTCATGGGATACATACTATCCCACCGCGTAAGGAAAAGGCTAAGACTGATTTCGAATAATTAGAAACAGCCATGCCAACAGCGATCCTTGAACCCGCACACTCTGTTGTGGATCCAAAGAGCTACAATTTATAGTTTTATCGTCCTCTGTAAGTTTTGAGAGAGTAATCTGATTTTATAGATGTGAAGCACATTTTCATCGATCAAGAGTTCGCTTTAATAGTGTACAAGTGTCTGTTTAACGATTAATGCATGTGAATTGTATAAGTTTTAAACGAGAATTCAGAGTAATTTGATTTGTAAAGTGAGTTTGAGTCGTAAAGTAACTCTTTGCAAATTGAGTTCAGATCTTTAAAGATTTATCGGAAAGAAAAATATAGTAAAGATAGTTTCACGAAGTTAATTTTCTTGTCTATCTGACTATTTTGATTCTCAAATTGATTATTAAGTCCATGCACTTGCATTAAAAGAAATCTGCCAATGAATGTGGGAACTTCGTTACTTCTACATGCCTTTAAAAATGGTTGAACCTCATTTTAAAATCTCATTTAAAAATCCCATTTAATAATTCCTGAATTTCAATGAAGTCTCAGTATTAGCAGAAAGTTTTGGTATCACTAATTCTAACTACTATGCCATATTAATCTCATAGGATATTGTAAGCTCAAAAACTACAGAATTTCAATTTCAAACAAACGCGCGATAGCGGTAATTGGTTCGTGTTGGCTGCTTGTAGATTGCATGTTCATTTCTAGGGAAAGTAGAGGTCTGCTTTAGTTTAGCTGCACTTAATCTCTGTGAAAAGGTCCTTTAAAGAATAGCCGTGAGGCTTATGAAATCTTAAATATGTTATATGAACATTGAAGTGCAGCTGTAATTAAAATGAAAAAATTAGGAGATTCAAATAATAAAATATTATGAACTTCAATGCACATCAGATGAATTGCGGTTACTGTTCCCGATATGATGTATTTCCATCTTTTTACGAATTACTCTGCTATGTTCTTTAAACATTAGAAAGATTTGCAATCGAAGTTATCAATTTAATCAAAAATATTTTTCCTAAAGCACTCTAAATAGTAAGTTCAATCTTCATATAATTAATCACGATTTTAAACTTATAAATATGACTTCTCAATTAAAAATAGATAATTACAAGATAAAAAGAACTTTTGATATACCATGTTTTTAAATTTTCTGTTTAATCATATAAACTTGACAATTCTATGTATTAATAATCACTTTTTAAAATTTTTTTTGATGAATTATCCCATCAACTTGAAAGAAAATGAAATTAATTGGAAATTAACTTGCGTTTAACTTTTCATTCCAGTCCCGGCCAACTTAAGGCTGCACCAGTCTACAAAACAAAATTAACTGAAGAGGAATTCAATACTGCTTAAAGGTGGCTAAAAGTATTTAAAAAAGGCATTGTCATCGTGTTCTGAGCTATTCTAAAAGTTTCAAATGTCTAGCTAGTCGGGAAGCTAGTTAAAAATCGATTGCATGATTTGTACCGGACAAACACACACACAATCAAGAAAGAAAGTTAATAAAAACATGGTAATAAATCCAGAAAGATACTCGTATAGTCAATGGGAGCTAACTTTTCGTATAATCCTTATACAACATTATAAGCTTTTATACTATTCTATGTAATTTCCTATCTCGTGTCTAGGCCGGATATGGGCATGTTAAATATGTAGACCAGAAAGTCCCTCGATTAGGTCATAGAGGGTGGGAGAGGATATGATCCCCTCCCCCAGAGGTAGCCCATGGGGTTGCTCTGTCAAAACTGAGGTGACACGTGGCAAAATCAGACTTCGACCCTTCTGATGTCATTATAAACCGGAGCCGCAACCCTCAACCCGATGGCCTATATGGACCTGGTCTGGAACATATTCCGACCAGGGGGCATTACAAACAACAACAACAACAACAACAATTTTTCTGTCAAGATATTCAAAAAACAAAATATTGTTATTTATATGCATGGCATAAGGGAATTGAAAGCACATATTTGTGTTTATCTTATGTTTAGAAGTCTTATCAATTTTTTTAAATAACCACCTAGTAAGAGAAAATTATAGAATCGCTATAAAAACTTGATCTTTTATTTATTTATATTATTTCTTTTGAATGAGGTTGTTGACTAGAACGTTTTTTACGGGCGTGGTGGCCCAGTTGACACAGCCAGCGAACCAGTGATCTGAACGTCTCTGGTTCGATGCCGGTCTCTGATAAATCCACCGCCGTGCACGCTATTGGCGGCTGGTGCACGAAAAATCTGTCGTGCCTGCAATGTCCTCAAAGTTCTCAAAATTTACCTCTGGAGGTGCGGGGACAAGCGTACCGGTGTCGTCACTTGACTCGGTTCAAAATTACGGGACCGGACCTTTAATCAAGTCGGACTCCAACCCTTGTGGTGCTATTCAAAACAGGAGCCACACCAATCTGCCCAATAGCCGTTAAGGACTTGATCTGATATACTGTCGGTCAGGGGGCATAAGACACAACACACACATACACTAGAATGTTTTTTAGGGGTATCACGGGTTGCTTTTCCACCTTCATCTACTCTAATTTACAGAACAACATTTGCAGTTTTGTATATTACTACTTTCGCAAGACTTTAAAATTGTTGTTGTTGTGGCTAATGCCCCCTGGTTGGAGGTTTCATTTACCAGGTTCTAATAGGTTATTGGGATGAAAGGGGCGGCTCTTGTTTTGAATTATCACCACAAGGGTCGGAGTCCGACTTGGCAAAATGACCGGTCCCGTAATTTTGAACCGAGTCAAGTGACGAGACCGGAACACTTGACCGGAACACTTCCAGAGGTAAATTTGAGAACTTGGAGGACACTGCAGCCACGTCCTATTTTACGTGCCCCGTCCACCATTAGTGAACACGGCGGTGGATTTGCAGCGACGAGCATCTAACCAGGGACGTTCAGATCACTGGCCCGCCGCTCTTTCCAACTGGACCACCGCGCCCCTAGACCTTAAATTTGAACACTACTCATCCAACTCTTCAATGCTAAATTCACAAGAACATAAGACCGTTAATAACTTATCCTGCGGGCGTTTTGCTGAGTGAAGTGCATCGATCCCGGCTGTCAGAGGCATCCCTTTAGACAATCACTGATATTTGAAATTTTACGTCTTTTAAATTATGTCAGCTATTTTGATTCGGGGAATGGTGGAGAGGGAGATGTCCGGGATAGTGGTTTCTGCGCGGAACGGAGCGGTAATGAAGCGGCCGTTTCCTTCCCCTGAAGTAGGATATGATCATCTGGCCGCATCGGAGAGGAAATTAAAAATGTCGAATATGATAAACGTCGGGGCTGTTTGCGGGAGTTCCTATTTGGAGGGAGTAGATTGAAATTTCGGGCGCTTGTTTTCCTAAAATCTAGCCTTGGAATTTTGAAGGGAAAAGCTCGTTAATAGAGGGATTTATTAATATTAGATATCGGGGGGGGGGGATCTGAAAATAATTTAGTATCAGTCGTGAAGAAATTTCTCTCCATCTGTGATATTTTAAAATATAAATGTGTGTAACGTCCAAGAAACAGAATGTAAACCACGTACTGGTGCAAGGACGCAAAGTCAGATATTCACAGGTTTTCCGAGCGGTTTTCTTTCAATCTCCGAGTATGGAGCAGTCGATATGTAAAATCACCCGCCTAAGTTAATGGGGAGATATCCTTTTTGGGTTCCACATGCAGTGAGGGTGTTGACTCGGGTTCACAAGATTCTTTTCAAATTGAACATTCCAAACTTTCTTTATTTAAGGGAACGGTGGACATTAAAATTTACTTTTTTTACTTTTCATCATAGAGATACGAAATTTTGTACATATATACATTTCACTATAAATAAATAGAATACCTTAAAAGAAATTTACAATCTCATTACAATTTTAAGATTTTTTAAAAAATTTGAAATTTATAAACAAAATTTTAAAATGCTCCTTGCTACTTAATTTTTGAGATATTTCCTCGATTTTGCATTTTAATCTCTTTAAACTATATAAAAAACAAATCTAGGTATCGATTATTCAATCCCTTGAATAGTTAATTTTTGAGAGATTTTTATCTGAATTCCATCCCGATTTTCATCAAAATTTTGCCTTTTAAAAAGTTATAAATGAAATTTAATTACCTTAATGAAGTCGAAACTTAAAATGCATACCCAGTTTTTTTGTAAATTGAATCAGGATTCTTCCTGATCAATTTCATGAATTTTGAACAAAAATTAAGTAGCATGGAGCATTTAAAAAATCAAAAAACCTTGAAAAATCTGTTTTGAGAAAAACAGATTTAAAATTTATTACTACACTTACCCATTATAAATTACTTTGTAGAAGCTTCATAAATGATTTTTTACTTGAAAAAAAATATATTGGTACTAATAATCTACAGAAATATATATATTTTTTACAATAACACAATCAGTATTACAATGACGAGATTTGCTCAAATAAAGGTCCACCGTTCCCTTAAAACAAACAAATTCACAAGAACACCAAAGCACTATTACAACCTCTTCTCACACCGAGTAATAACATCTATCTAAAAACTCAGCAATATCTATCGAAGTTGCCACTTCAGTACTTGTAACGTAACCAAAAAATAATAATGAAAACCAAGCGTGCAAATGACATTACGTCACACTGAAAAATAGTAATTTATATGAATGCCGGCATGTGGGATAAAATATAACAATTTCCACACAATATTGTTGAAACGTGGAAAGCTCAACTGTTCTCGCGGGCACGTTTCCTGGACATTACAATTTGTGTGTGGCGATGATCAGAAATTCTGGGATAGCCAAAAAGTTAGTTTGGTTTTTAGTAAGAGGACTTGAATTAGCATTTAGTAGTCTTTCACGTCATTCGGAACTATTTTGTTAGATTCAGTTGTGACAGCTGTCATAGCATAAGATTGTGTTGTGACAGCTGTTGTGTCAGCATGCATTTGCACTTGAAACCAGTTGGATTCTCAGAAATTAGTGGAACAAAATGGTAAACATGTCGTTCGATAAAGTTACTGGTGAAAATCAGATATGTCTTTCATTTTTTGTTCTAAAACTGAATGAACATTTTGATCAACCTAAAAATTATTTTAAAAGCTTTTCAAAACTGGAGATATTTTGTGTAGTCATTTTAATATTGAAGATGGAAGAAATTTTGACACATTTTCGGTATATTACACTTTATTATTTCAAGAAAGGTAAAAGTGCAACTAAAATAAAATTTTTTAAAAATTTAAAAATTTAAGCAGTGTAAGTTTTGGGAAGATGGAAATAGATGGTAAGTTTTGAGATGGTGAAAATCAAAATTTTTGCTCAAAAACCGAATAAATATTTTGATCAACCTAAAAAGTATTTCATCTGAAATGAACAGTGGGATTTAGGTTTAAAAGAATATTTTATACTTATGAACGGGGTTGGAAATTTTTTTTCATAAATACAACCTCACTTGCAAAGACTATGTTTATTGTACGATTATCGAAGAGGAATTTATTCATTATGGAAGATAATTTTACCCCAATTTTTGAACAATTTTGAATTCTGTTGCTGTTTTTTTTTCTATGTCCTGTCATGAAATCGAAAAAAATGACAACGTTACATGTATTTTCCTGTAAAAACTGTTTAGTGTTGGTTAGAAGACTATTTTGGGGAGAGGCAAAACGTGTTTTTTGAAATGCTAAGTAGAAAAAAGGATACTGTTTCAGAAAACAGAAAGACCAGCTGTGCAGATCGAAACCTACACGCATCGTAACTTAAAAAAAACGAAAGGACAGAACATTTTATGTAAATTAATAAAAACTAGAATGGAAACGAGGTTAAACTGCAAAAGGGATGGGGGTAAAAAGAAGAAATTCCGAAAGGTGATATGACAAAGGTATGAAAGGTGATATGTAAGGTGATATGAAAGATGATGTGCTTAGAAGTGGCATTTCTGTTATAAGTCTTTTATCGTTATTCTGTGCTTTAAATTGAATGAATATATATATATATATATATATATATATATATATATATATATATATATATATATATATATATATATATATATATATATATATATATAAAATGTGTGTGAATAATGTATGAGAAATATTAGTTTGAAATAATTATCTCGTGATATCAATATATTAGACTCCTTCCTCAATTACAAATAATGCGGGTTTGTTTTTAAGGGATATTAAATGACTACACAAAAAGGCGATTAATTGTTTACGTTTATCTCAGTTCAGTAAGAGAAAGCAATGAAATATGGTACAGAATAAAATCCATTGAAAAGATGCATTCCAGTATTAAGACATTGTTGATCGGTACAGAGTAAACTTGTGTGTTTACATGCAAATGTTGTTGTTGTTGTTTCCAATCCCCTTGGTGAAGGAAAGCTTACACCAAGTCCAAATGACCTAGGTCCTCAAATCCTAGGTCCTTGGCGAAGGGTAGTAAGCAGCTTCACTTTAAGGCGAGGTGCCACTAGGTCTGACTTGACCTCGAAGAACATCGGTCCCGTCATTTTGAACCGAGTCAAGTGACGAGACCGGAACACTTGACCCCGCACCTCCAGAGGTAAATTTGAGAACTTGGAGGACATTGTAGCCACAATCTATTTTACATGCCCCGGCCACTAATAGTGAACACGGCGGGGGATTTGCAGCGACGAGCATCGAATCAGGGACGTTCAGATCACTGGCCCCACGTGCAAATAGGGGTCTCATTAGCCTTCGTTTCGCACAAAATGACCGTTGCGATCTCTGAATCAACAAACAAATGAACCAATCTACAAACAAATGAAGGCAATGCTGTAAAAAGGAAGTCATATTGGGGAAATTTTTGATCAAATGAACGTTGCTTTACTTGAAAACTACCTTTAATATGACCTGAATGAATTTTAGGCAAATACTCACATTTCATCCTTTAAACTGGGAATCTCCGACCTCCATATAAAGAAAACAGATTCTATAAAATAAATATACCAACTTTATTCCAAAATATCACCCTTTGCCGGTTACTTGCATTTATATTTAAACAAAATTGCCGGTCAACAATGTGTAAAGTTAAAATGCTTCCTCTAAGTATAGATAAACGGAAATTTAATCAAACCCTCGGTATCTATTCATTAATTATGCAAACGGAATGATTTTTCAACTCTTTACCAGCATCTCTGTACCACTTTCGTGTGCGGAGTGAAAATGTCACCGTGGCTGTAATCGTTTGGCTGTAATCAGCCAAACCTCCCGTTATAAACGGGCCGACTAATTTCGATCGCTTCAGATGCACGCGTCTCTTGAATTACGTCAAGTATTCTGATTTTGGCGAAGTATCTGGGGAGGAGCACTCCGCGTACCACTACCGCGTACCACTACTCCCCTCCACTACCGCGTATGGTAGCGGCTTCCGCGTGAAAACGGACCGGTAATGAAGCGGCCATTTCCTTCCCGCGAAGGGAGGAAATGATCGTCCCACCGTACCGAGGAGGAAATTAAAAATTTTATCAAGCGAATGTGATACCATTGAAATTGTAATTATACTACATTGTTTTGTGTTATAAATAGGAATCTAATGGGACATCTTTGTAGGTTCGAGTGCTTGTTTTACTACTGTAACGTATCAATGGACACGCGAGAAGCACTTAATATTTACAGCCTTTATACAAAATTGGTATACAATTTATATATAACCTTAAACATTTATTTTCACAATCCCTTTTCCGTCTTAACCTGAGAGATTCGACTCTCGATAATTATTACCCGAGTCGCCCTCCGAAAACGAAGCACCGAACAGCGTCGTGTTCGTACAATCTCCCTCTCCGATAATGAGTTCCAATCTCTGCTTCCCACACTGGAACTTCCCGTGGGGTCTATGGGTTAGAACATAGGTGTGTCCTAGTGGGGCACAAGTTCCCCTCTTTTAACGAGTGGTCCTCCTTTTAAGGGGGTCCAGGACACAAAATTCTTGAAATTCGCAAAAAGATTTATTGCATTAAAAATTTCTGTGTTCTTTTCCGCTTAAAATGACGTTTAAATCATGTTTTTATCTTAATTAGAACAGGAGAATTTTTTCCCCCTGCAACATTCGAATAGTAGCCAATCGTTGTTTAAACCTGTAAGTGCGTTTTTCTGCATGATTGTTGTTTTTCCCCCTTTCTCGTCTTTAAATTGTTATAAGTCACGAACCGTTAAAGATAAATGGTTCAAACTTGGAAGATGTCTTTTTCAACTATTTTACTTTAATTTTAATCCAGCAAATTTGAAAAAATATTTACTTTTGAAAATATGATTTTTTAAAAATAAGTTGCATATTTTTTTGGAAATTTTTAATCCAAATATTTAATATTTTTTTAAAATTATTATTTTAAAAAATGCTGAATCAAAATTAAAACTTATATATTTCTATTTAATTAAATGAAAAATTTTTGAAATTCGACAAATAATATTTCGAGTTACAACGATTTTAAATTACCCCACTTTTTTTAAAAATTTTAAATTAAATTTATTTTAAAAACTTTTTGAGACTTTTGTGATGTGATTTTGTTTACAAATTATATAGTCAACCATCACAAAAAACTTGAAATTTTAACTCAATAAATAAAAAAATTTTAGATGTGTCCCAGACTCCACTTAAGAAGCTGTGGATCTGGTGACGTTACATTACACTAATTCCTTTAAAAATAAATAGTAATCCTTTAAGAAATAGTATAAATATGTTTAGACCTCAAACAGCAGTCCATTTGGAATAAGTTTTACCCTTCGTGTTGCAAAAGATGACCGTAGTGTTCCAAAACTAACCAAAAGTTTCCAATATCTAAACCTTATTGTAAACAGGTCGGCACATCAAATGGGTGTGCACAAGTGCTGTACTCTGGACTTATGTTGCTCTACTGACACATTGCACGAATGCTTATAATAAGGTACACCCTTATAATTCTCACAATCACATGTATACACAATACGCAGGCTAACAAACGAGTATAATACATAGATGCTCATATATGGTTGTAATATGCTCACAAACAGAGGTAATGTAGATGCTCACATTCTAATAAACTCCACACCCGTCCGTAAGTTCTTTTGTACAGATAAACTTGCAAGATATAAAGCAGTTCTCGGATGATTCCGTTTGAATAGACTGTAATTTTTTTTACATAGATTTTGTACATGATACAGTCGGAATACTTCAATCTGGTATCGATTTCCATCAATTTAGTTTTAAATAAATTTCAGTTTTTACAACCATGCAGAGTATTTTCTAGTGGAATATGTTAACAACATGGTCTTGCAAGAACTCCATATCCTACTAAAATAGGCTAAGATTATAACTACCTAGAATATTTAAAAATATTTCCAGTAAAAAATCAGCAGAAAGTTTGAATACAACTGTAAAAATGGTTAAGTGACTTAATCATATACACTTATTCCACTCATAAGCCAATAATTGCTTGAGTTCATATTCAATTTCTTTTCAGCTAAAAGTGCAACAAATTTAGGACAGGTAGCCTCAAAAGTTCCATGAAAGAAAGGAGTTCAAACCGAATTTCCAGTTTGTTCAGAGTTTTACAGATACTTCAGAGAATAATTGATTTCTTCTGGAAGAAAAATGGCAACTATGTCATTTAAACTCGATACTTCGTGAAAAATTAATATTCGGACAATGATTTTGATGGATGCGCTTCTGAAGCTTGTAATTATGAATTTTCATCAGTAGTGAAAATTGTCCCAAGATAATAAAATTAAAGTACGCCTTTAACAGTAATCATGCGTAGAGAATGTAGGCATGACTAGGAAGTCTATACGGTTGTTGGAACAGATAAGGTTTCAACCTTAGATTTGCATTGTGGTTTATGCGTTAAGAATTTTAATGAAGTTCTGGCTTTATTTTCTTGAAGAGAAGAGTGGAATTTAAAATTATGAGGTAGAATTTTCTTTCACGCTATACTTTTAAATGTACAGGGCTAGCAAGAAATAAATTTCCCACGTCCGAGGGCTCTACAATGCGTTCTATTGGACCAAATGAGATAAAATTTAAACTACAGATAACTCAAATGATGCGCTTGACATTTCTTTAAAAAAGTACTTAATTCCGCCTATAGGTGTCGCTGTAATAGTAAGTGACAGTACGGTGTGGCTTTACGGCTACTTGTATGATTGGACCGTATTTTATTTAAGAGATAACTGCAAATAGAATCCAAACCTGTTCCATCATAGGACAACGGTATAGAGATATGCTGAGGGATTTTGTAATCCCACAACTTCAACAGCGTGGATGCTTTATGGATATCCTTTTCATGCAGGATGGCGCACCTCCTCACATTGATCGTCGTGTAGAGTAATAACTAAGACAGCATTTAACAGATGCACGGGTTATCAGCCGTCATTTCCCTACAGCATGGCCTCCTCGTTCGCCGGATATCATCCCCTGCGACTTTTGGTTGTGGAGTTTCCTGAAAGACAATATCTACTGTAAAAGGCCAGCATCTGTGCCAGATCTAAAGGACACCATTCGGCGCCATGTTCTTGATATTCCGGCAGACTCACTCCGGTCAGCTGTGGAAACTATGGTTCTGGGATTAGAGCTCATTGTTGAAAATGAAGGGGGACATACTGAGCATATTTAATACTACTTTTTATTATTATTTAACATCTATAAAACATATTAATTTTTTATGTGTATTACAGCGACACCTATCGGCGGAATTTTATACTATTTTTTTAATAAATGTCAAGCACATCATTTGAATTATCTGTAGTTCAAATTTTATCTCATCTGGATCAATAGAACGCATTCTAGAGCCCTCTGAAGAGGGAAACATATTTCTTGCTAACGCTATATATTAAATATTAAGATGATTTAAATAAAAAGTGTCCTTTCATGATAATATGAGCAAAACAGTATAGTAGACTAAATTTAAAATTTCAACCATTTTATATGACTCGATCTAAGAATGATTATAGAAATGAAAAGAATAAAAAGAGCATGTTTACACATTCTAAAAATTTTTTTATCCGAATTAGATCAATGTTTCATTTATAAAAATAATCTAAATTTTTTTAATAGTATATGTCATAATTAGGGGTACGTAAATTTCGCATAAAAAATATCGAAATTTCGCAAAAAAAAATTTACAAAATATAAAATTTAGCATTTATTCGCAAAAATAAATATTTATGTACGTATATAAATTCAAAAGTTTCGCATTTATTAAAAATAATCACAATTGTACTTACCCGGTTACGTAAGTATCAAAATTTTTGGCTAAAATCTAACATTGTAATAGTCTCCACATTCTCTCCCTTTTGTCTTCGAGAGTGAGATCTCTCAGTTAAAGACCGTGGATGGCCTTTAATTAGCAGTTATGTTAAAATATTATTACTATTATTAACTAATTTCGCTTAAAAAGGACATTTATCACCGAGTTTTCACCGAAAAATAGTAAAAAAATAATTTTCGCATTTATTCGCTCATATCGATAAATTTCGCATTTATTCGCATCGATTTCGTAAATACGAAAATTACGTATTTCTAGTCATAACACATTATGAGTACTAGGATTGAAACTTTTTAAAGATTGAAATTTACATTTACTACGTTGCTTACAAGAGGTATTTTAAGACAGAATCATTATTTGAGTTGGTGTATATTTTAGACATCTTAAATTTGATATAAGTTTTGCTCATACCATTCCAGTATTATATAGCTATGGCATTATTGCAGATGCTGATATGTCATTTTTTTCATGTTTTCAGCAAATTAAAACTTTCAGGCAGTCACTTCTAACGAAACTACCGCAGGTTATTAACGTAGGATTACTTATCGTTGATTACCTCTTTTTTATGCAGTTAGGTACTATTCCGTTTAACTGTTTACTACTTGCCCAAATGATACAGAATGGGTTTGGAGCGCTGTCAAAGTTATAACTCGCGATCACGGACGTCTGAAATTTTTCCTTTATTGCGGACCGTTATGAAGGAATACACTCCTACTTTAAAAAGCAACTTTTGTTGTGAAATATGAAATCGCTCAATTAAGTTTTTCAATCCAAATATTCTTTAGTTAACACTCATATTCAACCTCTAGCATTTGGCTGATCTCCAATGAAAATTTCCAATTAGGGACTAAATTATTCAATTGGGATTTTAAGTATTGCATCTTTTATACATAACAGCATTTGACAATACGAATAATTTAGTATTATTTCATGATTTCACCGTCAGCTCTTTCCACATTAAATAACCAATTTTAAGTGTGACATATCACCTTCTGCCATAACGCCACACACACACACACATATATATATATATATATATATATATATATATATATATATATATATATATATATATATATATATATATATATATATATATATACATACAATGGTTAAAAAGGAGAGCATTGCATTACAATTTGTATATTTCCTAAAATGGAAAAATTCTTATTTTGATTACTTAGAAATATTAATACTGATATTTCATGAATATCAGTATTTCCCTTTGAAAATAGTAAAAAAATTACTTTTGGATGCAAGGCTCATTTACGTGACCCTTTTTAAAGTTGTAGAAATATATAATTATCCGTGAACAGATATATTCTTCTAGATTAATTTAGACTGAATCAAAATCGTTCTAAAATGTTTAAACATTCTCTGATAGTTCTAGAACTACTGTAGTAATCTATCCTTCTATGCAGCGTTACTTTATCATTTAAACATTTTTATTAGGGTTTACGGGAAAGAAGGGTTCTTGAACTTCACCCTCAGGCAACAGGGAGTATTGCGAAGCCTGGAGTTTGATACCTATACACAAGAGACTCTTAAAAATCACCAGTCTAGAAAAATATATTTAATTCGTTGTATTCCCAAGAAAGTTCAGGTTAATCGAAATTGCGGAGAATCACTCTGAAATTTACCTTTTACAAAAGTTCTTCAGAATGATACTTCCAGAGTCCTTCGTTCCTGAAGAAGTACATTTTTGAATTCATTTTAGCGAGACTTTCATCTGAAACCTATGAATATTGATCAACGTCTTTGCTTTTCCGAAACAACTGAAATCTGGTATACATTTAGTGATACAAATATTATACTATAGAAATATAATTGATAATATAACAACTACACCTGTAAAAAACATAATGGGAAGTCTTATCGTAACTTTAGAACAGTAAGAAGCAAGCGCTAAAACAAAATCGACCGATGGAAAGCGGGCAATATGATACACGAAGTGGAGTTTTAAAAGCTGAATTCGGGAAGGAAATATTGGTCGTTTCCTTCTCCTAAAGCCACCCCAAATGAACCAATAGAGTATTGTGTTATTTAAAAAATATTAAATATTTCCACGAGAGTCTAGCCGCGTTTGGGCTCTTTAATTAAAGCCCTACAAGATAGTCTCGCTTCTCTTCCTTACCTCTCTTATTTCCCTCCCTTCATATTAAATTTCGCAGACACTCCTAGCCAGGTGTTACACGGAAACTAAATAAATAGCGGTTGCGCCACTATACAGCGTTTTTTTTTTAAGTTTTCGTTAAGATGTCCTACAGGAAATCTGCAATTTAATAAGCTCCAGGTAAAATACAAGCATACGTCTCTGTTTTTTTTCCTCATACAACTACACGTTTATTAATTTCCTATAATTTTTAAATAAGTAGAAACTTTAGTATTCGGGAAGAATTTTCACTGAAGATCTGCATTAGTTTTGGATTATATATGAATATAACTGGAGATGTCAATGAAATTGGAGTAAAAATGTTCAAATGTCATGAAATAATTTGGACAAGATTTAAATGAATTCCCTTTCAATTTTTGTTTTGTTTTTTAGACTAGAAGTGCCTTTATAGCAATGGTAATGACATACATGTATATATTTACAGCAAGGGCAGTCAACTTTTGTTTTTGCCCTAGAGCCCTAATTAAATTTTAAACCTTAATGTCAAAAACATTATGTTTTGTATCATTAATGATGTGTTGTGTTAGTAATAAAGTAATATATTCTCCCCTTGATACTGAAGATATTGAAAGAGATGTTTAGTTAATTCGAAAATAAATTTAAACACTTCAATAAATCAACATATAGTTTGTAAACAGTAAAAATATTTAGACATTTATTAATGTATTACATATGTTTTTTATATGCTTTTACTGTCGTTGCATATATATTTTTACTGTTATTATATATGTTGATTACAAATTATTATTACATAATTGAGAGTTAATATAAAATACTCTACATTGAAACCTAAAACTAGAATACTACTAGCATGTACATTGCGGGATATTGTAGAAAATACTGTTTGGTATATACAATTCACGCCCGGTGGCGTAGTGGTTAAAAGCGTAACAGGTCCAGGGTTCGACCCTGCGACTCGGCAAGGTTGACTCGGCCTTTCATCCCTTCAGTGGGTCTATAAAATGGGGAACAAGCATGCTTGGGAACTAAACCCCACCTTGATATTTCTTTTTTCCCCTTGGAATTCTTCAATCAACTCGTTACGATTTGTATGACTCTGAAGAGGGCTTTTTTTTTTTTTTCTTATGCTGAGGGCCACCTATCCTAATCTTGTTAATTGATCTTCCTGTCTCTTATCTTAAAATTAACTATATTAAATTATTCTCTTATTCTTGATACCAATTTATATACCTATTCTTAAATTTCCCTTAACCCTTCAACTTATGAAGGTGTCAAACTTTAAATTTAGTACTTTGATAGTAATTTTACTCTTAATTAATGTACCTAGCCTTTAAATTTTAACTATTGAGCACATTATCATTGATTACATTACATCTTGCGTACAGGAGTTAAAACCTGATGGTCAAGGAACTCCAGTCATCACTCAATTCTGCTCAGTTTGGGAACTAACTCCGGGGGTCCCACGTCAGGTTGACCACCTGACTGAGACATATGCTGTATGGCACCCCAACCCCACGGTCCAGAAAGCGGGGATGGTTACCGCCGGCCTTGGTCCACATCTGTGACTGTTGCGCCATGAGTTCATTTTTTTATGTACAATATCTTCCATCCTACTGGTATATATACATTAATAAATTATACGATTAGACAGATGGGTTTTATTCCGATCTGAACGCACTGCATTATCTTGTAGAGAAATATATTTCCAAATAAAAACATACAAAATCAACGCAAAATATTAGTTTATCATGGAAAACTTTCTAAATCGGGTAATCATACAGATATACACACATCCAATACATTTTGAGGGCTGAAAAAGTCCCAACATAGAAATTTTTGATGATGTTTTCCGATAATAAATTAAAGTCAGTACTAAAATATTGATTGAAATTAAAATAATACAAACTGGGAATAAAGTACACAAAAGCTCAAATGTCAATTGAAGGTGAATCTTTAAGTAAATTTATTAATTATCAATATGGATTTGAAACTACCAGAAACCTTTTACATTATACTTTTTAAATCTACAGTTAAACAGCGATGAAATTTGAGTTCCTCTCTTCGTTAAAAAGAATCGAAACCTATTCATATGTTTTAATTATGATCCCATTAAACAAGAGAAAAATACAGATTTGCTTCTCCAGCAAGTAAAAGGTTTCAAAAATCAAGTTAAACGGAAATAAGTTTTCGGCAAAAATATTTTAATACAGCCCAATGAGAACATAAATCAGTGAGGCTGGTAAGGAAAATTTTTTTTTTTTTTACTATGAACTAATTTTAGTTTCCTTTATAGATATATTAACAGAGTGTGAATATCCCCATTCACCGAATATCCTGTCCCATAAGCTTCAATATCTTGTTATATAACTAAATTTGACTGACATTAAAGCGCAAATCATTCGTGCGCTTAAGCAGGTGTAAACTAGCTGAGCTAGCCTTCAATAAACATCTCTAATGTGTTGTCAGTCTAGTTGATCAGGTACAGTTTGTCTACAGACTGGTTTAATTTTCGGGCAAAATGGCTTAGCAATTAAAAGTTAGAAAGCATTTCTCCGGGAGATTGTTGGTTCTGTGATCGAAGTAGAGGGGGGGGGGAGATTGTTATATATATATAGCTGAATAGTTATAGGCATGCTATCATGCAGTTAACCGTAAAATCAGGTGATGAATTCTAGGAATTGTTGTAAAATGCTTAGATGCTCAATTATGGGGATAGCTCAATATATATATATATATATATATATATATATAGGGGGATTTTTATTAAACTGACACTACTCAGTGAAACCTGTAGCGCGATCTATCAGTCGGAATTCCACCAAGATAGATGGACTAAGGATGGCATGGGAAAGAGTTTCCATGAAAAAAAAAATTGTTCCAAAAGTTGCCGATAGGGGAAGATATGGCGCTCTTGTTGTCGGCGCACAAGAGAATTTGCATTAAACGCAAGTAAACATCAAAATGCAAAATTGATGCGGAATCTGTTGCGCCATCGCTTTACAGAAGAAAGGGTCATCAGTCGCATTTTTCCACTTGCATGACCACCTCGGTCCCCGGACCTAACCTGAATTGTAACCCATGTAACTTCTTTCTGTGGGGTTATTTAAAGTCCAATGTGTATCTTGGTGAAGTCTCTAACTTGACGGCCCTAAAGATCAACATATCCAGGACTGTGAGGAACATTCCTGGTGACATGTTACGCTCGCCCGTTGAGAACGTTGTGTTCAGGATGCAATGTGTCGTCCACCAGGACTGTGGTCACATCGAAGCAGGGAGAAGTGAATTTGCTGCATAAAGTGGTGTTGCAGTGAGATTTTTTTTTGTCATTCATTTGTCTGCTTATTACAACTTTTTCGGTATTCACCCCCAATCTTTATAACCCGAAATACTGGCGCTGCTGTCGACTACGTAGTCGTGAATTTGCATTTTGATGCTTTGCTTGCGTTGTGTGCAAATTGTCGGATGCGCGGACAACAATAGCGCCCTATCTTCTCCTATCGGCGACTTCTGGAATTTTTCTTTTCATGGAAACTCTTTCCCATGTCGTCCTTATTCCCTCTATCAATTTTGGTAGAATTCTGGTTGATAGATCGTGCTACAGATGTCTCTGAGTAATGCCAGTTAATAAAAATCACCCTGAATGTAAAATAGAGTGAGTGTGTTATTACAAATTCGGCTGCACATTCTAATTAACATCAATCATTTTCTGTAGATTTGTTTCTTTGCTTCATACATGTCTCCTTAAGCATCTTTTTAGAGCATGCGTGAGGAAGCATGCATATGTACAGGGATTAAAGTCCGTGTCACAGATTTCGCATAGTATTCCCTTTGGGTTAGTCCAAGTCCGATATCTGCCAGATGCTCTCGAGCCTTCAGTGGATTTCCATTGGAGCTTCATTTTATTATTTTAATCTATACACGTATACGTATACTAATATATATCCTTCCATATTGGAAAGTGTGCCATATTAGTGTGAGAAATGCATATCTGCTTCCTTTAGAAGTACTAGTCAGAGAAATATCTGTTGGAAAAATAGCTTTCCATATAAAACACTTCCTTTATGATACATTTTGCAATATATAGTGTTAATAACAATATTTTTTACTATAATTAATCTGAAGTTAATATATAGTTAGGGGCGTACAAATAAACGATCAGAATTTTACGTGTAATGGAAGAATCCTTTTTGTATATACATAAAGCAGTAACATGCGTATACGTCATGGAAATGGCATAAGCATTAAGCATTTTGTAATATGTCCTGTAAAACGTCACTGGGCATTCTCTTAGCCCTCCTACTCTCATTAGAGTTATTTATTCTCTAAGCTGTCTAAAATAAGTGAGCGGTCAAATTGTTGTCCCGCCTCTCTTTTCTTCGATGTCACTGCGGTGATGTTGCTTCATTAAATAAATTCCTGTCATGTTTCCGAGATGGACGCGATTAATCCCAAAATGTCTGATACATACGAGGTATTCACTTATCTGAACTGTTGCTGGGAAATTTTTCGGACCTGCTTGTCTTCAAACACAATAAAACATGTTTTCTTTGTCTGGAGAGTGGGAAAGTGACAAAGTTTTTCTGCTTGTTTGAATGTTTCTCGTCAACAGTTTTTTTTACGAGTATAATATCTGAAAAGAGAGAAGAAAGATAATGTAGGTTTGGATATAATTGTTTTATAACGGTTCATCTTGACCTGTCTGCCAAAATGAGGTGGGGAATTGTACTGCAAGATGATCGATTCATTTATTTTTCAGGAAACTTTTATATAATTTCTGATAGACATATATAGGACCTTTTCAAGATTTTCTAGTTACATAGCAAATTTTCAAAAAATTATTTACCATTGTTATTCAGCTGTTTACTACTATAAACCAATTTTGCTTTTGAAAATCATTGTAATTCCTGTATATTATTTTAGGACTGATAAAATAGTTTCTATATTTATGCACAGGCATTCAAATTTAGTTACTTTATCAATTAGTATTCTGGTGTTTGTCTGAACTGTAAGTTTAAAACACTACAGCAAGTAAGATCTTTTTAGTTAAATTCTTCAGTCACAAACATGTGAACTTGCTGTTACACATAGATTAATTAGGTATTGCTTGAAGCTTTTGTATAAGTGTATGTTATCTTTTAGCTTTTGCTTCTTTCCATAGTATTAAGTACTGACATACAGAAGTACAAATATGCATGCATATATATACATATATGCGTGGGTGTGCATAATATTACAAATGGCACACATTATGTTAGCACATATCAGCAAAAATATTGTAAATAAATTGTTATAAAAGAAGTATACAATAAAGGAGGTTTTTTTTAAACTATCCTCAATAGATGGGATTTCATGAGAAGGATGAGTTTCTGCATAAAGACCTAGTTATAGCATAAAATGCAATAAAATGTACTATTTACAAACTAAATAATACATTTACAGACATACTTAAAATTAGTAAGTCTGTAAATATATTATTTACAAACTTAAAATAATGCATTAACCGACTGTGGTCTGTTAATGCATTATTTTAATTAAATAAAAAAGTAACCCCAGACTTACTTAAAATTATGTAATATCCAATAGTTGAAAGGGATTTACTCTACTATTTATATCTCAGAATTTCATAATTTCTCCATTCACCTAAAAATAAGATATAAAAATATATTGCTATTCCGCGGAAAAGGCAGCGAATTCCTCCTTTCGGCCTTTTCATACATATTTTAAAATACCGAATATAAGTTCCTATAAACTTGAAGTAGGTCTCTTAAATAAATGTCACCAAGCTGAAAAAGCCTCTCAATTTTTTTATATTTTTATTTGATAGAATCAAATGTGTTCCGTTTCATGAACTGTTATCTGTAAGAAATAGAAAAAAAATTTCATATATGTGTATATACGTATATATATATTTATATATACGAGCACTGTTTTTTCAAAAAGATAAAAATGAAGGAGCATTCTTGAGTTCTCGTTCTTAAGATTTGTCTTTTCGAAATGTTTAGTCAAAATAATTTTTCACAAGAAACGTCTGCAAATGTTTTGTGAAAAGAAGAGAACGGTAAAATAAGAAGTTTGATAACAATCTTTTTTTTTATCGATTGGACCAAATTCTCTTTTTATTATTAAACAAAGAATTTTACTACAATTTGTTATTGTGTTCCTGAAAAGTAAATTATCTTTTGTGCAGTTCTCATGTGTTACATGATTGACATGAAAAAATATGTATAATTTATAATATAATAGCACTCATATAATAACAGACAATTATATATATGTAATGATAACGGTGGCGATAAATAACAGCACGGTGAACTCGAATCATCAGGTAGGAATAATCGTAGAGTTTCAGACATTTGTAGACGTGTCACCGGGGGGCAGGCTAAATGGAGAATCAATACAAACCGAGTCCAGGTCAAGCGGGCTTTACACTGCTTTACACAGTCAATTTTTTAAATTCTTCAATTCACAATGATTTACCTGGAAACGACCGGAATCGTACATAAAAATGACAAGGGACGTAGCACGCTAAAAAACACAACTTTACAAGGCAACGGCAGAACACCAAAACCTCAAAGAACGCTGATCTCTCGCTCAAAGTACGGGTGTGCAAATCTTTTAATTGGCCAGTTCAAGGCATCTGACCTCACACGTCATATGAGGTGATATTGCATCAGACGTCTGGAACATTCGATGTTATATAAGATTTTCTATCTACACGTGGATTAGGGGGAAGTATAATCGACTACTTAATTTATCTCTAGATCAAACTTTGGATTAAGGGGTGATACTTTATTGAGATAAATCGAAAGAATTTCGAATAGGCGTTTTATTTAATGAAAGTGAAAGGTTATTGTTTCATATATATATTCGTGTTAATTGTGTAACAAACCTCCTGACAGACCATGACTGTCTACCTGCTTATCTTTACCCTTTTAAATTAATTGACTCCCCTTTGTGTATTTTAAATGATCCTAGACAAGCTTTCGACGCTGAATACTAGTGAACGTGCGTTGCACTTAAAAAAATTAAATGGACTTACAGGAAAGTACTTTCCTTATAGCATAATTTGATCATATCTTGTCATAGTATCATATAAAGTATTTGGTAAAAAAGTATATAAAGTATTTGGTAAAAAATATTTACTAAAAATTTTGACAAAATTGTCAAAATTTTTAGTAAATATTTTTTATCAAATACTTTCATCTTTATGGTATTAAGTATGACCATAATGCACTATGCTAGACTGTCAATATGCTGGATTACAGTGATTAACTGTAAAAGTAAAGCTGTAATGTCAAGTGTATAATGCAAAATTATGTTTATATTGAGTATTTATTGGATTAAGGTTCTGCATATGAACTTAGAATGTTAATTAAGAAGGTATTATTGTATCTGACATTGTAGATTTAGCCTAGGATAGCATGTGTATTCGGTTCAGTATCATTTTAATTTGTTTCCTTAATGGGTACTTCCGTGTGGGTCTTCCGTGCTGGGTGGGAGTGTTGGCTGGCGATAGGTCACTAAGTGTCCGACTGTTCTAGGGATGGTAGGATAATATGTTAAACTTATAGCTAAGTAATCAAATGAACGGGAAAAATGGCATAATAGCCAAATGCTCGGCATTTTACAACAACATATCCGAAATAAGCAAGGACGAAATGCAATTAAACTTTCCAAGGAAAAGCCTTTTTGCGCATATTTGGCCAAGCCTTCAAAGGCCAAAATAGTTAAGGAGGTCCAGAACACAAAATTATTAAAATTTTAGGAAAAAAAATCATTGCATTAAAATTTTTTTGCTCTTTTCCACTTTAAAGGACATTTAAATCATGTTTATATCTTAATTAGAACAGGAGATATTAATTTTTTTTGCAACATTCTAATAGCAGCTAATCTTTGTTTAATCCTGCAAATGCGTATTTCTGCATGATCGGTTTTTTCACCATTTCTCGTGTTTAAATTGTTATAAGTCAAAAGCCGTTAAAGATAAATGGTTCAAACTTGGAACATATCTTTTTCAATTATTTTACTTAAATTTTGATTCAGCATATTTGAAAAAATATTTAATTTTGAAACTATGATTTTTAAAAATAAGTTATATAATTTTTTTTTTAAATTTTTATTCTAAATATTTAAAGTTTTTTAAAAATTAATATTTTAAAAAACGCTGAATCTTAATTAAGATTTATATATTTCTATTTAATTAAATGAAAAAATTTTGAAATTCGACAAATAATATTTCGAATTATAACGATTTTAATTTACCCTACTTTTTTAAAAATTTTAAATTAAAAAAAATTTTAAACACTTTATGAGAAGTTTTATGATGTGATTTTGTTTACAAATTATATGGTTAACCATCACAAAAGAATTCGAAATTTTAAGTCAATAAATAAAATTTTTTTTAAATGTGTCTCGGACCCCCTTAAAAAAATTTCAAAAATTTCTTTTCTAGATAACGTTCTAATATATAACTGGTAAGTTATTTTAGGGGTATACTTTCAGTGAAGTTGGCGATTATCAGGATTGTGTACACAATATTTTATTTTAGTATCATGATGTACATCGAAAAGTAAATAAAAATCCCATACGAAATTTAAGAAAATAATTTGTGCGTATGAAAATTTTAGGAAAAAAAATCATTGCATTAAAATTTTTTTGCTCTTTTCCACTTTAAAGGACATTTAAATCATGTTTATATCTTAATTAGAACAGGAGATATTAATTTTTTTTGCAACATTCTAATAGCAGCTAATCTTTGTTTAATCCTGCAAATGCGTATTTCTGCATGATCGGTTTTTTCACCATTTCTCGTGTTTAAATTGTTATAAGTCAAAAGCCGTTAAAGATAAATGGTTCAAACTTGGAACATATCTTTTTCAATTATTTTACTTAAATTTTGATTCAGCATATTTGAAAAAATATTTAATTTTGAAACTATGATTTTTAAAAATAAGTTATATAATTTTTTTTTTAAATTTTTATTCTAAATATTTAAAGTTTTTTAAAAATTAATATTTTAAAAAACGCTGAATCTTAATTAAGATTTATATATTTCTATTTAATTAAATGAAAAAATTTTGAAATTCGACAAATAATATTTCGAATTATAACGATTTTAATTTACCCTACTTTTTTAAAAATTTTAAATTAAAAAAAATTTTAAACACTTTATGAGAAGTTTTATGATGTGATTTTGTTTACAAATTATATGGTTAACCATCACAAAAGAATTCGAAATTTTAAGTCAATAAATAAAATTTTTTTTAAATGTGTCTCGGACCCCCTTAAAAAAATTTCAAAAATTTCTTTTCTAGATAACGTTCTAATATATAACTGGTAAGTTATTTTAGGGGTATACTTTCAGTGAAGTTGGCGATTATCAGGATTGTGTACACAATATTTTATTTTAGTATCATGATGTACATCGAAAAGTAAATAAAAATCCCATACGAAATTTAAGAAAATAATTTGTGCGTATGAAAAGCATCATTTATCGAAAAACATGACTATTTTAACTTGCTTCGAGGAATAGTTTGTGACTCTCAGCTGAATGTGCTGAAAGTCATAAGCCTTTCTTCTGAAATGTGGTATACGTCCCTTGAGAATTATAGATATACACTTCCTTAAAAAATATTCCTATATCCTATTCCTTAAATACTTCAAATAAAATCCTGTAGAAAATATGTAACTTTAGTGGTAAGCAAATGTTGCGGATTTGTAAAACCTTTTCTTGTGAAACTTCTAATTATCCTGTCGTAGCCATTTAACTATTGTAAGTGATATACATATTAGTATTGGTGCACTAGGTTTTAAAATATTTCTAAATTTTTTTCTTTATGAGTAGAAAATTTGTTATTCTACAAAAAATATGATTATCATGACGAAGGCAATTAAGTGAGAAAGTACTTTCTATTATACTGAAGAGCAAATGGTATAAAAACTATGAAAAAAAAAGACAGTTTTTATTTTACAGTTAAACGGCTACATATGAAAATGCTGGCACTCTTACATTCAGCATGTTTCGAAGGCCCGCATGACCAACTGCAATTATGTTTGACGCTTAGTCAGAGATTGACAGCCATCTTAGTTCAGTGGAGAAAAAGAGTCCCGCGTTTAGATAAAATCATACTTTTTAAGACACAAAATAACTACAGAAAATTAATACAAGCTTTATAAATACACTGCTGGCCACCCAAATTGCAACACCAAGAAAGACAAGAGATATCACAACAACATTTATTTTGTAGATAACATGTTGACCAAGTATCAAATGATTAAATTTATAGACTTCTGTGAAGTGTGGTTCCTGCCAAAATCAGTAGCCAGAGTAGCCGCCATTGTTGGAGATCACCGCTGCCACACGCCTCGGCATTGATTCAAAGAGACTTTGGATTAGTTCTTGGGGTACAGCAGACCAAGCAGCTTCCACACGTTGCCAAAGTTGATCTGCTGTGGAAGCTGGGGATGGAATCTGGGTCAATCGTAGAGCAACCATGGACAAATGTTTTCTATCGGCGAAAGATCCGGAGAGCGAGGCGGCCAGGGAAGCAATTCAATCTGGCGATTGACGAAGAACCGTTGGACAATGCGTGCCACGTGTGGTCGCGCATTATCATGTTGAAATATGGCTGTGGGCAAGCCCTGAAGGTAAGGAAGGACAACTGGCTCCTACACCTCGGAGATATAGCGCTGGCTGTTTAAAGTACCGGCAATGCGTACTAGAGGTGTGCGAGAGTGATATCCAATACCGCCCCATACCATAATACCCGGTGCAGGACCAGTGTGGCGGTGCATAACGCAGCTGTTCAGCATCCTCTCTTCACGGTGTCTCCAGACTTGAATGCGACCATCGTGGTGTTGCAGACAGAAGCGTGACTCGTCAGTAAAGACAATTTCATTCCATTATGCCGTCCACATCCTTCTGTCATCGCACCATTGGCGGCGGAGACGTCTGTGGTTCTGCGTCAAGGGTAGACAAAGCAATGGACATCTTGCGGACAGACCACTCTGCTGTAAACGGCGTCGAATGGTACGCGCAGACACTGGATGATGCGTTACAGACTGCATGTGCTGTGCTATGGTTCATGATGTGACTGAGCGATCCGTCACTGCCATGCGCACAATTTTCCTGTCATCACGTGAAGTGGTGCGCTGAGGTGGATGCGATCGAACACGCCGGTCCATCGTACCCTCCTGCATCCAACGATCACATATCCGCATTACAGTTGTTTGGTTTCGTCCAACACGACTACCGATTTCCCTGAAAGATAATCCACAATCTCGGTAGGCCACTATCCTTCCTCTGTTGAACTCGGATACTTGATCAAAAGATGATCGCTGTTTTCGACGAGGCATAATTGATCATTTTTTTGAAAAAACCACAAGAAAAACACAATTGCCGAACTTGAAATCGTCGAAATCTCCAAGCCTTAAATAGCGCTTTGAAGTGGCGCCACAGGCGCGCGTGATGTGCGTCTGCGCTGAAATTCTAATCATTTGCATATCTCACCTCCGCCATTGCATATTGTAAATTTCATGTTATTTGCATGTTTCCTTCAGGGTGTTGCATTTACAGTGGCCAGCAGTGTATTATGGCGAGTTCCCACTTTTGCTAAGACTGATTTACAAGTTCTTTATTGATTCTCGATGTGGCCGAAAGAGCACAAGTGACGCTGAACTTTCTGGTCGGCCTGCTAGGGTCATCACTGAAAAAAGTCTGTGATACAGGGATGAAGGATAAAAGATAGGAAGTGCATGAGACATCTGAGGTTGTTAGCATTTTATCAAAGTTCGTACACAATATTTTGCATGGATATTTGGATATGGGATAGCTGTCGTCATGGTAGGTGTCTCGTTTGCTAACAATCGATCAAACACGGGAACTCGTGAACATTTCAAAGCAGAATTTTTGTTTCAAAGGGCTCTTTCAAAGAAATCCAGACGAATGTTTTCACCCTTTCGTAACATTTGATAAAACATGGATACATCACTATAAACCAAAGCAAAAGAACAGTCGAAACAGGGAATTGGAGCAGGTAAACCTGCATCATAGATAGCGAAACGATTCAATCAGCAGGAAAGTTTTTGGATGCCAGTGGAGTGATCTTGATTGGCTACTAAAAAAAGGGTAAAACCACCACTAGATAGTACTATGCATCATAATCAAATCGTTCAAATATCAAATTAAGAAATAACAACAGCAAAAAATCCCATTTAGCGTCCGTCATGACAATACTCCGTCTCGTTCATCTACGATTGGTGGCAAAACTTTTAGGATTACGCTACGAAATTCTTCGCCGAAAGTTTTCGTTAATTTTGCGCTCTGCATCGCCCCTCAGGATTTTCTCGTTTGCCACAAATCGCACCTCATTAATAATCTTTCCCTGGAGTCAGTGACTGGTACCACCGTAGCGGGCAGTAGCCGTGTCAGGTTAGCTCTCTCGTGCAGCTACCTAAATATGCAAAAGTGTCATCTTTTCAAATGTTTGCTTGAGAACTAGACAACATCCCATCTCTTAATTTCCTCTTATTTTCATTCGGCATAATTTCTCTTGTTAAACTTAAGGGTTGGCCTCGGGTATTTTCGTATTTAGGTCTTACACCAGTAAGCAGCCTAACTCCAGATTACAAGTGGATAGTTTAATTTTCAACCAGCAAATTATTATGCAGAGAATAGTACACAAATATGTGAATTTCTATGTGATTTATAGCATAGACTCATCAACGGCATTCTGATATACAATCGTAAATAAGTAACAAATCGACAGCGTTTTGATCTTGGTATATTTGTGGATTATATAGGGAAAGAAGTTGTTACCATCAATGTATGAACACAGGACCAACATTGTAGAGTGGTTAGCGTTCTGAGCTTCCACGCAGGGGGCTTGGATTCAAATCCCGAATAAGGCTTGGTTGTTACCGTGACGTCCCCCTCATAGGAAGCAATGCTGGTTCACATTCTGAGAGCTAAATGGTGTTCCCATACTTAAGTAGCCAGCAAACAAGCGGTGAATAACAAAAAGCTAATGTGTCACGACAAGTGCCTGCGCACTAGAAGAAAAAAAAATGTATGAACATAGATTCATGGGAGTTTTTTTCTGAGTCAAAAGCGTACTTTTCATCATAAACGCTTTATTTCTCTGCCTCAGTACGTGTATTGTAACATACAAACATAGGTCACGTTAGAAAATTATTGCACGCATACATTTTTTATATTTTCAGATATAAACATTTATCTTTTATGTAAGAAAAGCAATACGAAATTCTCCGAAAATGTTTTCTTTCTACTCACGCTCGAGGGACTTCAAAGCAAATAAAATATCGAAAACTCTTTTATTTATATCCATGCGTTCGGTTAACATCGGAGATGACAGTTCTCATAAATTTTATCCTCCGTCTTGAATTCTGAATGCCGTTATTTAAATGATCTACTCCCCCCGGTTAAACTCCATGCCTTTGAAGCAGAAATCATCTAAACAAAGCATAAACACGGAATGAAACCTGCGAGATGTATTTCCGAAATCCGTCTGATCCCATTGCTATCATGAGATAGCCCATATTAAGGTTGCATTCCATGAATTTTTGAGTGTGTATGTGATTTGGATGAAAAGCTTTGAGGATCTTGGAGAAATGGCCCTGGATGGTTCTTTGTTGGGGGCAACCGCTTGTGGCAAGGATGTGATAAACTCTTACAGAAAATTTATATTTGAGTTTAACTTTATGGCAAATTTTTTCCCCCAAAAAAGAGAAATTAGTTATCTTTAGGCAACCTAAAAAACAGAATTCATCAAACATTGATAAAACAAACTTTCTCACATGATGAATTTTAGAGAGACAGGGGACTGTAGCTATACATTGGACCGACGAGTTACCATTTTTGCATTATGTTAATATTTTACATAATTCATTTTATTGGTGAACATTCCAGGTGACTGCATATTTATTTATTTATCTATTTATTTATTTATTTATTGGCTAATGTTCCTGGGGGTTGTACACCCCAGTCTGGTATACATAGGAATACAAGGGAAATTGAAACACAAATCACAGAAGATTTTTTATTAACAAACGATGACACTGGCGATGGACGATGGGTTGCAACTCCCCTTTCTAGACTCTCCTTTTGCGGGCGGAAGACTGACGAGTTCCCCAGAATACAACCAAGTCTTATACCGGAATCGAACCCGTTCCCCCAGCATGGCAGGCTGATGCCTTAACTACTTAGCCACTGGGTGACCTGCATATTTTTTGTTGCTGATAGCTGACGATTTCCGGTTTTATTGTCAATAATATCGAATCAATATCGAATATTGTTTATGATACCAAATTCCTAATCGACATTGATTAATCACTGGAAAGAAAGTCGAGTCTTTAGAGAACCAGCATTCGCAAAATGGTTAAATTTATATGTTTAGACCATCTTGATGTATTGAGTGGAAAATTTAACTAAACCAATTTAATCTCAATTAAAGTCTATCATGCAAGCTCCTCTTCTCAAGGGCGTACTGCTGAAATTTGAGAAAAAATATCTATACTTGTCACCCAGTTCTAGTAATTTATGTTGAACGGATATGCTACTTATATAATATTATAGTTTTCTTTATATTACATCATCTATCATGTCTAGAAAACCTTGGAAAAGACTGTTTTACTCAGTCGCAGAAGTAACTCTATATTTAGTTCGCCAAAAAGGCTCCTGGTCAAAAGGGAAAAAGATATACAGGTTTGAAATAAATTCTTTGTGAAGCATTTTTAAGTTTTACATATTTGTTTCCCCATTTAACCAGAAAAATACTAAATTTGCAGACGGATTTCTCTCGCAAAAAAATGCAGTCTTCATTTTAAAAGCTATTCTTTCGGTAAACTGGTTTGTCATACAACGTAACAGTATATTTTGAGACGCATTGGCCCGAAACATCCAACCATTCTATCAAATCCACCACCGTAACAACCAAGTGATAAAATATATATCGTTGAAGAGCTTCGAATCTCTTGGGGCTACCATACATTTTGCAACGCTATGGTGAAGTATCTGCTTTGTGGTTACTTACTTTTGCCATGTTTAATGCATGGTTGAATGAAATGTTTCTCAACAGGTATATAAACCAGTGCGTTCTGAAATTCGCCATCATTTGAGATATGCGTCTTATTGTTTAATTTTCAGTTTTCGAAAATTGTTTCTTTGAAGATTGAATCTGAGAAGTGTGTTGTTGTTGCTGTTGTTGTTGTTGTTCCGAATGCCCCCTGACTGGAAGTTCCAGACACGGTCCATATAGACTGAGTAGTGCGGCTCCGGTTTATAACAGCACCACAAGGGTCGGAGTTCGACTTGGCTAGGTGCCACCACAATCTTGACTGAGTGACCCAGGGGTCGACATCTGGGGGGATTGTTCCTCCTCCCCCCCCACTGACCTCACAGAATGACTTTCCGGTCTACAAATTCAACGTGACCATATCCGTCCTAGACAGGAAGGTATTTAACGGCGCTTGTCGGGATTCGATCAGAACACCCTCAGTATGGAAAGCCGACTCGCTACCCATAGGCTACCTCGGTCCCGAGAAGTGTATATAAAACAAATATGAGTGGTAATGTAAAAGTTCAAAATATCGTAAGATTTCTTTGCTTGGACTTCTGGGAATTTTAATTTAAAATATAATACAATAGAAAAAATCTTTAAAGGATTGTTATATACACGCCTACATCTGTTTTTAAATTTTGTAATCATCCATTGTCTGCTTCAAATACTTTCTTTGGCTTTTTGCGATCACCTCGAATACTTTTAAATTTGACAAAATTTGGCTGTAAAGAAATAAGTTTTAGTATTGTTAGTAAAAAATGCATTTCTAATCCAGAGATAAATGTAGTGTTTCGAAACGTTTTATCATTTCTAAGATTTCGAAAATAATTGGATCGAAACTTAGAATGCTTCTACAAATTGCAAGTACCTTAAAATAGTTTTTTGGTCTTTCAATGGGGACAAAAGTAGTGATACACAGGGTATTGTAGTGAAAACATTTACAAAGTTCTGTACTCTAAACAAAAACCATGTACTCCTAGTTCCGAGTACACGTTTATTACAAGAAATTTTGTTAAAGTTTTATATTATATACTACTGAAAATATTTCATGGCTTTTCTACACATTAAAACAGGTGACAAAAATGATGCCAAATTTAAAAATTATACGTAAATCATGATTATTGATATTTTAGTTTCTTTTACATTGCATGCAATATTATTAAATTGATTTAGAGAAAATAATTTTATTTTATAGCTATATCCCAACTAATGTGGACCATGTTCATCATCCATTAAATCTTTTCCCAATGTTGTTTAATAAATTTCAAATAATGATGTTATATATATGAGTGGAATGAGAACACGATAAAGCCGCCCGTAGAACTTACAATATCAGATAAAAGTTTTGATTCAATGTCCTGTCTTTTCTGAAGGTATTGTGAAGAGAATACTTGGACACGTCATTTTGTCCATTGTATGATCTATGAGTACAAATTTCTCAAGTGGCTGAACGCAAAAACGTCCCATCCCAAACATTTTACTGTGGCTTAAATATTGTTCTCTTACAATTCTGTAAGAAGCTTTCTCGAAACTAAAATATCTCTATTTCTCTTACAATTATTCGCAATTCAATTTAGTTTTAAAATAACCCTTTAGAGATTGTTTTGAATGATCTTTTGCCCTTGTTTAGGTTAATTTTTCATATGGCTTAACTCTGGTTACTCGAATTCTATAGCCAGTGTGATGAAAGATTCTTTGAAATTCTTTTGGATGAATCTTGTTCAAACCTATATGAAGGCCTTATTCGAATAGAGGTCCAATTCCATTCTTGTTAATTTTGAGATACAGATCCTTAAAGTCTAATGAGTGCAGATCAATGACTGCTGAAGTCTGATTTGCAATGTCCTCTGTTGTCATCAGAAATAAGCTGGAGGTGTACCAGTTTAAAAATAAGACACAAATGACTGGTATGACCATGAAAGTGAGGCTAACTCCAATTTTTTTAAAGTGGTGTTGAACTACTGTTCAAATAAGGCCTTGACATTAGATGACTCATCTTCAGAAGATGTCAAAATCCTACTGGGGGGGGGGGCGCATCTTAGTTCACTCTTCAAACATTCGGTCGATGTAAAGTGTTGACATGCATTAATTACAGTAAATCAACTTCCTTTAATTATTTGTTTTCAGATATCTTCATATATTTTGAGAAAAACAAGCTTAGGTTCAAATAATTTTAACGTAAAGTTATGGTTATTTGAACGTATGAATTTTTTTAAACTTAGCTTTGTATTATTATTTTGTATTATTAGCTTTACATTGTTATATATTTTTTTAACAGGGCTTAATCCTATTGAAAATACAAGCCGCTAGATTTCACATGATGCTCATATGGCTCTTAATATATGGAGAATTTATTACATTGAAACAAGTGAAATGACAGAATGTATACAAAACTAAATATTTCATATGTAGGATTAAAATTGTAATATATTGAGAAATGGAATGAATTGAGAAATATTTGAATAGAAAATGACAGGAGTCCAAGCCCCTTCAGTTCACCCATATGCATTTAAATATTGTTTCCGTATTATTAAAAAACAACCTTTATATTTAATTTCTGTCATGGCAAACAAAACTTTTTTTCCGTCTGAACGCGATACCAATAACTTTAGAGAAAAAACTTCCAAAACCTTTTCAGCAGCGGGAGGTTCCAGATTCCCGGGTCTTACTTCCTCGAACAAGAAAACTTTTTAGATAAAAACATTTGCCATGGAAGGGGGCAAGAGAATTAATCGATAGAAAGGTAAAATAAACTAAGCGGCAGCTGTCGGTAGAGAAAAAAAACAGGAAAGTTACATACACGGGTTATAAAACAATTTTCGGTAATGAGTATGCAATCTTGAAACACTTTCATAAAATGCGTGATTAAATATTTGTGTTAAAATAATGTCAACAAATATTACGTTCGTAGCAATTTGGTGGAGCTCTTTCGTAGCTGTCAGTGTCTTGTCCTTTATTAGTTTTTCGAGATAATAAGTACGATTTCCTTTTAAATCCTCATGAGTCATTATTTGAAGGTTTTTGTTTACCCATAATACTAATGGAATAATTTTGAGATATCAATTTTTATTCTTAAAACTCGTTATACTGAAAATAAAGTTATCAAATTTCATTTTTGAAATTCCCATTTTTTGGGTTCATATGTGAAATTAAAGTTACTCTGATTCACAAAGAATTATGACAAGGAAAGATTTATTGCTTTTACTAACAAGGAAGTTCACTTTCCCTAGATTCATGACTAATAGTACTGTATTAATTGTCTGCGGGGAGCAGGATTTGAAACGTACTCCTCTGAACGTCGCAGTCCACTTTTTATTGACTAAGTAACTTAGATTTATAACGAAAACAAGTACTGCGATGATTGTCAGCATGGAGTGGTTCCGAGACCTTATAAAGTTAGATTCAATCTATAACATTAAATTTTTTTCGTTCATCCTTAATTATTTCTGTCATATGCACAAAAAGAAATAGACAGAGGTAAGAATGATAGGCCGTTGGAAGCCAGGGCACTTCCTTCTAGTGTGTTGCGTGTGTGAAAGAGAGAGAGAGAGAGAGATCATAAATCTTAGAAGCAGACCAAAAGTCGAAAGACAATGTATCTGTTACGCTGCACAAATATATATATAAATAAATATATATATATATATATATATATATATATATATATATATATATATATATATATATATATATGAACAGAAGAACATGAAGAGCGGGGGTTCAGCCCAGTAATTTTTTTATGGAATGCATGAAACATTTTATATCTATATATCTACCCGGGCAATAATGCTAGTATATATATATATATATATATATATATATATATATATATATATATATATATATAATAGCTGAGTGGCAACCCGATGTGTTGCTTTTTCGATTTAAAATGAAATGGTTTCATGTTTCATTTCTTAAAGATTAAAAACTGTTTAATTTCTTTTGAAAGTATATTAGAATTTTCAAAAAACGAAATAATTATTTATAATTCTCTTTTTCAAATTTCGGTTTTTGGCTTTTGAAATAATTCTTTCAAATTTCCGTTTTTAAATTTTGTTTTTTAAACAAAAAAAGAAGTTCATTCAATTAGAAAAATTCTAAAGGTTTTAATTTCTCATTTACTAAAACAAAAATTATTTCTGGTACTTTAAAATTATTTCTGGATTTCAATTATTAAATGACTCGTTCTCAACCAATTATTTTTCTTTTTGGCAACATGGCCGAATGTAAATATTAAATCTCGTGGGGAAAAAAGGTTCTAAAAAAAATAGATGGACAGTTCTGGTGAATTCAAAATTGGTAGAAGAATCCTCATCGCTTACTCATTAATTAGAAAAAATTTTCACGAACTTGCTGGAATTATTAGTGAGTAAAATAATAAGGCGAAAAATTACGAACTCGGCAAGTTACATTAAGATACAATGGCGATCAGCGCGGGAAATTTCAAAAGTGAGTTTTGTAAGTACGCTTTTTTAGAATGATAACATTTTTTTTATTAAAAGTATTTGGTATATTTTGGAAGCTGAACATCTAAAAAGTGCCGATAAATCTAAAAATTGACATTAATAGGTGCAGAAAACCGAAATATTTGTCCATCAAAATTGTCAATTTCATGAAATTCGAAAAACTGCTTTGGGGAAAAAGCTTCATTAGCAGTGAAAAACATTTTTAACTTTTTAAAAATGTGCATATCCTTTTGAAGAGTTGTAGAACACATGTAAATAAAAAATTTGTCGATTGGTGGGAGGAAAAGTTTAATTTTACATGCATGAAAATAGTGGAAATTTGCGAAACGGAAAAGAGCTGACCCACCCGGAAGGATAGCTGTTTCTGTTGTCCGCTTCTTTTGAGTTCGGTGGTTTTAATTTAATAATTTAAAAAGTTTAAAGTTTTGAAAGTTGAGGATTGTATCAGTGCACGCGTCTCGTCCGTCCGCGTCCATTGGTACCAGTCGCGATATCCTGCTATGCTCGTTTCGTGAGATTAGCCCGTCCCCGTGTCTGATCACTAACAAACATACGTTTGTTTACCTTCGGCTGTTAATAGTAAGATATATATATATATATACATATATATATATATATATATATATATATATAGATATATATATATATATATATATATTCTAATATAATAGATATTAAGCCATTAGCCCCTGAGTTCTCCAGTATCTTAGTATGTTACAGTTAAAACTTTTACATGCATCTCACACCTCTAAATGTTCTGAATTTAAGGCAATAAGAAATAAAACAGATGTAAATGAGCCCGTAAGAAATCATGTCCCGTCGGGGTCCTACTATCAGCAACATCCGTCTTACAGAAGAAGGGTTTTTCTAGGGGGGGGGGGGGCATGAAGAAAAGACAGTGGTTTGAGTCAGAGATTTTTCATTTCTTGTTAATTTCTTCTCTTTGAAAACTACTCTCATTTTTACTCAACGTTTTTTGCGGCTTTTGTAGGAGTAACGGGACGTCTTTTCTTTAGGAGGGTAAGCGCATTGTCGATTCTGTACAATGTTGATTCCACAATGTTCAAGTATCCACCTGAATGATATTTTGTCCTTAAGTTCTCTTATGAATCCACTAAATTCTGTTATGGTTCTGGGTTCTCTAACACAAGAATTTTTATTTCGCTGGATACTATGAAGTATAAAGACATTGTACGAAGCAGGGAGACCGGGTAAGCTTTTCTAGATATAGTGCTGCCTACGGTGCACCACGACAAGGTCGGATAAACTACATTATATATATATATATATATATATATATATATATATATATATATATATATATATATATATATATATATATATATATATATATATATATATATACAGTGGAATCTCGATCTATCGTTTTTCAAGGGACCGACTGAACTGAACGATAAATGCGGGAAAACGATAGATACGGGAACATAACAAAGCAATGTGATTGTCGGGACTGGGTGAAATAAACGTCACATACGGGAAAACGATGATTCGGAGAACGGTCCATCGAGATTCCACTGTATGTATATATATATATATATATATATATATATATATATATATATATATATATATATATATATATATATATATATATATAATGTGTAGTATAATATGTATGTATGCATTGGAAAATAATTAGCGTAGTTAACTTCCGAATTAAAATGCAATAAAAAGCGTACAAGCATCTACTGTTAAGTTGGCATTAATTTTCGCCGAGATATATTTGCCATCGACTTCCATTAAGCGCCCGACAAAGAAACGCAGGAGTTCAATGGCATCTCCTTCAATTACATTTATTCTCATTACCCCAACGCATTGCAGATTTTATAACGCATACGGGCATTTGTTAATAGCAACCACCCTCTTACGTTACCACAAGTTCCCCATCCTTTTCGGTGACTGTAATCGTACCTTTTTGCGGGGTTTCACAAGCTATCACTCCCTCCGCGTTGTCGTTTCCCAGTCCGGAGGTGATCAAAATCTGCTTGTGAAATCGATTTCGCCTGCAACTGGTGCTAATCACTTTATGGAGAGCGAGCAATGCCGTCGCAACACCCACATACGAGCTGTTCCACAGCCTTCCTTCCTCCAACGCATGGAATCCATTGCGAGCAACATTTTCCATTTCTGTTTTTAGTGGTTTTGATCGATAACTGTTTGTTCAAATATGATGATGTAAGATTTTGAAGAATTGGCTCAACAGATAACAATCTGTCTGAAATTCTGCTCTAATCTTGTTGTTATATGTGTCAGGTTATACATATCGCAAAGCATGGTTGTATTTAATGTAGTGCAAGAGAACATTATGTATGAGTTTGAAATTACGATGGAATATGAATAAGAATTTTTTGGATTGAGCTTTCAAAGGACTTAATACACTCTCAATGCTCTAAATCAGTGGTTTTTAACTCGAAGAAGTCTGCGGACCACTAAGCCAGAAATTGAACCATGTGCAGACCCCCCCCCCACAAACACACCGACTTGAGGAGGGACTTTCAGGGGGGTATAGGGGTATAGAATATACCTCAGGCAAAAGGGATAAAGGATTAACGTGCTCACATTATAACGTATCATATTCTAATATAAAATAATTATGTTAAACTATTCAGAAATTTTAATTCAACACCTGATAGTCATCGGATATACGGCCCATCTAGGTCGATGAACATTGATTTCGAAATCCCCATTTATTTGGCAACTTTTTTATATGTGGTGACGGACCACTCCTGAGGCTCTCACGGACCACCGGTTGGGAACCACTGCTCTTATGTAAAAGGATGTACTTATTGTAAAAGGATGAGTAAGAAAATAAACAGAATGAGTTATGCAAAAAGTCTATAATAATTTTTCAATAGAGATTTCCAACATTTTTTGGTTCATCAATCCATCTCAATCTACAGTGACTAACAACCAATCCAAACCAACAACACCCTTTCACCAACTGATTAAAATATTTTCATCAGTAGAATGCTTTGTGCTTGAACAAAAATTGTGTTCACTTTATCAGAATTTTCTTATATTATCTCTGCTTCTATTCAAATAAGATTTGTTTGTTCGATGGTTTTAAAGTGCTAGACAAACATTTTCTACATCAAGGTTCAAGGATAAATGAAGTAAGAATAGCAGTTTAAAACCTATTTGAAATGACCACATATACTTATGCCAACCACTGAACACGAAACATCTGATTCATAGATTTCAAAAGGATTAAAGGAGTACGTATACGATTGACTATATTCTGAAATAAGAAACAAGCATCTAGAACCCAGCGGAATTCATTACTTAGGCTACTTGCATTTATATTCGATACTAACGAAAATCAACCCATCTGTATAATACACTCATGGACAAAAAAATTAGCGCACCAAGAAATAATTGCGGGATCGTAACGAAACTTGCAATGAAGGTACATGTCGGGGAGATATGCAAATGATTAGAAATGCAGCGTGATTGCGCATTACGTATAGCCGATAGAGGGCGTTGAATATCGTACTCTGTGGAGTATAAAACAGGTAACCAAAGCTTGTTTGAGTGAGCTGAATCATTTACAAAGGAAGAGCTGAGATAGACATGCCATTACGCCGTGTTCGAAGACAATATAAGCAGTTGTCGCAGTTTGAGAGGGGGATAATCGTCGGGATGATGGAAGCTGGGTGGTCAGCTAGGCGAGTAGCTCGTCAATTAGGCCGCTCTGATTGTGTTGTGAGGAGGTGTTGGGACGAGTGGACCCGAGAGATGTCATGTACACGAAGACCAGGCTCAGGACGCCCTCGACAGACCAGTCGTCGAGAAGACCGCCAGATCGTAAGAAATGCACGCGTACAGCCAACTGCTTCATCGGCCGCCATCCAGGCACAGGTAGCACCTTCACTAGGGACCTCTGTGTCTTCTCGAACCATACGAAGGCGTCTGGCTGAAGGACAGTTGGTATCGCGGCGCCCATTACGTGTGCTGCCCTTGACGCCCACCCATCGACGCCTCCGTTTGGAGTTTTGCCGCGCACAAGGAAACTGGACTGCAGCGGAATGGAACCAGGTCGTCTTTAGCGACGAATCCAGATTCAATCTCGGCAGTGATGACAATCGTGTTCGTGTGTGGAGAGCCCGTGGTGAACGCTTCAATCCTGCCTTTGCTGTACAGCGACACATCGCTCCCACAGCTGGTGTGATGGTATAGGGTGCCATTGCCTACAATACACGGTCACCCCTAGTATTGTTCCGTGGCACCATGACAGCCCAGCGGTATGTTCATGAAATCCTGCAACCACATGTGTTGCCACTCATGCAACGGCTCCCAGGAGCCATTTTTCAACAAGACAATGCTCGGCCTCATACGGCAAGGGTGTCACAAGACTGTCTCCGCACTGTTACTACCCTTCCTTGGCCTGCCCGATCCCCAGATTTGTCTCCAATCGAGAATATCTGGGATCATTTGGGACGACGAGTTGGGCATCCCACGAGTTTGAACGAATTAGAGGCAAGGTTACAGCAAATATGGAACGAAATATCTCAAGACATCATACAGAACTTGTATGACTCAATTCCCGATCGTATCGCATCGTGCATTCGCGCTAGAGGGGGTCCAACGGAGTATTAACTCCTCCGTTCTTTTGCCTTTTTCTCTGAAATAAATTATCCTTTTTCTTTGATTTTCTTATCATTTACTTATATCAAAGTAGTCATTACGTATGTAAAATTTCGTTTTATTTTGACGACTCCTTCTTGGTGCGCTAATTTTTTTGTCCATGAGTGTACTAAAACTAAGAATATGCTTTGTCTGTAGGTCAGTATAATAAAAATGGCAAGAAATAGCACCAAATGTGTACAGTAAAGCTATTTCTGATGGGAACAGAATAAAACATATTTCGTTAAAATATCGCTGCTAGAGTTATTGAATTGCAGGTATCTTAAAAGTTGCAACACCTATTGGGTGCCATATTATGATTCTTTGAAGGTTAGGCCTAATTGTTGATGAAAGACGATGAAGAGATACCACCTTTTTACCATGTGTAAACGGAAAAAAAATGAGCGATATCAAAATGTTGAAATATTTTTGAAAGACTGCAAATCAACCAAAATTACTACCAAATAGCTCTATCCTGTGCAAGTTATTTCTCTAAGAAATTAGAAATGATTATAGAATCATCAATAATACGTATAGATAAAATTATGTTCTTAAAATATCTCATAATGTACCTTTATTTTCGCATTCATATCAAAGTTAGCTTGAATTCTTTATACCAGTCAATAATGTGACACTTAGGCAAAAGGCCTCTTTATTTTAATAAATTATTGATAATCGAGAAGCAATTTACTTCTTAAAAAAACATACTTTTTTAAAAACTAGACGGTATTTTCAGATATATCCTTAAATCAGTTTATGATAGTTGTAAGTAATTATACAGACTTTATTTAAATCTATAATTTTTTTAAAGTAACATCCAAACAGTAATTAAGTTAAATGCATTTTAAATGATCGTGTTCATATAGAAGAATATTTGAAACTGGTGATAACTGATTCTAATGGTTACAAAGAATTTTTATTCTAATTATGTGATAATACTTCGACGTGCAGTAAATTAAATGCACAACGTGCATTATGTTTTTATTAAGAATAATGAAATAAAACATTATGCGGTCATTAAGTTGATTATGGAAATGTTTATTTAATTACATAAAGTTTAACAATATATCTTTCGCACGATATAAATTAAGATATTGGGATGTCATAAGCTGAGTTTTATTTATCCTTTAAAAATCTCACCTAAACTCTTTACAAGTCAATTCTTCCCTTTGCTTGCCTTTCGGTCCAGCTTTAGAGAGAGAGAGAGCATTCAGTTGTATAATCAAGAGTGCGGTAAATGGACAGAGAATAAATCTGATTAGATCAAAAGTAACGTTAAACTATCTTGCTAACGTCTCCCTTGAGAGTGCTGGGTTTAAAATGTCGTGGCATCAACACAGGGAGCAACGCTGGCTCACCTAAATGGAGCTCCCATAATGAAGGGGCCGACAAATTCCCCGAATGTCTCCGGACAAGCACATACCACACTGGGGAAAAGAACTACCTACTAACAGAAAAAGTATATCCAACCATGTCCATTCCAATTTGTCATTCTAATGATGTTGCTGAGCCTTCTCTGTGGCGAGATAAGAAAGTTATCCTTGAATTCCGCAATTTTCTTCATAGCATTGTATTCGTTTCAGCCCTTGGGAACGCTTCCTCGTATTTAGAAAAAACATTTAGTGTTCGCGTTTAAGTTTCATTTTCATTTGATCGTGAAAATGAGGAATAACATAGAGTGAAAAGATTATGGGTAAATTCATGGTTTGGGGTAAAAGTAAATGAACTTGGTTGTACAAAGCGATTGATTGTTGGCGAATAAACCGAAGTATATCATTTTAGAGCAGGGGTTCTCAAACTTTTTCCTACATCGACTCTTTTTAAAAGAATGATTTTCTTGATCGTCCCCCTCTAATTTTTTTCTAGAATATGCAGCATGCAACATCATTATAATAATAATAATTGCACATAAAACACTTAAAGATAAAAACTTGAATAAGAATATGAACGAAAAATTAGAAAAAGTGGTTCATATGAATTATGTTTTATTATTTTTATGCTATTTTCATTTTTAATTTCAGAAATATAAACAAGATTTCAGAAACACAGATTGTAATTGCGCAAAAGTTCAATTTCAATTATAATGTGGTGGTTTTGCTTGATACATTGATACAATTTTTTTAATGTTTGGCCTGAAATTTTCCATGATTTTATAGTCACAATAACTAGCATAACGAATATAAATATATATTTTACTAAACGATTTTACAATGCGTGGATCAGTCCGCCCTATGCAAATCTGTAATTATACATATTAAAACGGATATTGTTATCTAATAATTACATTCCTAAAAATTTAAATTAAATTTTAAAGCCGAAAAATTTATCATTGACCCCCAATAGACCCCTGGAATACTATAGACCCTTTTTAAACTTCCATCGACCCAAGGGTTTCACTTGAACCCCGATGGGAATCCCTGTTTTAGAGGGTTCAAATTCCTTACATACAGCTTTGAAATCCACCTTAATTTCTAATATATCTGTCTTGAAACAATGGAGCATGTAATTCAAAACTATTCCTGATTAGGGAAGTTAAAACTTTGGTTCCAAGACCTTACGAAGAAACCTGTTCAGTAAAATTAAAAAAAAAACCTTATCAAATTATTTTAGTTTTGCCGCCCACATCGCATAGGGTTTATTAACTCAGGTTTCCCTAAAGTGGTCTTGGGTTCTATTCCTCGGTAACGTATGAACGTTCCTGTGGATTAGAACCCGAGCTCCCTGTGCTGTGTCATCATAGGAAGCACTATTGGTTCCCCTATATTGTGCTATCGCAATAACGTAGCCATCAAAATGGTAGTGTGGATGGGTGAATGTCCCCAGGTAAAAGTAAGCCGCGTTGGAAAAGCAATATTTCAGTTTTCGCATAAATTAAAAAATATATATTTATAGTGGTATCTTGCATTGTCCGCAAGGAAAAGAGCGAAAGAGAGATAAGAAAAAGAGGGAAATTCGAATAATTTCATTGGTTGGATGTCGATCAGTTCCTATTTGCTTATGGGCAAGAGCACTTATTAAAAGTTTATCAATTAATTAATGATTTTCTAGTCTGTGGTCACGCAGTCAGTTGAATTATATCAATCATTGTGTAATTATTTCAAAGGACAATATTGTAAAAAAAAATGAAATACATGAGATTGAGCACATTGTTTTTAGTGATTATCACTGACGAAGTAACTGATTCTTTATAAATTGATATCAGAAATTTAGAATAATTCTGTCCAATGCACTCATTCTGTCTGATACATAAATTTTGCTTAATAATTTGATCTATATACAGAATTAGAAGTATCCGGAAAAAATATTCTAAAAAAACATTAAACCCTGTAATGCTACCCGGGATACCGATGTACACCAGCAAGCAATGAAAATTCAATCTTACCCCAGCAAGCAATCAAAGTTCAATCTCCAACAGGCAGAGTGAGCTAACATTTTGCCTCTCTCAGTAGTATCATTGTACACTGTAGCAATCTGGAAGTGACCTTCAACTAGTTCGTATCTATTCTCAGTGGTTGCCTTTAGACTGGCTGAGGTACATCTGTTCCCAAGGGTACCATTCGAGGGATAATAATGCTGTTGTTATTGTTTTATCTAAGCTCAAAGAAAAAGTCTTTTTGTAGGTAATCTTGTAAATTCCGTATATTCTTTTCTGGTAAAAGAATATTTTGATAAGGAGTTAATAAAAAGAATTTCCTTCAATCAGGTACCCACTCGAAAGACTTTCCTAAAAGAAAACTACAGAGCTTTTTTTTTCTTCTGAGAATTAAGAGTTTTATATCAACCAGGAAAGTTATTTAATTTGTTACCGCTTAAAACTGAGGAAAATATTGGTTAGGTAGAAGAGGTATTCACTCTCCTAATTACGTGGATCACTTAAATTTTTTTGTTGTTTAATCTCCTCAATGGCAAAAAAAATATTACACGATAAAATAATCTTCAGAAATAGGGTTAATGTATTTGAACCTCGTTGGAAAAAGAGCGACTTTATTAGCATAACAAAAGCATTTTGGCTGAAAATGGGCGAAGTTAATTTTATCAATCAAGGAGGAAGCATAGCTGCTTCGTTTGTTTAATCATCAGAGTGTTAAGACGCGTTGATAATTTTGTGATGTTATGATTCTAGCTCGTTTCCGATGTAGCAGAGTGAAATGATATAAAGGGAAAGTTGAGTCATGAGCTTTTGGTAATTGAAATGGTGATTTTCAATATGCTCTAAGAATGTATTGTCATGTAAATGTCGGAATATTTTGAGCTGAGTGTGTTTTGTGTTTTCACTTTACTGGTAATTGATGTAGAACATAGTCTCCCCTCAGTTCTATCCTGTTCCACAGTTACCTTCAGAAATAACAACTTGAACAAGAAATAAAACAAAAATAGAGGAAACAAAAGGTTTTAATAAAGAAAGCATTTTTGTTTAGGAATGAAGTTTAAGTAATTTTTCAAATTTCCTAATGCTAGTACACTACTAACAGCACCATACATTAATCCGACAAAGAAAGTTCAGACTATACATATGTACAACAAATTTGCATTCCAGTTTCCTGTTACGGTTTATGAGGTTCATTATCGATTACCGAACTTTTAACGGGGGGTGTTAGTCAGAGGGTCTGGAATTCAAGCTCGGTAACCAGATAGACGTTTTCTAGTGCGGTACAGGAGACTGGGAATTCGTTTTAAGTTTATTGTCTCTAGATTACTGATGACTTCTGACATCATGAATCGAAAATTTCAATTTATTCCTTACTTAATTTATTTTGTCTCAATCTTTTACGTTCCTAAACTTCGATTTCATTAAAATTTTGGGTAAAGATTATACCCACGTCACAAAGGGATACAAAAATATAGAAACAACGCAAAGATGTCAGTAAACTTGTGGCGTATAGTCTAGAGATGTCCCTCCTATACGGTAACATCAGTTTTTCTTATGAACGTTTTTTGTTCAACGGGGCTGAAGTGAGTGAAGTTGCAGAGGTATAGCTTGCTTCGTTGAGGTTTGCAACATTTCCTAATTCATAGCTACGTATTGATTACGAAATATTGTCAAGCAATAATGTTAGAACTGCGTAGTAGCATCTGTATGTAATGTGATTAATAGTGCAACTGACAATACAAATTGTGTGAGATATTAATATCTGGGATAAAAGACCTTAATATATCTTCCTTCATTCTAGTTATTTAGAGATGAACTGAAAGACAAATGTCAGGTCTTTCTTTTGTGAGGACGTAAGATTGCCATGCAAACTCAAAACTTAACTGTATAATTCGTTTTTTTTTTGGCTTTCAGAAAAGGATGATTAAACTATTTAAAGACATTTCAGAGCTTCAAACTTCTATGGAATGAAACGTGGTTTCCATAATATAGTCCAAACCACCATGCATAGACATTAATTTGAATATTTTGATTCCTGATTTGATTAATTTGTTCAACAGTAACCAACGCAAGATGTTATGTTCCTTAATGGCTGTTATATATTTAATTAACTGCTATACTTAATACTGCTTTATCCAGCATCTGTAATACCGAATTAGTTTTTTTAACATAATATGTGGTTTTAAAAATATTTTGTTAAAAAATGGTGGTTTCTCTCATATCTAATAATCTGCTTCGATATGTCGTTACAGCCCGAAACCCTCTTTGTGCCTATTTTTATTTCATTACCTGAAAACTTATTTTTTTATAACGACTAAATAAAAGCCACACAAAATATAGCCCAACTGGAATTCCTTAGTTTTACTAAATATCCCGATTATCAAAGCCCCTCTTCTAATGCTTTCATTCCGTTTGAAAGGCAACGGAAGGTCGAGCGCGTGCAGTACAGTTCTGATGCTAAATTCTAGAGTTTTTATAAGGATTCTCTTCCACTAAAGTATATACATTTTTTTCCCACTTTTCTGTTCTGAAATCTTTTTAGGCTTCGTTCAGAAATTTTGTTTTTCTCTGCATGTAGAAAAAATAGGGATGAAAATAGTCTCACAGATACCACATTTATTATACAGTATTTATTTATCCGAGTACATTATGCGACTTATTTTACAAAGGCCATTCAACCTGTTGAAGTGTAATATACATACATATATATATATATATATATATATATATATATATATATATATATAATGTTTAAAAGACAGCTAAATGTGGTATATCAATGTGTCTGGCGCAGCAAAGCATACCAGAGATATTGATGCACCACATTATTTATCTTTCAATTATATTAGCTTTGTATGATAATAACTACATTAACCCATATCTGTAGTTGTCTTGTCTTCAATGATTTGTTATAGGTATGTTATACAGTTTAGCTAATTAATGAACGAACATACACACACACACGTGTGTGTTTGCGTGTGTTTGTGTGTGTGTGTTTGGAGTGTAAAGAGTGTCAAGTCCAAAATCATAGTTTTGATGAAAACGGAATTGAAAAAAAAAAAGGCTTTTGTGAAGTCAGTTTTTTTACGTTTAATTTTTAATATTTTTTTAAAGTAAATTTTTCTAATTTTATTTTTGTTAAGCAAATAGTGTTAAGTCCTTGATTGGGATATAACTCCTTTAACACTAACATGTTTGTGTTTTGTTTCACATATCCCAAATTTTCCCTGATGAATAAAAATATTTAGGAGTGGAATTGTACTTTAGCATTTTGTACCCTACAGTAGCCCTTGATTTTTGAAACATGCCTGGTTTGATAACTCATTTTAGCCTATTTTGGACTTAACATCACTTGCACAGCAAACACACACACACACACACACACACACACACATATATATATATATATATATATATATATATATATATATATATATATATATATATATATACAATATATGTATGACGAGGTTATAACTCGTACTCCCTCTTAACTCGTTCCCATAATAATTAATCTAAATCTATGCAGTCAATGATCGTAGGCCTGTGGAAATAAATACAATTAAATTACATCTAAATCCTTTATTTCAAATATTATTAATTAACCTGATCCAATCCAAGCGAAGTTTCAATCTCTCATCCACGTGACACGCGCTCCGTACACTCCTACATCTGAAGATGCTCTGCTTTAAACACATTGTTTAACTTAGGCGCAAAACTTTCGCGCATGCTCTGTGATGTTCATGGAATGTTCTCGCGCCTTCCATCTCTGATTACGTAATAATTTCCCTCCGCGCAAAGCCTGTACTTGTTCTAAAAATAGATTAGTTCGCCCGAACATTCAGACGCGACCCAAGGTTACATTTCTCCAAACGGGGATTCCCCTAATTTCACTCGTAGCGAGTTAAACAGTGACGTTTAATGCCACGAAATAAATTATCTTGAAGCTTCCTTTAAATTTTAACTTAATTATTTTCTTTTCCTAATTAATTCTTTACACACACACACACACACACACACACACACACACACATATATATATATATATATATATATATATATATATATATATATATATATATATATATATATATATATATATATAAGAAATAGATGAAAGAGAATACCAGTAATAGCACTAAAGCTACTTGCAGCCAGGAAGAAATAACATGAAAAGAAAAGTATGAAAGAGGTTTTAGACAGCATCTCTTCATCAGCGGTGTCAATACTGTCTAAAAACCAACAGATTGTTTCCGATGAGTATGATCTATACAATAAACACACTCAGACACCGTACAATCCATAAAAAACAGAATTGATCAAAAATTGAAATAATTGAAAAAATAAGAGTTACTTAACCAAAGAACACCAAGCCTGGTATATATATATATATATATATATATATAATATGCATATGAGTGTAAGTATGAAAAAATTAATTTTTTATTTGGAGTACTCGTCAGAGGTATCAATAGTTAATATAAAAGGTTGACTCACCCAGACTGTTACACATACTTTATGCTTTTGAGTGATACTATTTTTAAAATTATTTTTGAAAGATGAATCTCATGAATGCCCTTTCTAATCTTAAAATCTAACAAGCATTCACCAAGGTGAATAATTTTCTGTTTTAAGTGTGTTTTGAAGATTAATATTTATCAGAAGGTAATATGCCAATCGATATTTCGTTCTTAATCCGTAGTAATGCAATTATATTTCTTTGAGGAGGAAATATTTTGACATCATAAAGTATTGTTGTCATAAAGTCTTTATTGGGAGGGAAAATTAGTATTTTAAGTTGACAATCGATTTCTTAACACCTTGTCTTGACATTTCATAAAAATCATACAATAATTTTATGCAATAATATTATCGTATAGTATTCAAAATAATATTATAGAAAAATATTAAATAATAATATTTTTGTAAGATTATGCATTTATATTTTGGTAGATATAGTTAATTAATACTTTTCTTCTTTTATCTCTATATGGATTTTTCCAATACTTAAATGTAATTAACTTCAATCATTTAAATTATTTACTTGTTATATAAATAGAAAAAAACTAAGCGATCTTCATAAATTTCAATTTGTAGTTCACTTGGAGATTGAAAAAAAAATCCTAGTACGTAATTTCATAACGCTGACATAATTTTAATTTAATCAATCAGAGGTTATAAATAATCTTAGTAATTTCACCCTGGGATCTAAAACTTAAATACTCTTACATGCCATTATGATCATAAAATGATGTTTCCGAAAAATCCATTTAATTCTTTTGAAGTGTGTACCATTATCTCTTTTATTACACGTAAATACATTAGAGGCATTTAAAGACCCCTAATTTTTCTCAAAAATGGTTGAGAAGTTGCCGCTAAAAAGAAAAGTAATGATTTAGAATTTTTTTATGTGCTGTTGAAATCTGTGGATTATTTATTGAGAATATTACCAGAGGAAAATGACGGAAGTGATACTCGAGATGAAAGATTGGTGGTGTCATTTGATTTTCTGTCTGGGCGATGAAGACTTTGAGATACTTTTTTACATATTAAAACATTTCCTTGGGTCTCTTGTATGTCTAAATTAGATGTTTACTCAGATACTTAGCCAGAAAATATTTCGGAGAGGGAGGTCAATTTTGTGTTGATGAAGAAAAAATCCGAGGTCTTTGGTTTTGGTTTATGCATCATTGTTAAATACAGGAAAAATTTAAAGGGGGGGGGAGAGTAATGAATTTTAGATTTCATACGTCTTTTACTGTACGCCTCAAAAGTCGCCTCAAAAAGTACCAAAAAGTGAGCTTCAAAAATACCCCTTCTTTCAGAAGGGAATTTTAGAAATTTTTACTTCTATTGCAAATTGAAATCAAGAGTGGATGAAGGTATTATGTCACAATTTTTCAAAAATGGGTTTTATTTTTTAAAACATAGTTGTAGGAATTGCATGGGTGAAGGACATGGCATCGTTGAAAATCCGTTGATAAATCCCGATGATCATTATATTTATTAGATACTCAATGATGCTATGTGATAAGCAGACAAATAGCACCATCACCCTTGCAAATATAATTATTAAACAAATGCCAGGCCATTGATCATCAGGACATCAGGCAACGAGCTCTCCAATATTTTTTAACAATACAGCCCAAACCATTTAGTGCAGAACACTCTTCAGATGAGCAGTCATGTTTTGTCCAGAGTCACATAAGACACAGTCAGGAGAATTAGTCAAATTAAAACGAAATAAATGGACATTAAGACAATCGTGTCCGGTCAAAAGTCTAAACTTGGCCACTGCAGCTTCATGGGCTGAATCCGGGGCGCAGTGAGATCCACAAAGCACACCCCAGGACCTATGTCCAGCAGCATTTGAAGCCACACTACGAAACGATTGTTTGAAGATTCTCTTTATCTCAAATTCAGCAGAATAGAGTGGCAGGTCTCTACAAGACTTTTGAAGAATATCAGTTACCTTTTTTGCCAAAAAATCTGCCATCTCGTTTTCCCAAAGACCACAATGGGATGGTATCCATTGGAAGGTAACTATTCCCTGTATCCCCTTCAGGAGCTCTCTGCAGGTCATTACTCGGGAACTCCTATTCTCCTGGTTGCTTGATAACACCTGAAGGGCAGAGATAGAATCTGAAAATATTTCAGCCTTATCAAGAGTGGAAAGACGAACAGCAAGTTGTTGTAGGGCAATATGGATAGCTTCTACTAATTCATCACCGAAGTGAGTGGTAAATGAGCCAACATGTAGATAAAAGGAAAAAGGGTCACTAAAAACACCAGTGCCACCACCTTGAGAAAAATCCAACAGGGACCCATCAGTGTAGATGTGAAGCCACTTGTCAGAAAGGTAACGAGCGTTAATAGTTTCTAAGGTAATAGCGCGAAGTGCAATAGGACTAAGGTCACGTTTTCTCCCATTCAGAACTAAGTTCAATCTGACATCGAGTACCAAATACCCCAATGGATTCGGAAAAGACAATAAATAGTTTGTAGGGCACATCATTAATGACCTTATAATGGGCATTCTCATGAACGCATATATAAATATATATATTTTTAAAATTTGTAACATAAAATCTTGTGTCCTCAACAGTATGAGGGATTAACTAGCAAAGTAAAGCTTTTATCTCAAATATGCCTTTATTTTAATGTTTAATGAGACTTATTTGCAATATTATGTGCTTGGAACAATATATCAGGAGTAAAGGTTTCACCAAAAACATTTATACCCAATCATTCTTAATTAATAAGGAATGGGATGAATAACTTATCAAAGGTACAACATCTAACGATAAACAATGAACAGATTTGAATAGCTCTATTGTTGAAAATTAGTATTTTCAACAATACACAACTGTACACAACTGTACACAAATCTACAAGTAAAAATAAGTGCTCAATATTTTCTCGGTTTAATATTTTTCTGTGAAGATTATTAGCATAAATTATATCCCTCGTACCGGTATGACACTGCGATTGGAAGAATCACGGATCCCAAAACTAAATTTTAAATTGGACAAATGAACTACCCTGCTATCTCCTACTAATTATAGCAATTTAACTTACACCCACTGACAGCTTTTTACATGAACAGTTGTATCACACGCTTTAATAGAAAAAAAAAGTTAAAAAACTTGCCGTTTAATCTGGAATTCTACATCAACCCCTTTGATCTTTCCGTCCAATTTCATTTCTCTTATCGTAGCTTGTAAAGTGAAATTATTCCTCTATGTAATTACATACTGGCTGAGATACTTTCTTAGTATCTATATAATGAAGTGTTAAATAGTACCGTAAGAAGGGGAAGGAAATATATATTTTAAAAATATATCGTTGACATCTAAAAAAAAATTATTTGTTTTCACTTGTCGTTTAAGTATGTGATAAGTGGAACTTTCCAAATATGCACTCCGATTTAATATAAATGTGTTTTTTTGAAAAAAGGTTGTAAGGTATACATAAGATTCGATTCACAAGAATCGAACTTTTCAGTGAATAAATTAAAGAAGCTGCTTGAGTTATGCTAATTTCGGCATACGCGCTTGGTATAAATACCATGCAGCTTGATTAATACAGGGGTTGAAAAAAGGTTGTTAAGGTTGATAGATAAGCGAGTTAAGGGAGCTACGAGGTAAGCAGCTCCAGCTGTTAGCCGGCGCTTGTGCTTAGAGGGCCCAAAGTTTACGTAGCAGAACTGCTGGTTTGACTCTTTAGTTTGTGAGTATTGCAAATTGTATTTTTATTGAATGCTAATATATATTCCGTACAAGTAGTACGTATGCTTATTGCTGTAAAAGCAAATTCTATATGTGCAACGAATTCAATAAACATTGTTCATGTATAAACTGTGTTTGTATCAAATTCAAATAGAGTGCCCCTTAGTAATACTCTATAAGGTATCTGAACGAGGTCAGATACCTTAAAATTCACATTAAATAGATTTGCTAATTTTTCCGGGCAATTTATTGTCTTTCGTGTATTTACTATATTTACTACCTTATGATTGACAACAATAGTTTATACGAAACTGGTCTCAAATGGTTTATTAATTTATTTTGATTGAATCAATAGCTACATATTTATCCACTCCATATATCAAAAAATTAGTTTTTCTTCCTAATTTCAAAAAAGGAATGTCTCATGAATGTCTCCACCAACTTTGTTTAGAAATCAATGTGAAAATGTATCAGAAAAAAATGTGTAGTTTAGAAAGCGTTGCATGAAAAATCTTTAAAGTGTGTTGTTGTGTATCGCTTTATAATTAAAAATATATATATATATAAATTTAATATACAGTGAATTAAATACCTTAATAATTTTCTCCACCTATTGTTTAACTTTGATGAGTGTCATTGGATTAATTTTCGAGCGGATTAATTGTGGTAACATTCATGAAAGTTGAGCAAATGATAAATCATGTTTTATGTACTATAAATGTAACATGCAGTTATTTAATTTATTTTAGTGTTTGATTGACTGACAATTTTCAATTTATTTTAATTCTTTTTTCATGTGGATTGACTGACTCAAGGTAAATTTTTTTTTTTTTAATTAAGCTTTGTTTAGTCTTTTTATTTATTTTCCCCCTTTTTATTTTTAAGTTTTACACGCTTAATTTTTTCTTTTTTATATATATATTTTAAATTATCGCGTATTGGTTTGAAACACAGAAGTGCTTCTCGAGAATCTTAAAGAAATGGCGATACAGTTTATTCAGTTTCATTAAAAAAAATAGACGATTTTACCCACTTTTTGAAAAGGAATATACTGATAAGAGGACAACCTGGGGCTCCCCCACCGTATGATTGATATCCGGATGAGAGAGGGTCAGAAGCACTGGACATGCGTGCGGCCAATAACAGCACAGATGATATAATTAAAAGAGGTCACGTGAAATAGACTAAAAAAGAATATAAAAAGGCGGCCCACAAAAAAAATAAGAGGACTTCTTTTTCTTGGCTGTCTCGCTGACGGAAGTTCTAGCTGGTTGTCTCTGCCCTAGTCAATGCTGCTGGTTGTTCGGTGCTGACCAGAACTTTCGAAGAACGCCATTATGAAAAAGGTTGAGTAAAGACCTGGAGCTAGAGTAGATTCTTTCCCGATGTCCGATGAAGACTTAGTTGTAATAAGTTGCCTCGAGGCTCAAACTCCCCTTTCAGTTAAATTTAGCTTTTTTAATTTTTTTTAGTCATGGCATAAATTTTTTTTTGTTCTTTTAATTTTTTGGGGGGTCTATCAATCAATCCTTCCCAAATTTTTTTAATGTTGTTCAAAGTGATACTTATTAATTTTATTATGAGGGATATAATCTAATGTTTTATGTTTAGGAGTAGAACGATTGATATTATTAATATGTATGTGTATGTTGATGTATAAAGAGGTTAAGGCAATGAGATAAAATTTCTCTAAATTCAATTGTTTAACGTAAGGTGATAAGATTTTATTAATTTGTGTTAATAGTAATGAATAAAAATTTTGGTTTTTTTCCCTCAGTTAAAATTATGTCTGTCATGTTTTGTGAGTAATCATTTGTGAATTTCTGTTAGCCACAGAATCTAGGTTATTGTTTTAGTTAGGAGATTTATTACACAACGCAATACTAACCACTATACGTTTTAAGAATAAGAAATAAGTTAAAATAATTAATACTCATTGTTTGATTTAAATATTTAAATAAGTAAATAAAAAGTTAAGATACAACAGTGTAAAAAACATTTGCTTCATCAAAGATAATGGTGAACAAAATTATTTTCAAATGTGCTCAAAAGAGAATTATGTTGGAATTTTCCGGCAATCATATTTAGCAAAACTTTTCGTGAGTGTTTTTAGAAAGCATTTTCAAATAGCACAGAGAACACAGAACATTAATTTTAAAAGTACATTATCGATGAATATGCCTCATAAAACTACTTTACACAGATCAATAGTAGCTTTCCCTATTATGGTAAAAATTAACTGATTTATTTTCTAAATTCTGTGGGGTGGGTCTCATATTTATCGCAATTCCAACAGAGGATCGAATTAATTGCAGGAAGCTAGGAAATCATGAAAAATTTTATAAACACTTCAGGAGTATTAAAAGCCGGCGAAATATCTAGACAGAGTCGGTAAGATTTATACTTTCTTCCACCATTACCGTGTGTATAGAATGGAGCGTTTTCCTTTTAATTCATTGTCCTTTTAATTATTCTTCAGAGAAAATCGCACTTAATTTTTTTTTCATACAGTGATAAGGGCCAAAAGTAAAAGTAAAAAAAAAGCTATAACGCATTTCGGAAATATAATGCATTTAAAGAAACATTTAGTGGGAGAATACTATTGAGAAAACTCTTTTTCTTTCACTGCGCAGCGTCTCGCTTTTAAGAAAGCCCATTAAGATAAATGAATACGTTGCCAAAAATAGTTAAAGGAAAACGATTATTTTGAAATTATGTGCCCCGATCCTTAAAAATGATTATTTTTATGCTTAATTTTTAACAGCCTTTTATTTTAATCGATGCAAAAGAGGCAGATTTTTTTTTTAAAAAGTCTTGAACAGGTCTTATCTCGGCAAGAAGTGTAAGACTATTTATAAAAAAAGGAAGGGTGTAAATAATGATTAATTTTTAAATGCTTCGAGAATTTCTTAGCTTTACGTTTATGCTCTGCACATGTTAATTTGTTTAGCAAACTCAAAATTCAATCGGGGAATTTTGTTGGATCTGATTCAGGTCTAAAAATTAAAATGTAATTAAATTTTCCGTTGAAAAGTATCTACGTTAATTTTATTATTTCATATTCCTATTTTTTTTCTCCTTTTTTTAACCTGGAAAAAACTTGTCTGTTTTTGAATTTTTGAACTCAAACATGTTCCACTTAAACATGTTTAGTTGTATGCTTTTTTTATTAACGTTATATTATTAATGTGTATTGTATTTAATTCCACAATCATTATTTCATAACTCGCTCAATCCTTTCAACAGTCATAACTCAAAAAACGGGACTTTTCAGGAGAGTGATTTTAAAGTTTAAAAGAAGAATTAAATGCATTAAAAACAAATATTAATTCTGCTCTCTAGCGGCTAAATATTGAGCGGTGACATATGACGATCTTGCAGGATATACTACTCTTTCAGGGCACTCTGAAAACAGGCATAACTAAAAATCACAGATTTTTTACATGTTTTTATTAACTCGCTTTCTTGTTTGTTTGTGTGTTTGTGTGTTTGTCCAGTTCAAATCTTGCAATCTATTTTTAACTAACTTCCCAACTAGCTAGAAATTTGAAACTTTTAGAATAGCTCAGAACACGATGACAATGCATTCTTTTGATACTTTTAGCCATATTTAAGCAGATGTGAATTCATTTTCAGTTAATTTTGTTTTGTAGACTGGTGTAGCCATCTATCGGCTGGGACGGGAACGAAAAGTTAAACGCAATTTAACTTCCAATTAACTTCATCTTCTTTCAAGTTGAAGGGATAATTCCTCAAAAAATTTTTAAAAAGTATTTATTAATACATAGAATTGTCAAGTTTATATGATTCAACAGAAATTTAAAAACAAGGTATATAAAAAGTTCTTATTATCTTGTAATTATTGAGGTATTGTTGAAAGAACTGAGCGAACTGTACTCAGTGTCCTGAACAGGAAAGTATCTTTTAAATACTTAAATCATTATTTTTATATCAAAGCAAATAAATATCCATTTTAATCTTGGACATTATCTGAGTCGTTTATTATTCACGCTGCCACTGTTTTGTTTATTTTAAAAATATTTTCAAACGTAAAGCAGAGGAAACTTCTAATTGGGTAAAACATACAAAAGGGTACATTCTTGTTTTTCGATGAAGGGCGTCAAAAACTTCAAAAAAGTACGAGAACATTAAATGAAAGTTCACCGTTGTTTCGTGAATACGCACGAAAATTCGTAATGTCCTAACACTGTGAGCGAGGTTAAATGAGAAAATGGTAAAGATTTTGAAATTCTTCTGTGTCCACAAAAACTGAGACATGTCTTTAAGGTATCTCGTTTCAGCTGAGTAAGATTGTCGATAAAAAAGGGATGGGAGCTAGTATGATCGATTTTTTAAAGCTTTTGCAAACTTTATTGTTTTTTCGACACTTTATAGCATTCCTTCACACATACACCCGAGAAAAATAAAGCTTGAAGAAGTCAGAAAATAAGCAAAAAATTTTGTAACACTTGTAGATTAATTAAAAAGAAGCAAATTATTAACTCTAAAAATACCTATCATGTGAGAAATTGGTTCTAGCGTTCAAAAATATCCAGTATATTCTTATGTCTGTAAATCATGCTAAAACAAACTCGGTAACCCGAATTTCAGTTCTTTTATTTAGTGTTTTTATATCGAGCTAAAATTCTATAAGATTTCTGCTATTTACGAACGAGAAACCCTGTATGATTTAACTTCTTAATGTACACGGCCTTTCTTTCTGGCTTCCTAATCATAAAAGATTCTGACGTTAATTTGAGTAGGAGTATATGTTTGCTCTAAAAGCATTTATAGTCTCTTTTATGTGGTATAAGAAATTCTCCTCTATTACTTTCTTTTCAGAGCTAAAAAGTTTTCTGCACCGAGTTTATCTTTGTTCTATTTATATACTGATAAAATCTTTCCGGTAATCATTATTGTTGTTTTTCAAGAGCTAAATGTCAAGTTTATTATTTTTCAGTGCTTCTCTAAACAAAGTTAGCAATACTTTTTTTTAAAAATGAAAAGCATAGAATTATTTCTACTGTTTCTGAAACTTTGAAGGAGGGCGGTACATGTACAAATAAGAGAGCGCATTTTTATGTATATTTGAAAAATAAGATATAACAGAACTGTATAACATATAGTTAAAAAAATTAAACGAGTGGCAGAAGTTATTCTCTAGGTTTACTGAAATACATTAAATATCAGAAATCTTTTTTTCTTTTCTAACCCATTTTTTTTATACTGTAACTTTAAAAAGAAGGACGAATGATAAATTATTATAGATTAGTTTCAACTCCCTTGGTGGATTTTTTAGATATCAAAATATCGGAAAATATGCAAATCGAAAGCATATCTTTCTCCCAATTTAACCACAGTTGCTTGGGACCCTGGGTCTGAAAACTGGACATAAAAAATATTCCTGTACAAGTAAACATAGATTAAGTTTGAAAACAAAAAATATAAGTACCAGGGTCCAAGACGTTGTTTGCAATGATTCTATTAGCTTGGGTTTGTACTACTCAAACAGTGATATTACATATCACAGCGATATCAATTATGCATGCAGGAACACATCTTGATATTAAAGAACTATATATCAAAGAGCTGTGATATTCAATGGCTAACTCAAAGAAATAAAATAATTGCATTCCCAACTATAACCTTTGGCTGCAGATGTTATATCTTTGTTTTTGTTTTGAATGGTTTAAGATTTTGTCTCATGTCCTGTCTTTCAACATTTTAGATTTTTGTTTACTTAATTTCTTTAGAGTTTGGCTCTTTTTGAGTCATTTAAGTGTTTTTTATGTCGAATTAATTTCTGACCTTTCTTTATGGAACAGGGTTAAATCCTCATTGATTTCGGTATCGAATGTCTTTTTTTTGGTAGTTATATTTTTTGGCTTCGGGGCGTTCCCGGCCGTAGATAATTTTATAATTATCTTATCAGTGTCTGAAGCCGTAAGTGAACTATAATCAATTTAATTTAATTTATTTATTTATTTTTAGAAAAGGGTTTGCTCATTCTAATAAATTGGTGCATGTTTCACTTTCAAATTTTCATAGGAAGTCTCACTACATACAAGCAGTTTTTAAACAATTTACAAGAAAACTAAAGCGTCTATATTGCCTTGCTTGATAATGACCCAATATAACAAAATTGTCCTGATTTTATTTATTTATAATTTAAAAAGATAACTTAAATTGTTTCTATTAATCTAAAAATAAAGAATGAATCCTTAAACTCACGTACAGTATAAAAAGCGTGGAACAGATACTATGAAGCAAAATATAAAATCATGTATTATTTAAAGAAAAATACGTTCTAATTATGGAACATTATGTTAACCCGTTCGTGGGAACATCTGCCTCTCGGGCACTTATGGTTTTTTTATTCAACGCTGCCTCCTCTCCCCCCCCCACTCTTCGACCTTGGGTACTGTGAGTCTACACATGCTTCAGTCAACATCTTGTCTTCACTGTGGAAGGGTGATTCGTGACGCCAGCCTTCTATGGTGCGGGAAAAAATTAGATTAGTCAGAGCAAAAATTAAAAATCCCAACCCAATCACTCGTTCGACTAACTAAATGCCTCTACAAAACGAACCGTAATGTAACCTGTGATAATTGGTTCTGTTCAATAGAAGCTGGTCAAGAATTGAGGAGAAATGGTTTTACGATTGTGGCTACCATGAAATATAATAAACCACAAATACCCTCTGAATTTCTAGTATGAATACCTGGGAAAGAGATATTCCATCTGTATCTGCCTTCCAGGCAGATGTTCCCACTAAGAGGGAAAAGAATCATGTTCCCATCGAATAGTTAACCCTACACAACCCAGCAACTCTTAACCTTTAGCTTACGGGGCCCATTTTTCCGTTTCCTTCTTTAGACCGGGAAATTTTGTACTCTTTGTAAGAACGGCCATTAAGGGGTTATATATATATATATATATATATATATATATATATATATATTTATCTATTTATTTATTTATTTATATTTATATATATATATTCAGAAAGTTCCCCTTGAGGTAACTGATATGGTTAGGCTCCCTGATGACGAGACCTGTCGGTTACCTGTATGTTGTTTTATGGTTCAGTTCCGGCACTTATACAGAATCTTGCCGTTGGTGCGTGGATGCCCAGAATGCTTGATTTCTGTTTGTTTTTTGTCTATATTCGTATTATTTTTATCTATCTCTGTTGAATTATTTATTTGTTTTTTTCATTATGGGGATATGATGCTTCTGCGCTATCCTCTATTGAAAATGTTTTATGTTTTCTTTGCAGGATATGTTTTATGTTAAAGTGATTTAGCAGTCTATGCTTGAATTTTATTTTTTGTTTATTTCTATTGTTTATATTTTACTATATACATATATATATATATATATATATATATATATATATATATATATATATATATATATATATATATTCTTGGGCCTGCATTCTTGGGATACATGCTATCCCGCTCCGTAAGGAAAAGGCTAAACAATTTACACTAAAGCTAAAGCGTCTATTCTACCTTGCTTGATAATTACCCAGTATAGCAAAATTGGCCTGATTTTATTTATTTATAATTTAAAAAGAAATTAAATTGTTTCTAATAATCCAAAAATAAAGAATGTATGAATCCAGAAAATCCCGTATGGTAAAAAAGCGTGGAACAGATATTTTGAAGCAAAACATATGATATATTATTGAAAAAAAAAGAAGTCTGTAATTATGAACACTCATTTTGACTCTACATAATTTTGCTGCGCTTGTCCCGAAAAGAATAAATTTAATGCCACTTCAGTTCGTATTCTACAATGTTGCTATATTAGGATGGATTTAGATATGGAAATTGCCCAAAACCAAGAATGGTTTGAATTATCTATCCTTTCCTAATGGAGTTTCTTTTGCGTTAAGTCCATTTCTAGTCTGATTTCTCAATTTTATGTGATCCAAAAACTTTCTTTACGAACAAGTGGATGACAGTTCAGCTCGGGACGTTCAGACTTCACGAAAACTTGGCTCATCACCATGATGAGTTATTGGGTCATGAATTTTTAAATTTTTTTTTCATTCTCGCATCGCACCATGTTAAGACAGTTTTTTTTATAAAGAAGTTGAAATAAGTAATATATTTTTACTATTCTATGTTTTAAGGAACGTGTCATGTTTAAATTACCCCCAAAAAACCTTAAATTTCTGACATACCCATCGTAAGCATGACTATGAGTAAGCAATCATAGTTAGATATACAAGGTGCGCCCATAAAGTAACCGGACAATTTTTTATATATGAGAAAAATATTACTCACATTCAAATAAATTTATCTCCTTCAAAATAATCACCAAAGCAGTCTATACAATTTTTCCAACGTTTCTTCAAGTCATCGAAACACTGTTTATAGGCGTTGGAACTAACCACTCGCAAAATGCGCATAAGATTTGATTTGATATCCAAGATATTTTCAAATCTCTGTTCTTTCATGGCCATCTTAAGTTTCGGAAAAAGGAAAAAATAAGCTGACGATAAGTCGGGAGAATATTGTGGGTGATTTATCACTGTAATTGAATGCTCATCATGATATTGTTGTACAGAAATTGCTGTATGGGGCCTAGCATTATCGCGTAAAAGAAACCATTGCCCAGAATCAAACAGTTCCTTCCTAACTCGCCTTATCCTGTTTCTTAATCGAAAAAGCACCTCCTCGTAAACATACTGATTAATTGTTTGATTTTCAGGAACAAATTCGTGGTGGATAAGTACTTTGTAAACAAAAAATGCAAAATCCATGAAAGGACAGAGATTTGAAAACGTCTCAGATATTAAATCAAATGTTACGCGTATTTTGCAAACGGTTAGTTCCAACGCCTATAAACAGTGTTTCGATGACTTGAAGAAACGTTGGAAAAACTGTATAGACTCCTTTGGCGATTATTTTGAAGGAGATAAATTTATTTGAAGGTGAGTAATATTTTTCTTATTTATAAAAAATTGCCCGGTTACTTTATGGGCCCACCTTGTATCTATTTACATTTCCATAAAATAGAACCCACTTTTCCGAGTTCAAATCTGAGTTCTATTTTATGCGTCGTTTTTAAATGTACTATCTCTCTGCTGTGATCCTTTTACCATGATACTTCTTTTACTTAAGTTACCCTGATAACTATTATTGCATTTAAAAATGATGCATGAAAGTAAAAAAAAATATTTTTTTAAGGAATATGAAAATAAAGCTGTATACTTCTCTTGCTACAGTGGTAATGAAATTTTCTGCACATTTTAGCTGGAGTTGTAAAGGTACGCTCTATTGTATAAGGGAATAGAGAGATGATGTTAATATAAGATTTTATCTAAAACCTGTCTTTTCTCCCTCACACATTTTGAAGAATAAACTATTTTACTCGAAACACCGCCGAGTATTTCCTGCTATTCTTAATCGAATTCCCTATAAAATTCCTTCATGAATGGAAGACCCTCTTAGACGCATTCCTTTTATGTTCTTGCACCCCTATCGGATGAAACATCCCGGAATGACTTCTTCTAATGGTGGTTGGAGAAGAGTGCTCGCGGGGGTACAATATGATTTTTTCCCCTTCATATTTACTCCACTCTTAAGAAATAACTTTTTTAGTATTTTTTCTTCTTCTTCTTCTTCTTTCCTCTTCACTTCCTCACTTTGAAAAGACACATAAAAAAGTACCAGAGAAACGTTAATGATTTGGGAGAGGCAGAAAATGGCTTTTAGTGGGTTGTATGATAGGGAAGGGTGATGCAAACCTTTCGAGGGGATATGACAAAGGGAAGGAAATTGATGAAGTGTATGAAAGAAGGAGTAAAATGGCTAAGTTCGTTAATATAAAAGAATTCCATCTTTTTTTCCTCCTTTGCTCCTAAATAAACAAATCTACTCCTATACTCCTACTTTTATCAATATAAAATCACATTTTTACAGCTTTGAGAGGGCGACTTGAATTAGCTTCTCTTATCCGAGACTAAATTTGCGATGATGAAAATCCGGAAAAAATCATGTATTAAAAAATCATTACATGGTTTACGACAATGCATTTCTGAAATAAAAATAGATAACTGTAGACTTCACGGAAGACGTCACAAAGAAATTGTTGAGTGGGCATTCATTTGGAGACAGATATGGTGAAAAATGAATTCAACGCCATCATTTTTATTTTCAATCTAGGCCCATTTATTGGGAAAATGATAGAGCTTGGTATAATGAAATAGGAAGGAGGACTTTTAATTTTCAAGACAACGTCATGGGTAAATATTTATAGTCGCTCATTCTGCTGAAGATGAATATCATTTAACAATTTTATATGCTTATTAATTTCTTTTAGGTAATTAACGCTTTCATTTGTTGTGAATAAACTGCGCAATTTAAACAGCGACCTTTACACTTTTTAAATTACTTTTTATTTACAAACATTCGCCCGTTTTTAAAATGGTAAATAAAGTTAAACTAGGCCGACAAGAATAAAACGCATTTAAGATATGTCTAGGAATCGTTGCCTTTTAAGATAAAAATACTTTAATTCTTAAATGATGTAAACACGTTGCGCAAGTTTCCATAAATTAAAAAAATATTTCAGGTCGTCTCTTCTAACGAAACTACCACGGGTTATTAACGTAGGAGAACTTATTGTTGCTTACCTCTTTTCTTTTCTTTCTTTCTTTCTTCCTTTTTTTTTGGGGGGGGGCGCATTTGGGTACTTTTCTGTTAACTGCTACTGGGTTTGGTGCGCTGCCAAAATTACAACTCGCGACGGACTCTAAATTTATCCTTTCCGGAGGACCGCTATTGAGGAACGTAATCCTACGTTAAAATGCCCCTTAAAATCAAAAAGAAATAATTTATGATCCCGAAAATTGAAGAGGGGATGCTAATATGCAATTTAACTCGTTTAATATGAAAACAAAGATTGTTCAGATATTTAATTTTCTAGTAATATATATAATTTCCTTTACTAATTTATGACTTATGAGCCCCTCTTTTCTAAAATTGCTTCCTGAAGAAAATTGTATCAGTTATGAGCAGTTGTTGACTTTCACAGACTCTTCTTCGATGCATTTATTATCTATCGTTCAGTGGTGAAAAAAATCTATGTAATTGTTATGATTCTTCAAATTAGCCCTTAAAAATTTCCTTTGTGTTTAAATAGGAAGAATTATCAAACCAACCATGGAAAAGAAGCTTGATTACATTCTATTGTACATACGAGTTTCCTGATAGTCTCTTGAATTACGACATGAGATTAGATCTGCGAAAATCCATATCAGGGATTCCCGATATTTTTACGTTTGCATCACCCTTGGGAATAGGATTAGAACTTGGACAAACTTTGTTAGAATTTCATTGTTGAAGATCCGTAGTCCTTATTGCTACTTACTTTGTTTTTTAACCTTTAGCTTACGGGGCCAGCTTTTCCGATTCACCTCTTTAGAATGGGAAACTTCATATCCCCTTTGAAAGAACGGTCATTAAGGATGTTATATATATATATATATATATATATATATATATATATACATGTATGTATGTATGTATGTATGTATGTATGTAATTTGGAAAAGCAAACCATTACTAAAGTAGCAATTTTTCCAGGATCTTCTAATAATACAGCGTTTAGCATAACACAGCATGCGTATTCTAGAATCAATATATATATATATATATATATGTGTGTGTGTGTGTGTGTGTGTGTGTGTGTGTGATATGGGGAGAACGGCAGCCGGTCATTGCAAAGAAGAATTCCGCAATCCCACATCACAGTCATTTCTGTAGACACTGGAATGGTAGTCTGGCCGAAAGAAAAAGTCGTCGACACAAGTTTATAGGACTACATTTTATTTATTTCCTTTGGCGACTCCGCCGGTATGAATGCAGCAAGAGAAAGTACAGGAATCTGTCCTACTTCCGGATGTCAAGTCTTATATAAACTTCAGTCCATCACGTGATTAAAGGGTGTGTCTTAATAGTTGATTGGTTTAAAGTTGTTGTTGATGTGCAGAACTGATTTAAACTTGTACTGACGCCGCGCCGCGTCCCTATAGTTAAAAAAGACAGCCATCTTTAATGATATTGCCTAAGGCTGTAATAAAGGAATTTAACGTGAATGCCCAAAGGGAATTCAATAACTTAAGGGATTAAAAAAAAGGGTATGTAATTTTGAATAGTAAAGTGAGGAATTCATAGTTTTTAAATGTTAAGAGTGTTGAATTAAGAAATTGCTAGTTTTTTAATATTATATATATATATATATATATATATATATTCCGTAAGTAATACACGTTTAGAACTTGCAACGAAAAACTTGTACGACGAGTAAGATTTTCTACCTTTATGGGCACGATAAATTTTTTTTAAATGTGAAATATGGACTTGCATAAGAAAAAGACTTAAATAGAAACTTAATGGATTCACAAATCTCTTTCGGTTTATAAGAAGAAAAAAACTTTCAAAAAGTAAATTAACAGTTTCATCAAAGATAACTAAATTAAGTCTAATGTACTTCAGTAGAAATTTAAAGCTTTTATCCTGAATTTAAAATTAGTGTTGTCAATTACCGACCTTTTTATCAAAATTTAATTTTTAAAATGAACTTTGCAAGTCGAGTAAAAGATGCGTGTGTGGGAGTGAAGGGTGGTTAACGTATAAAAAACTTGGAAATATTTATTGAAAGGAATGAAAAGTGTCAGCTATTATGCCTCAGACAATGCGGTTGTGAAGAGGTTGCCTCCCGTTGTGTGGAATAAAAGCAATTAAACTAGTTGACCGTTGGTAACAATGCTGTAGTCTTTAGGCTGCTGTATACTAACCCTATTGGATTCACTCACCTCAATGTTAACGTATGGAGAAATTTTGTCCAAGGTTTACCGACTTGGATTGAAAGATTTTTTTTTTAACTGTACACCTCCGTAATAGAGAAAGAAATTTTACACCTTGGGACATTTTTCTTTTTTTTTAATGCAAATAATATTTTAAAACTTAAATTATTTGGGGGGAAATCTCGTATAGTGTGTTTTATACGCTCATCATTTCCTTCATCGGTTCCGCATGGTGGACGAAACTTTTAAAATGGAACCTATTGCAAGATGCAGAAAATTTCAGGTTACCTGAAAATACCACTTTTGTTTGATTATGAGCATTTATGAAGTAGTAAATAGTAGACAAATATTTTTCTTAGGTTAACATTGAGCTAATTCCGTAGGTTTTACGCTAAAAGTCATTTTTACCATGTTTTTATTAACTCGCTTTCTTGTTTGTGTGTTTGTCCAGTACAAATCTTGCAATCGATTTTTAACTAACTTCCCGACTAGCTAGACATTTGAAACTTTTAGAATATCTCAGAACACAATTACAATGCGTTCTTTTAATACTTTTAGCCATCTTTAAGCAGATTTGAATTCGTTTTCAGTTAATTTTGTTGTTTGAAAATTTCTTATAATTGCTCTATTTATGACGCATTTGATCATTTTCTTTCAGGTTGATGGGATAATTCATCAAAATAATTTTTAAAAAGCATTTATTAATACATAGAATTGTCAAGTTTATATAATTCAGCAGAAAATTTAAAAACGAGGTATATAAAAAGTTCTTTTTATCTTTTAATCATTATTAGATTATCCGCATTCATGTAGCTGTAAATAGTATAAGTTTTGCCCAAGGATTTTCGACTTGGATTGAAAGATTCTTTTTAAAAAATTGTACTCCGTAATAGAGAAAGAAATTTTAAACCTTGGGAATTTTTCGTTTTTTTTTTTCAAAAATGCAAATAATATTTTAAAATTTCAATTATTTGGGGAAAAATCTGGTATAGTGTACTTTAAACGCTCATAAATTCCTTTGGTGATAGAGATGTTCTTTTACGGCTAGTTTTCAAGTGATTGAGTGTATGTTAAACTTGCTGAAAACCCGCGCTTCGCTACGGAGTACATTCAAATTAAATACAAGGGTGAATGTATGCAATTAATGCCGAAAAAAATAAATATATATATTTATAATAAATGCGACGGTGAATGTATACAATTGATGTAAAATATATATATATATATATATATATATAAAATCGTAAGGGATATTTATTTTTTTTTGATAATATCCAATCGTCTGCTGCATTAGAAAGAAAAAAAATATTTTTTTTGTCTATTTAGTTGTTATGCACATGACGATAAATTTATTTAAAGTACCAAAAAAAGAAATCACGTGATCAGCATTTAATAAATTAAATTCTAAAAATTAATCTTTATAAATTCACCAAAAATCATAAAATCGAGGTAAAGGTTCGAAAAAGATTTCATTTTAAAAGAATTTTTATGATCTTTCTCGTGATATAGATTTTATAACCCCTCAAATTATTATTTTAAATGCAAACTTAAAAAAAGTTACTAAAAACAGCTTAAAAATTTAATTTAAAAAAATCTAAGAAGAGTTTTTCAAAAATCTTTCTTAGTGCACCTCTACACCATAAGAAGAATCGCCATGAAAAATTTCAGCCTTTTTGGTCCAGGGGTTTGGTGTGTGCGTTGTATGTCAGTGAGTCAGTCAGTGAGTCATTCAGTTACGGAACTGTTTTATATATATAGAAAACAACAAACGAACAACTGGTATGAAGTCTCCAAATATGGAAAAATTCATTAAATTAAAAAATATATATATTTTCTCAGATAAATAAGAACATTAAGGACAGCAGAGGTTAGATCTGCTAAAGCTCGATTCAATCATCTAAAATCAGCGATGTAGTGTTATAAAATCCTAAATTTCAAATTTCCCTAGCACTAGAAACGTACTCTCCTAAGTAGACAAAAAAAGGGAAAAATATCAAGAGAATTTCAGTGAAAGTAAAGTTTTGAAATATCAGACTTGTTTCACGTTAATTAAAGAGTACTGAATTATCGTTGAAGTAATAAAGCGTAACATATAATAGAAACTTAAAGCCCTGACATGTTTAGTTTGATACACCTTAAACGTGGGTTTTTATGTCAATATCTGAATATCCTTCGTATAATATGAATACACTCTTTACCAATAAAATAATGAAATATATCTGTTTATGCATAAAATTTGTTTTTGTGAGTATAGTCAAAGCGGCCATTAGTTTCGATTCCTTCTACATGGCTCAAAAATTTATCTGCTATAGTTCGATAGTAAAGTGTATATTGTCCTTTATTTCCTTTTCAATTTTTTTAGCCAAATTTTCAAACATTATGCACAAACGTTTTTATACGGTATGGGAACTTAATTTATGATTTTAATTTTATCTTCTAGTAACTTAAAAACAGAAAACTCTCCCTTTAACCACTTTTGATTGCTAATCATCTCTCATGTGTAACATTTTATATTAAAACCAATTTACCTTTAAACAAAGGGATTCTTCTATCAAACTGGGGGAAAGCTAAGACTGTATTAGGCCTTTTCCATTACTGTGTACGAATAAAAGATAACAAGAGTGAAGGAATAGATCCTAAGCATTCCATGGTAATATTCTAAAGGTACTGTTGTTTATTATTTCCAGTGCACCTAAAAGATAACACATCCTCGAAAAATATATAAATCGTTCACCTGATTAGATAATATTGGGTGAGCGGTAACAGCATTATTTTTTTTAAGTTCCCAATGGGGCGATAATTTTGATTTGCACTAAAATTGAGTGACACGTAACATGAAACGCTGGAAAAATTGTATTAAGACTACAGTTTTTGTTACTAAATGTCGATTATTTAAAATTTTCCCCTACATAGCAATCATTGAACATTAAACGCTGGTAAAATTGTATTAAGACTATAGATTTTGCTAATAAATGTCAATTATTTAGAATTTTCCCCTACATAGCAATCCCCTACATAGCAATCATTGAACATGATACTCTGGACAAATTGCATTAAGACTACAGCTTTGTTACTAAATGTCAATTATTTAGAATTTTCCCCTACATAGCAATCATTGAACATGAAACGGTGGAAAAATTGTATTAAGACTACTGTTTTTGTTAGTAAATGTCAATTATTTTAAATTTTCCCCCACATAGCAATCCCCTACATAGCAATAATTGAGCATGAAACGCTGGAAAAAATTGTATTTAGATTACAGTTTTGTTATTAAATGTCAAATGTTTTAAATTTTACCCTACATAGCAATTATTGAACATGATACGCTGGACAAATTGTATTAAGACTACAGTTTTGTTACTAATAAATTTCAATTATTTTAAAATTTCCCCTACATAGCAATCATTGAGCATGAAACACTGGAAAAATTGTATTAAGACTACAGTTTTGTGACTAGTAAATGTCAATTATTTTAAATTTTCTCCTACATAGCAATCCCCTACATAGCAATCATTGAACACGAAACTCTGGAAAAATTTTATTAAGACTACAGTTTTTGTTACTAAATGTCAATTATTTAAAATTTTTCCTTGCATAGCAATCCCCTACATTGCAATCATTTCTGTTGTAAACATATTTGCAGGACTGGTCGAAACGCCTCGTTTTAGCGAACTCCAATATTCGTGTTTCAATAAATTCGCAGTTGCAAGTCGTAGAACATGTTGATAGAAAATCAGTTCCCCAAATGAATCTCCCTATTAGGACAGCGAGACGTGATTCAGGGGGTGGGCCCATTCCCTGCTCTCACAATACGAATGTGCTAATAGCTGTAGCAGAGGAGAAGACGACACTTCCCGTAATGCGCCTGGACTGTTATCTCCTGGGTATAATCAATCCTGCTGTCTGTCGTATACGATATGTCGCAGAGAGAGAAGGAAGAGGGGGGAAAAGGTGAGGTTCTATGCCTCTTTTATGAGTGGTAGAACAGGATGTTACTAACGGTAACAAAATTGTGCTTGTTTGATGGATTGGTTCTTTTATATACATATAAAAAAAGCTGCGAAGGCGTGATCTGCGATCTGATTTTAATTATTAGTTTTTTTCTTCACAAATTGGGTGTTTTGTGGGAGGATATTTTTCTTTAAGTTGTATTGGTTTATTATCTACGGCCATGTAAATAGAACTTTTAAATGCCAGTAAAAGTGATGTGAAGCCGAACGTGAACTGAATTGGAAATAGTGTTTATTAGTGAATAGTGTTTATTGGAAATAGTGTTTATCGGTATTTCGTAGTGAAGACACGAGAGAAGATATCTCGCTTTGAAGGTTTATCGGATAACAGCAATAATTTGATGGGGAAAATTTTGTCAAAGAGGGTAACTTTACATTGGCTGTGCGAAGTACAAAATTCAGTTGAAAGGTACGGGAAATTCATGAGAAAATAATAATAATAATAATAATAATAATAATAATAATAATAATAATTTAGAAATGGAAAGATATTATCAATAAATGTCTTTAGTGAACATGTCTCATCATCTTGATTAAGGGAAATCTTATCTAGCACCTAAAAAGACTTATTGCCTGGTAAATCATTTATCCCACGTGAAATTAACGGTCACACATGGGCGAATATATATATATATATATATATATATATATATATATATATATACATACATACATACACAGAGTATTCTTTCAAGCAGAAGATAATTTAGAGAAATAACTTGCTGAGTTGAACAACGTATTTTGATACATTTGTTTTCTGACACGCATCTTTAAAAGATCCTTGTAATTTTCTACATCCTCGGCTTAGAGCCTCATTACGAGCTTGCGTTATTTTACTGAAATGCATTTGTCGTAAATTAGAGATTGTTTTTTCACCCTACAGATGGCGGCAACGAATTTTAAAATGAAATCATTGTTAGTCTAAAATATAATGTTAAAATTTGATCAATGGAAATGAAAAATGATATAAAATGCCTGCTGTTCCTATTAACGGTCCTTCGTGTTTTAGTCACTTTTTTCTGGTGATTTCTCTAAACAAATTCATTTTGTAAATAATTTGAAATTCAGTGCAATCCATTCTACGAAACCTCGGGGATTTCATAGATTACTTGCAACTTCTATTTCATTCTTGCTTTCTAAAGAGGTAAATATCATTCTTTGCAAATTTTGGACAGTGTAAAAATATAAATTTATATTTAAAAAAATTAAAGCATGATTTTTTTTGTGTGTGAAATTTTTAATCAGTCTTTAAAGAATCAAATACGTAGTTCCGTGGAGTTACGTCATTATTTTTAGAGTGTGTTCATCCTATTCTTGAGCAGGTGTAACCAGCAAGTAAAAATTCCTGCTATAAATCTACAGAAAAATAATATTAATCACTGCATTTTACTGTACATTCATAATTTACAAGCCACTTTGTGTCTGTCAGTTGTTTTCTGATAGCTGAAAAATAAAACAAAAATTGTATTTTACATATGTTACATATTTTTTACATACGTTACATATATTTCACATTCGCATTTTACAAATAAGTTAGTTTCTATTAGTTGTTTTTTGATATCTGAAAAATAAAACAAAAATCGTATTTTATATATGTTGCATATTTGTTGATTACTTAGTATGAACACCGTACTGTATAGGTTATATGGTACTGCAGAAAGAACGCTCTGATTTGGAACGTCTATAACAAAAATACAAAACAAGATAGAGAAAAAAATCTTTTATACCTGAGAAAAATAAAAAAAATATTTATTTATTTATTATTAATTATTATTTTATTATTATTATTATTTTATTTATTTATTTATTTATACCCTCGGTACGTTCCTTCTGCAGCACCCTGAATAATAAAGTCTCTTAAAACTTCTAAGATTTTGGTAAACAACAAACTAAAATACGGAAAATATAGGGAAGAATATTCTTTTTACCCTAAGAATGGTATTTAAATTTATCATATTTATATAATATATCATCGATTATGGTTAAGTACTTAGGTTTAGAGAAATCTGAACGAGAAAACTGAATTCAAAAAGTATTCGAAGCCTAAAAAATCCACCCTAAAAATCGTAAGAATTTCTGCCTCTGACATATTTTATAAATCTTTTGTTGAAATATTTCTGAAAAAGACGTATTATGATTATGTACCTTGATGGCATTTTAATGATGAAGAAACGTTTCTGAAATTTCTTTAAATGACTTCTTAAGACTGAAATGCAGATGAAATGAGCAAATTGCTTGTAATTCCCTTTAATATGTTTTCCAGTATTCTTTTCCCGAATATTAGGTACATATTTTCCCTTTAATAATGTTGTATGTCATAATGTTCTCGTTTTCGTAAGCTGCTGACCTTTCAAAAACAATCATTTTTAGAAAGAAAACCGCAATTTTATTTCACATTTGTGTATCTGTATCCAGAAAAGTAGAAAAAAATACTAATGTTGGAGATTTTTTTAACTTTAACTTGCATATTTAATTCTTTAGTCAAGTATTTTAACGTGTGCCTATATTCTATTTTGAAGTTGTATATTTTAGATTTGTGGTAGAGACTTTCTAATGGCGTCATTAGTGCTTAAACTATCAGTGCTTAAACTGATAGTAAAAACTAAGTGCTGTTATAATCTGTTGAGACAGATAAAGTTGAAGAAAAGATTATTTTTAAAGACCGTCATATTGTTTTAAAGGCTGAATTAAGTTAACTCTCTTTCTCTCAGGCATTTTTTAAAATTTCATCAGCAAATCATATCTTGCCATTATATTGGTCAAAAAATGAGAGACATCTTTAAACCAATTAGTGATTTTTCTTTGTGGAAAGAAATATATCATGTCTACTGACAGCGTATATAAGAATAAAAAAAAATAAAACTTCCCCAATTTTTATAATAAACTGCTAAACATTTATAAAGTATTAAGCTAGAGCATTGGTATTGTACATGTGGCATTATATATGTGACTTGATTTTGAACGTTCTTGAACGATTTTGAACGTACAGTCCAAAAGGAATTATCGAGGAAAGAAAGCGTAATAGTGTAAACAGACTGAAAAAACTATGCTTCCTAATGTTATCTGAAAACTTATTTACAAAAAGTGATATTTCCGGATGTCATTCCTTTATTTATGCTGAATATATTACGAGTAATCTACTATTATTATTTCTTGTTGAACTGTCTAAAAATCCTCATAAGCCTATACAGAATATATTTTTATCTTTTGAAGTATAAATTTTAAACCCGTATATTATTTTAATAATCATGATAAAAAGTTTTATCATAACTTTTTTATAATAACTGAAGTATGTTTATCTAAGTTGAATAAGTAAGCCTTTTGCCAAAAAAAAAAAGATTATAGAAGAGATAATTAGCTATAACAACCCGTTTATTTTACAGGTGGAATCAATAGTTTAAGGAACTTTTTGATGTAGAAAGGTAAAGAATATTTATAACATTCCTAGGCACTTAAAATTTTTTTAAAAAAACCCATGACGTTCGTTCTTAACGCATTGTTGACCGGCAATTTTCTTTAAATATTTAAGCAAATCAATGGCAATGACTGAAATTTTGGAATAAAGAACGGTATTTTTATTTTCTGAAATCTGTTTTCTGTGTATGGGGATCTGAAATTCAGAGGTTACCACAAAGTGTAGCAGCTTACATTTAGTTTCAAAAATTGTTGGTTTTTTATTAATTAAAAATCAACGGTAATTAATTTCGATTTTGGAAGTTCTTCAGACCCTCGGCTGTTTTTAAACACGCCTGTATGTAAAATTTCACGATCGTTGCTCTAAACTGTGGATTTCTATACAATTATAGACAGACAAACATTCATTTTTATATATTAGATTTCACGATCGTTGCTCCTAAACTGTGGATTTCTATACAATTATAGACAGACAAACATTCATTTTTATATATTAGATTTCACGATCGTTGCTCCTAAACTGTGGATTTCTATACAATTATAGACAGACAAACATTCATTTTTATATATTCGATGTATATAACTAAATTTAACAGAGCTAGATAATTATAAGAAGAATGTAGACAAAAACAATACAGAAATCAAGCACTCAGGGCTCCACGCACTAGAGACAAGATTCTGTAATAGTGCCGGAACTAAACCAGAAGTACGAGGTAACCGACATGTCTCGTCATCAGGGAGCCTAACCAAATCAGTTACCTCAGGGGGAACTTTCTGAATAGGATGCAGGTATAACAAAAAACATCCCGAGTTCCCCAATGAAACAGTTAGTCAATAGAAAATGAAAAGACACAGACAACTTACAGTAACGGCTCAACGCACCATACATGCAAGTACACATACAATCCTAATGAAAAGACACAGGTGCATACATACCATAATTCAGTAGATGAAGGTTATGGCGAAACAGCAGCCCAATTTTTTCCTAGTAATTACGTCGCTGTGGTTATTAATTACGTCACTGTGGCAAAACCACAGCGCTACGCCCCATTGAAGTTAGACACGCTATCATAAACATCTTTAAAATATATCCAAGTCTAAATGCCATTTTTTAATACTTTTAAGTTGCCAAAATTTTTAAGAAAATTGTTCTTACTTAAGTTTTCCACGAAAATGTTACATGCCTCCAAAAAGTCGTCAGCGTTATTAGAAATGTTTTTAATTCTGTATAGTTGTGAATAAAAGATTTTATTATAGATTTTATAGTTCAAGTTACTATTGAAATTGGTAAACGTGATAACATCAAAGTTAAAATCTAGTCTTTTATCATATATCCCAATTTTTAATTCGCTATTTTGAATTTCAATTTTTAAATCCAGATAAATCGCGAAATGACTATTTTCATTAGTCCTGTTTAAAGTTAATTCCTTTGGGTAAATTTGATTAAGAAATTCCAAATCGTTACAGTTAGAAATTATAAGGTCATCAATATACCTAAATCTGGTAACATTATTTAAGCTAAGAAATTTAGTTTCAAAAGAATGCAAAAAGATATTAGCAAAAGCGCTAGAAAAGCTATTCCCCATAGGGATACCCTTTATCTATTTAAAAAAACTCAAACCATTAAAGAGGTAGTTTTCAAAAATATTAAATTTACATAAATCAATCCAGTCACATTTTAAGATGAAAGTACTATCCAGATAGACATCATAAATTTCTAAACACATATTCATTAAGTTATCATGGGGAATACTAGTAAAAAGATTTTCAAAATCAAACGTGTGTATGCTATCTATATTCTTACTCTTTAGAAATTTTAGAACATCCTGATTATAATAAAGTTTTAACGAAATTACGCAAATACTTACACCGATAAGTAACATAAAATAAATCATCCATAATTTAAAGCCTAGCAGGAAACAGAAAAAGAAAACTTCATATGCAACGTTCATGACGTCAAAAACCAGAAAAAGAACATAAGGGCGGAAATCGGGATGTTGCAGAAACGTCTGTTTCACTGCCTTAACTGTGAAATTTGATTGCTCAGTTATTCTTTTTGAGAAAAGTTGACTTGAAAATGTCTCAACAACGTGATTTACCGGAATCCATGGTATGGCGTATTATAGGCAGACTTGAATCCGGGCAAACACAACGTAGTGTCGCGAATGCTGTTGGAGTCGCCAGAAGTCTCGTTGCAAGGCTGTGGAATCGATTCCAAGAAACAGGGAATGTTAGACGTCGACCAGCGCAAGGTCGGCCACGCGCCACTACAGCAACTGATGACCGGTATATACTGTTAACAGCTCGTCGAAACATAACAGACAATGCTACTCAGCTGCAAAGACAGTTGCTCTTGGCAACAGGACGAAGGGTGTCCAGACAAACAGTACGTAATAGGCTTCATCAGGGAGGTCTCTATGCATGTAGGCCAATGGTCTGCATTCCGTTGACTTCACGCCACCGTGCGGCCCGAAGAAGATGGGCTGATGAACATCGAGATTGGGAGCAACATGATTGGAGCCAAGTGCTGTTTACAGACGAGTACCGATTCAGTCTGGAGTGTGACACCCGACGTGTTTTGGTATGGAGGGAAAGGGGCACTCGAAATAACCCCACATTCGTTCGTGAAAGGTCACAATACAGACGAGCTGGTTTTATGGTATGGGGTGGAATCAGCATAGGTGGACGTATGGACCTGCATATCATTCGGAATGGTACTTTGACGGCCCGAAGGTATGCAGACGTGATACTGATACCTCATGTCATACCTAACGCTGCAGCCATTGGAGATTCCTTTGTTTTCCAGCATGATAATGCAAGACCGCATACAGCTCGTCTTGTGAAGAACATGCTTGAAGCTGAAACAATACAGCGTATGGAATGGTCAGCGAGCTCTCCTGACCTGAATCCAATCAAGCATGTTTGGGACATGCTCGGACGACGCATTGCTGCGAGACCAAGGCCTCCTTTTACTCTCCGAGACTTGGAGATTGAACTTCTTGAGGAGTGGAACAGTATTCCCCAAAGTCTTATCGATAACATCATCGCATCCATAGAAAACAGGTGTGCAGCAGTCTTAGCTGTTCGAAGAGACCACACGCCATATTAAAAACCTTGCATCATTTCTAAACAATACTTTTTTTATCGTTTACGTGTAACCAAATTGTTGCCCTAAATAATCTTTTCATGTTTTTTCCATATTTTCAAAGAATTAAAGCTTAATTACAAATTTTTTACGTCTTTTTGTCTGTATTGCGCGTTGATACGTGTGTACTATCCATTTTATGCCAATACGTGTCGCCAATATGTCTCGCACGGTTTTCTTAACTTCTTTGCTTGCTCCCCTAATTTTTTTGAGCAGTGTATATATATATATATATATATATATATATATATATATATATATATATATATATATATATATATATATTTATATATTTATTTATTTATTTATTATGACGTGAATAGGGATCAGTTGAGTTGTTATTAAATATGTTCAGAGATACTTGTTGAGAAATATATTTTTAAACGGAAGCTGGAATATTTATCATTTCTATGATTTTTAAGGACTATTCCCTATTTTAATAATTATCGAGAAAAAAGGTATGTTTTTCTATTTTTAATAAAAATAATTATCAGACACAAGGAAAATGTTGAACAATAATAAAAATCAAATTACAATGACTCTCAATAGTACGCGCGCAAAATATAAACATTTGCATGCGTGAATTTCAAAAAGAGCTAGAAGAGACCTTTCTATGCATCCAAATGGAAGCATCATGAATCGTAATAATCGTTTAAGAGAGCCCATACATCATTTATCATTAATTTCTTTTCCCGGTTTTCTCTGCATAACATTGACACAGCGATGGAATAGTTCATAGCTAGAACTTTGCAAAACTTCCTGATGTGTGGATAATTGGCGACATGTTGGCTTTTAAACTGGAATCGCGATATTCGCAAAATTTCATTCTCCATCATAAAGGGGATCACGGGCAGAACTAATCAGATGCCAGCATTCCACTTATTAAGGCCTGCGCGCCTATGTCGGCTGTCGCCTGGGTGAAAGCGAATGTATGTTTATTAATCCATCTCCGAAATTGTTCCGTCATTAGCTCAGGCTTTCCAGCACCTGTTGAGAGTGCATTTACTTAAATCTTCGAGAAATGACTGGATGACATTCAAGTTGTCGGTTGAAGTCATAATAGTTTTGGATACTGAATTGGATGTGTACGTATTCATATGCTTAAAGAACTAATCTATCAAATCACATAATACAAAGAAAGCTGCCGCATTTGGATCTTAACATAAAGACTTCCATAGAAACTCTGAACTTCCATGTCAACTAATATCCAGTCATATATAGTCGAATATATATATATATATATATATATATATATATATATATATATATATATATATATATATATATATATATATATACAGAAGGACGTTCTCACTTTATGGAAAGGATTTTGTAATTTATTTTTGTAGGAAGATTTGTTGTTTTGAGATAAAAATTTGGCAACTTCAAAATGATCGTTTGCTAATGTTTTGTTTTAATGCGAATATAATATATAAGATTTATTTATTTTGAAAATAGCACCTAAAATTGCTAGATGGCTCGAAGGTTACGTAACTGCGCTTTCCGAGGAAAAAATATTCGTATCAACAAATTATAAAACGATGTAAAAATGGTTATGGGCATTTCAAAAAAAGGTATTTATAATACATTAACTTTGAAAGAAAAAAAATTAACTGAAAGTAAAAATGAAAACATGACAGAGTAACCTGATCCTAAGACTGTTCGAACTCAGGTAAATATCAAGAAAGTGAAGTCTCTCATACTAAAAGAAAATCCTCTGACTCAAAGGTCCATTTCATCGAAACTAGAAATGTCTTTTGTCACTGAAAGTAAAATTATTCATAAAGATTTGAAGTTAAAAAAGATGTTTAAACATAAAGATTCTCTGCTTTTGCCAAAGCATATTGCTGAAAGAAAAACAAACTGTAGAAAATTATATGAAAAACACCTACCTGCTGAAAAATAGAAATTTTTGGTCACACTCGATGAGGCATGGGTGTATTTAAAGGACTGTAATAATAAAGATCAATTTTCTATTGCTTAACTGACTGGAATGACCGTACGAAATGGCGTAGTCAGTGTACAGAAAAGTTCTCAAAGGGATTCATGATAGTTGCAGGATTTTGTTACAACGGCAAATTAAAAATAAAAAAAGTCTCAAGTAAAGCCAACATTTATCCACTCTGCTATCAGCAGAATATTTTAAAACCAATTTTTGAAGAAGAAATTCCAGCCTTATATGGAAATGACATTGATAAAGTTGAGCTCTATATGGACAGACTCTAGTCACACGTCTAAATCAACTGCGGCTTATTTAGCAAAGAAAGAATCAGAAACAGGAATAAAGTGTATCCAATTGAATGAAATACCTGTAAAATCCTCTGACGCTTCTGCAGTGGACTTTTGTGCTTTCGGTTTATTAAAACGAGCCTTAGGAAAACGGCATCCAAGAACACTGAACCGACTTTGGAAAACGGCCCAAGAGGAATGGGGTAAAATTGATATGACAGAACTAAGAAAAAGTTTACTTTCATGGAAAATTCGAGTTAGAGCAATTATCAAGAGCCATGAATATGGCTATTACATAGAAGCAAATGGCCGCAAAAATGCGGCATTTATATATAAAACTTAACTATCAAAATCGTTTCCATAAAGTGCGAACGACCTTCTATATATATATATATATATATATATATATATATATATACATTTTACTCACCACTAATAGGAATTTCAGTATAATCCATTCCTTATAAAAAGATGATGATAATATAGGGTTACTGCGCTTTATTAAGCTTCACAACTTAAAACTATATTGTAATGGGTTTTTTTTCCTACTCAATATAAAACGATTATTATACAGACTCGATTAAATCGGTGTTTGTAAAATCTGTATTTACTCTTGATATTCTGTTTCTATAAACCAATAAACAGGGAAAATAGTGGTAAAATGCTTGCTTAAACAGTACTGAAAACAGTGAACTCTTTCCCCTAAAACAACTAACTGAACTCTTATTTGATTGATGCTAATGAATGCCACATGCCTTCACTCGTTAACTAAGTTGTGGGCTCACCAATGAAAACCTCAGCGAAATTTCAACGGATATGTGTCGCTTCTGGCTCTCTTAATTCAGTGGTGAAAAGCTATGGGCATTTCAAAACTATGAATTAGGTTCGTGTAACGTATGATGACAGCTGCATATGTGATGGATTGTAGAATTAAAAGCATGGAAGTTCTCTGTAATGGTTTAAAAGAATAATTTGAAATTTAAATGAATTTCGTAATATATCTGTGTGTAGTGTTTTATTCAAACGTTATGCAGAAATGTTTTCATTTATATTTTAAAATTAATAGCATACGTGGAAAAACTGTCTTTGTAACATTTTGTAGCATTATTTATAAATTAAATAATGTATTTCCTTGGTAAGTTTCATTTTACAGTACTTTCAATGGAAATCAGATAATTTATTCAATACAATGTTATTCGGGTACATTGTCTGTTTGGGGTACAACAAAATTTTCGAGATGGTGTAACGAAAATAATAACATAATCAAAGCTCATTTCGGCGAAACTTGATAATCCTTTTAACAACTTCTATATCTAGGTATAGTTAATATCATCCTCATGTGATAAAAACAAATATATATACATTCATCTTTTCAATTTGAATCTTTGCAGAATAGAAAAAAATGAAGAAAAAGGTAACAAGGAAAAGAAGGTTAAACAAGCAATTTTATAAAACTATATTAATATTTTGTCATTGCTTTCATTGGTCTAATAATATTTTTCCACAATGATTTCTAAAAAAAGCTATTCCTTTCAGTTTCGTAAATGCCAAATACGACCTGTATAATTCAATGCGAAAATAAAGCTCGGCATTTAAGTCTTTTTTTTTTTGGCTAATAATACATTGTTTACACTAATATGATTGACAAAATGCAAATGCAAAATTAGAATATATTTGCATCATGTAATTTCTTCATTTTGTCCTTCACCTTTTTCGTATATACGTAGGTCTAATTGCGGTTGTATATTGTCTTACACACTGATAGCAATGATATGATATTTATCATAGCAATTATGAAAAATATCAAATTTGTTCAACGATATTTTCGAACCTCCTGCGGTTGCAATGAATTATAATCACATGGCTCCGTCTTATCGTTGAAATCCTCTTACTGCATGTGAATGCTCTTTTCGTGTTACTCAACAAAGGCGGTTATTGTAAATTACATTTTGGACTGAAACTTGATGCACATCCAATCTTCGTCTAAATGATAAGACCTAAAGCTATTGATGCAGTGTTAATTGTGAGAGAAAAGCTAGCAGGCAGAATTCATGCTCTTCAGTTGACTATGCGAAAACAGATGTGACGTTTTCTGGCCAGAGGCAATATTTGGGGAAAATCCTCGTTATTTTTAGAATCGGGTGCAGTTGAGGCGCTTTAGAGAACTTTCAATTTTAAAGGAAAGGAATATTCGTCAACAAAATTGAGGAATGAATAGAATATCGGGGATATCCGGTAAAAAGGATTATTTTGATGAAATACTGGTCATTTTATGGCATTCTGAATCATCTCTAAGACTACTTGAAATTAACAACTGTTTTTATCTTTTAACGTAAGATTACGTTCCTCCATGACGTCCTCCGGAAAACAAAATTTGAGACGTTAAAATCGTCAGTCGTCGCGACTTATAATTTTGGCAGAAGCCAAACCCAGTCTGTATCGCTTGGGCAAGCAGTAAACAGTTAAACAGAAAAGTACAATAGTACACACACACACACACATATATATATATATATATAGATAAGTGTACACACACACACATATATATATATATGCATATACATACGTTCATATATATATAGATACATATATACATAACACATTCATTCATATATATATATATATATATACAAAAGAGGTAAACAACGATAGGTAATCCTACGTTAATAACCCGCTGTAGTTTCGTTAGAACAGACTACCTGAAAATTTTTTTAACGATTATTAGCGCAAAATCAAGTTCGTTCAAATAAATTAATAGTAGAGATAACACTTGAAACAAACTTTAGTTAATTTCCCGCTATTAAATAAACATATAATTTTGTTTTGAGATTTGATTTAAACATTTCTTTTGCTTTTATTAGGTCTCTTTTTTTCAAATCTTTACAAAGCTTTAATATAATTTGTAATTATAAACTTTATGTATGTGCATGATAGGCTATTTATTACATGTTTCAAAAAGTACTTAATTTTCAAAATATTTTACAGATAAGTTTTTTCATCATAAAGTAATTTTTTTATATATTATGACAAAACTATAATATATAATTAAATATTCTGATTGTTGTACAATTGACTTTCCATACTATACTGTAACATTTGTATTAAATGCCATGACTAAATTTAGAACCCCAACTGTGTCTTTGTTTATTATCAACACTGTTCATAATGAGATGAAATACTAAGATCATTGCGTATTTCCTTTGAAAAAACTCCAATTAACTAATCCTCTAAATTCCACTTGGTTGTCAGTTTTTGTGTTGAGTTTTTATTTATTTATTTTAAAATTCAAAATGTCGTTTTTAAGTTGTATTCTTTAAGCATTCTTGGTTTTGAACTACACTTGAACTAATATTTTTGCAAATCGACTTACTGTGTTCAGGCTTTCTATTATTCTTACCCATTGTTCAGTTTACATGCTATGTTCATTGCCAGGGAAGAGTCAACTTCTTGGGCAGGATCACTTTATTTCTCTAAAGATAAAATTTTATGGTAAGAACTTTTTTTTATATATGGAGGGTTATTCAGGAAATAACACTCAAAACTATCCATTTACAACTAAAAACTGTAAATGTTACTCAAAAGAAACGGCTTTGATATGCCTTAAAAAGAGAATGTAAAAGTATAACACTAAATTAAGAAAAGAGTCATGTATGATAACTTTTGAGTGAGCAAGAGTAAAACATAAAATAAAATGTAAACTACCAGAAAATAAAAGTATGTTAAGTGACATGTAAATTCGTAGATAATAGTAAATTATAAATATCATTCAAAATAAAATTTAAACATTTTTTTTTTTGAAAAGCCTTGCTTTATTGAATAAAGGGACATACGTTTGACCAAAACTTTCAAAAAGATATCCCACAATGTTTTGAAAAAAGCAGATTATTTTAACATAGAAATCCCTTAAGCTTTGCAGAATATTTTGCAGTTTTTTCGAATATTCGAGTTTTTAAAAGTTTTTTTCGAATTTTTTAACGAATTATACGACGCTGAGATTCCATCTTTCGACCTGGTCCCAGATTGTTATCGAGAAATCCTGAAGCAGACAATATTAAATGGGCCCTGCACTATGATGAATTACAGCAAATGCTATATCAAAACAACATATTTGTCACACAGTACACCTCATTATTGATAATTGGTGTTCAATAATTGTAATACCATGGTAAATGGAAATAGGAATACTATGTTCTGTCCCCTTTTCTAATGCATTGAAATGGACGCAACAAGCCAGAACAGTTCGATCACTATTCTCGGTTGAGTTAAATAATCATCCTCCTTTCTACACGTTGATTACGGCGTAGTTTGGCATCACTTAACAAAAGCCAATCAAGAGACAAGATGTAAAATGTAATGAAGCAAAATGTGGATTAGTGTAAATAGTAACAAAAGAAAAACATAAGTAATAAAAATTAAGAATGATGCATCCACTAACAGGGGAATCCTGCCAGGAAAGCTTTAAAGACTAAATTTAAACAAATTATCGCCACTTCCAAAAGTAATTTAGAGGCATTACTTTTTAATAAGATTTAAACCATTAATTTAAATCAGTAACTGGTCAATGAAATCGTACGTTGCTGTGACTCCAGTTCTGGAGATTTTACCCAAATTCAGAGTGCTATATCCACTAACACGGGAGTCTTGTCAGGAAAGCTTTAAAGACTAAATTTAAACAAATTATCGACCCTTCAAAAATAATTTAGAGGCATTTCTATTCAATAAGATTTAAACCATTAATTTAAATCATTTACTGGCCAATGAAATTGTATGTTGCTGTGGTTACAGTTCTGGAGATTTTAACCAAATTAAGAATGATGTATCGACTAACAGGTTAATCCTGTCAGGAAAGATATGATGACTAAATTTAAACAAATTATCGCCACTTTAAAAAGTAATTGAAAATCTTTTGTTTTTTAATAAAAATTAAATCATCAGTCTAAATCAGTAATTGACCAATGAAATCGTACGTTGCTGTGACTCCAGTTCTGGAGATTTTACCCAAATTCAGAGTGTTATATCCACTAACACGGGAATCCTGTCAGGAAAGCTTTAAAGACTAAATTTAAACAAATTATCACCACTTCAAAAAGAAATTTAAAAGCTTTTGTTTTTAACAAAATTTAAATCATCAGTTTAAATCCGTCATTGACCAATGAAATCGTACGTTGCTTGGACTCCAGTTCTGGAGATTTTACCCAAATTAAGAGTGATGTATCGACTAACAGGGGAATCCTGTCAGGAAAGCTATAAAGACTAGATTTAAACAAATTATCGCCCCTTCAAAAATAATTTAGAGGCATTTATTTTCAATAAGATTTAAACCATTAATTTAAATCATTTACTGGCCAATGAAATCGTACGTTGCTGTGGTTCCAGTTCTGGAGATTTTAACCAAATTGAGAGTGATGTATCGACTAACAGGGGAATCGTGTCAGGAAAGATATGATGACTAAATTTAAACAAATTATCGCCACTTCAAAAAGTAATTAAAAATCTTTTGTTTTTTAATAACATTTTAATCATCAGTCTAAATCAGTAATTGACCAATGAAATCGTACGTTGCTGTGGCTCCAGTTCTGGAGATTTTACCCACATTAGCAGTGTTGTATCCCCTAACAGGGGAGTCCTGTCAGGAGATCTGTAAAGACTAAAATTTAAATAAATTATCGCCACCTCAAAAAATATTTTAGGGGCATTTCTTTTTAATAATATTTAATCCATTAATTTAAATCAGTAATTGATCAATGAAATCGCATGTAGCTGTGACTCCAGTTCTGGAGATTTTACCCAAATTAAGAGTGCTGTATCGACTAACAAGGGAATCATGTCGAGAAAGATATAAAGACTAAATTTAAACAAATTATTGCCACTTCAAAAGTAATTTAAAGGATTTTATGGTTTAATAAGATTTAAATCATTAGTTTAAATCAGTAATTGACCAAAGAAATCCTATGTTTCTGTGACTCCAGTTCTGGAGATTTTACTCAAATTAAGAGTGCTGTATCCACTAACAGGGAGATCCTGTCAGGAAAGATATAAAGACTAAATTTAACAAATTATCACCACTTCAAAAAGTAATTTAAAGGCTTTTTGTTTTTAATAAGATTTAAATCAGTAATTTAAATCAGTAATTGACCAAAGAAATCCTATGTTTCTGTGACTCCAGTTCTGGAGATTTTACTCAAATTAAGAGTGCTGTATCCACTAACAGGGAGATCCTGTCAGGAAAGATATAAAGACTAAATTTTACAAATTATCACCACTTCAAAAAATAATTTAAAGGTTTTTTGTTTTTAATAAGATTTAAATCAGTAATTTAAATCAGTAATTGACCAAAGAAATCCTATGTTTCTGTGACTCCAGTTCTGGAGATTTTACTCAAATTAAGAGTGCGGTGTCCACTAACAGGGAGATCCTGTCAGGAAAGATATAAAGACTAAATTTAACAAATTATCACCACTTCAAAAAGTAATTTAAAGGTTTTTTGTTTTTAATAAGATATAAATCAGTAATTTAAATCAGTAATTGACCAAAGAAATCCTATGTTTCTGTGACTCCAGTTCTGGAGATTTTACTCAAATTAAGATTGCTGTATCCACTAAGAGGGGGATCCTGTCAGGAAAGATATAAAGACTAAATTTAAACAAATTATCACCACTTCAAAAAATAATTTAGAGTAATTTCTTTTTAATTAACTATAAATAATTAATTTAAATCAGTAACTGACCAATGAAATCGTGCGTTGCTGTGACTCCAGCTCTGTATATTTTACCCAAATTAAGAATGTCGTATCCACTAACAAGGGAATCCTACCAGGAAAGCTATTAAGACTAAATTTAAACAAATTATCGCCACTTTAAAACGTAATTTAAAGGCTTTTTTTTTGATAAAATTAAAATCATCAGTTTAAATCAGTAATTGACCGATGAAATCGTACGTAGCTGGGACTCCAGTTCTGGAGATTTTACCCAATCCAATAAAATAAAATACCTGTAATTCTCTTATTTTCTAGAAAAGAAAATAAATAAAAACGTGAGAAAATAATTTGCTCTCTCAAGAATATGTTTAATCTAAATTTTAGCTCCCAGACTACTGTTAAATGACAGTTATAACTTTGAAGGTTTCTCCACAGTGTTTTTTTTTTTCAAATTTTCATTATTACACAACAACACTGGCGACAAGATAACACATTTTTATAAAATCGCTGTAATTGTAAGACTTTACTAAAATAAATCTACCTAAAATCGTTCATCACGGAGGTAAAAGAAAATGAATAAAAGATAAAGATAATAAAAATAATTAAAATTTACAATATTTTTTTAAATTTTTCTATTTCTTTTCTTCGTTCGTCAACTTATAGCCAGTCATCGCCCTTCAAAATCCCACAAACCCAATGAACTTTGCCTTATTTTTCTTGTTGATTACACTAAGATTTCATTTTGTTAATTGTATTGATTTGGTCTTTAAAAAGGTATTATATAACGCAATGGTAACTTTTAACACTCCTATTAAAAATTTAAAAAGAGCAATATTAAAACAGGATATCTAAAATTACCAAGCCTATTCTCTACAGTTTTTCCGCACGTTTCCCCTTCCTGACGCGTCTCACCCTTGTAGAGAGATATGTCAGCACCAGTGAAAACAATTTTTCTTGCTTAAGAATGTGAACTTTTGAAAGTGGCGTTTTTAACAAAGCAGTGGTTCGAAGGCTACATTTATGCTCTTTCCGAAGAGAAATATGCATACTCCGTTATCCAAAAACGATGTGAGAGTCATGGTTTTGTGATATCTAAAGCGTCGATAGGTAATATCGTCAACAAGAAAGGGAAAAAACGGACATCTTCGACTATTGCAAAGGTACGTTGTTTAATGTTAAAGAAAATCCCCCTAGTCAAAGGACAGTTGCAAAATCATTAAAATTTTCGGTGTCCACTGTAAACAAAATGATAAACGTTGATTTAAATCTTAAGAAAGCGAAAAAACGCAATGTGCATCGTCTTCTTCCAAATCATATCGCTGAACACAGGACACGCTGCAGAATTCTATATGAGAAACACTTATCCAAAAAAAAATGGAAAACAATTGTCACAATAGATGAATCATGGGTGTATTTAAATGATTGCAACAAAAAAAGAGCCATTTATTATCATAAAAGGGGAGAAAAAAAATTTAAGTACATGGTTCAAAGAATCGAAAGAAAGTTTTTCTAAGGGATTCATGATTGTTGCTGGTTTTTCTTATAATGGCAAGTTAAAAATAAAGAGAGTGGAAAACAATGTCAAGATTAACTCCAAATACTATCAGGAACATATTTTATCGCCAATTTTTCTGAATGAAATACTATCGCTTTATCCACAGTGCCATCAATCTGTGAGACTCCATCAGGACAAAACTAGCAGTCACACATCAAAATCCACTGTAAATTTCCTAAAAGAAATGGAACAACAAACTGGTATCAAGGTCATACCCTTCACTGATATCTCTACTAAATCTCCCGATGTATCACTTATGGATTTTTGTGCTTTCGGACTTTTAAAATCTGCATTATCCAAACGTCGTCTCAAAACCCTTACAGGACTCTGGAAAGCTGGTCAGGAGGAATGGGATAGAATACCTCTTCTGACACTTCAAAAGGCATTATTATCCTGGAAATTGCGGTGTCGAAAGATAGTTCAGAATAAGGGATGTCAAATAGAACATTTAAAACACAAGAATTTTATGTAATTTTGTTTTGTGAATACAATATACATCGTCTAAAAAATGTGTGAACGGCCTCTGTATAACCCACTGAGCATGTTTTATCATTTCAAATTTTAATAAAAAATATTTATAAAAATTATGTTTCAAATTTTAATAATTTTTAGAAAGTAATTTTCTGTCAATCTTTCCACAGACTTTGTGTATACTGGATACATTTACATGTATGAAACATTTGAATCGACAGTTTACTTGGTATTGTTCAAAGTATTCCATTACTGATTGCAGTAAGAAAAAAAATTCAAACTTACTGTTCTAAGTCGATAGGATTTAAATTTTCAAAAAATATCTCAATGTTTTACTCATGGGTTGTATTAATGTTAAATTATTTTCTGTAACTTTAAAACTAGCAGTGGATAATTTTCAAATGAAAGCATCCAGTTTCTCAGGAAAATCGTAAGCTCTCTAACCTTTAAAATACATTATCACGAAGTACATCGCATATTCTTATGCGATGGATCAATTAAGATCTTGGAGATACATCATCCTAATGTTTTCGACACATTATAACAGATGTGTTCCTGAATACAAGTACATCTGACACTCAGCTGCCATCTCATTACACTGCGTCGGACACAATTCCCAACAACCTAAGAACGCATGCAATTGGGTACAGTGATTATTTCCCATGCCTCTTGATAAAATCCGTATTTCAATCCCCAGATGTCTCAATTTTCTGCTCAAAGTGTATTAACGACGTTGGTTGATACAAGCGGTCATTCTGAATTATGTTTATGCTGAAACTCGATGTACACGTTCACTTCGCGTTAAGGGCCAGGTCCCGTGCCATAGTCTCGATTTACACGTAATGATAATTGCGAGTGAGGGAGGGCAGGAAAGTTTCAGGGCCTATACTGTCCAATTCGGTAAATGAAAACAGATCGGATTTGAACCGAATCATTATTGTTTCCAAATTTATCTTCGTTTACAGTAAATGGCATGGGAAGTTCAAATGAACAATTTTATTGTGAAGTTGTTAGGTCTTGATTTATGTTGAAACGTTATATTTTTGGAAAAGTTTTCGCAACAACATCTTTCTTTTAAATAAAGCACGTTTTAATATTGATGATAAAAAGCATTGTATTACAGAAGGTCGTTCGATATTTATAGAAACTATTTTGTAATTTATTTTTGGCTTTTGCATTTTGAGATAAAAAATTGGCAACTTCAGAATAATCGTCTGCTACTGTTTTGTTTTCATTGGAACGATATAAAGCACGTTTTAATATTGATGATAAAAAGCATTGTATTACAGAAGGTCGTTCGCTATTTATGGAAACTATTTTGTAATTTATTTTTGGCGTTTGCATTTTAAGATAAAAAATTGGCAACTTCAGAATAATCGTCTGCTACTGTTTTGTTTTTATTGGAACGATATTTGCTCTTTATAACACCAACTACTGAAAACCCAACTTCGCACAGATATGAAGTTGCAAAGGAAATGAAAACCCTTATATCTTTGGCCCTTAGAATGGTATACTCATTTTTTTATAGATATCCAAAACTCTGTGAAACCCAAACAAGCGAATTTCACTTTCAGGCTTTAGATAGCTCAATTAGATTTTCTTCCTCTTGCGAAGCGAATTCTTTTGGAGCTTCATCATGAAATGGATCTTGAATCCACGCAAACTTCTTGGTTTGGTCTTCGGCGAAGTACTTTGCAAAATAGTCAGTTCGTTGTGATAGGTGCTCTGTGAAAACTGTCACCATGCTATGTGAAAATTTTTCTCTACTACAGACCATGTACTTCTGCAATACAGAGGTCTTTTGGGGTTATTTCGGAAGAGTCCTTAGCAATAAATTAGATTGGAGATCATGGGCACTTCGCGGCACCCCTGATCCTTCTGCGCGGCACCCTGGCACACATTATTAAGACTTATTTGCTGTCAAATTGTGCTGTATGGTATCATATTTCCCTCTGGTTTTTCTTTCCTTCGAGTCATTACTTTTCATATAATATAACCACATATTTTCTATAGCTATTGATTTGTCACTTTTTATACGGGCGGGAGTCATTTTTTTTCACGGGGTTGGCTTCATCGATAACCTAGTTATTTACTTTAAGAAGAATCAAGGGCTCCTGGTCTTCTGATGTTAACATATACATTTTTCTTTTGGAAGGCGTGAGTTACAAGGATTCGAGGAAACAGTAATAATGATTTAAAACTTAATAACCTGGTTTCATTGAAATGTTGACTCGGCCGACAGTGAAGTTCTTTGTTTAAGTACTTATTTCTTGTACGATTTGTTTCCAACAAACATTTACATGTGATCTTATAAACATAAACAGGAGGTTATCAAAGTAATAGAAACAATGACCGTTTCCGCAGAACTTTTAAATAAACTAGATCACCCTTTTGCCTGCACAAAAGCATTGATTTCTACAAGGGTTGCAGTGATATAAGCCCTATACATAAGGTATTGAAATTTATAACCATTCATCCCTTAACATATGTCCTAAGAGTTCCTTTGATATTGAAGGGAAAGAACTTGATAGAACGTCACTCTTCAAATGTTCAATAACGTAAAGGTTAGGCTTTTGAGATGGTCAAGATAGATGTTCTATCTCATCTTCACGCTCTCCAAATCACACGTTGACAAGTTTCACACGGTACATGGGGGTATTCTAATCAGAAAACATGGATGGTCGTTAAGGAATAGCATGTGCCATAGCATTCATAAACCAAAATGGACCATCAAAATGGTTTCATAGAGTTCCGATGTCACAGGATGCTGAGGAACAATTAATGGTCCTAGGAAATGCCGACGGATAACAACCCACAGCATCAAAGGGCCAGTTTCATGCTTGACAGTAGACATCAAGCAGTCGGGACGGTTTGCTTCGGAAGATTTTCGCCAAACCTATACTTTTCCAGTTGTGGGAAACAATGGGTAGCTTGGTACAGGAAACCATATAGCACGCTGACAGTAATCGGAACACCAATTTTTATGCTTGTGGTTTGCTTTTCGAAACAGTCGATTCACGATAACCGGAGGAGGACTGGCTTCGAGTGTTTACTGACGGCCAGTAAACACTCGAAGCCAGTGTTTACTGACTTCTAAAAATGGGAACACAATATCAATGTGCAGGGGTCCACTGTGGTCTTTTTTTTCATTTTGAGCACCTGTTGGGACACTTAAAACTTCCTTTGATGAGGATATTGTAAAAATTCGTATTGCTCTCTGCCAACTTTTATGCCAGATGAATAATTTCTCTAAATTGGTCATCCTTAGCGACTCTACGGCAGCTTTTCAAGCTATCGGCTCCTGCGTTGTCCCCAATTCATCTGAAGTATATAGATGCCAATTACTATTGGACAAACTCTGCAGTAACGGTGGGGAGATTGCCCTGCAGTGGATACCAGGCCACTGCGGCATCCGGGGGAACGATCTGGCTGACGCCCTGGCAAAAAAAGGTACATCTGCACTACAAACTTCCAATAATGATGTCTCTTACAACTCGCTAAAGTTGCTTTTAAGAGAGTCTTTCAGGAACTCTCTCTCCCAAAAACTGTTGTCGGGGAGTTCAAATAGGATATGGTGGAGCAAAATTGCTGAAGTCCCAGAATGGCCAAGGCAGAAAACAGTCGCCTTTCGAACAGTTTCGAAAAGTGACAGGCCATGATTGTCTATTGAAGACTCTCTGTCATTTAAATATCATTTTAGAACCCTCTTTCAAGCTCTGTAATTTACGAGAGGACATGGACTTTACCCATATACTGTCTTGCCCTGCTCTATCTCCAGCTCCATTGTGGGAGAGATATTGAACAGCTAGGAGACTTGGGGGTTCACGGGCATTTTAGTTCGCTTTTGTTTGCTTGTTCTTGTTTTTTTTATATTTATAGTCTTCTAACTCGTCACTTGAAATAAAAAATTAAAATTAATGCTCGTGACTTCATCTGGAACATTTTCTTGCAACGGTGTTAGTATTGATTTACTTCTGGATTGAAACCCGACTATGTGTACCAGCTTTATGCATCTTTAAGCCTCCATACTTTTATATTAGGCGGAAACAACTGTTCATTTCTGTACGCAGTCATAATTTTTGATACTATACACCTTTATGCACAGGTAATTTCTGCAGAATCACCCGCAAGCTTTGCGCCACTTATCATATCTTTCTGATAGTCACTCATATGACGTTTTGCATATTAATTCCCCCTCTGTTAATTCTACATTGACTGTACTAGCACTGCCAGGTATGTGTACTTCATTGTATTATGTACTTGTACTCGTAAATGACGTCGTCATCGTCATTTGCTTAAGCCGCAACACACGTACCTTTTTAAAACGGTGTTTTCGTTATTTTGAAAATCAATTTTCTATATGATGTGAGACAGAACGTTATTCGCATTGCAAGAGCATTCTATTATAAGAGCAATACCACCGTATGTCGTTTCTGAACCTACTGAAATTTTATGATTTCGTTTCCGGTTCCAGAACTGAAGCGCAGTGTCGTGGGGTCAGTTAACCGATATGAGATATTAGAGGAGAGCACTTGTTATATATTTGTCTAACATCGAACTAATGGATAAAGAGAATCGAAGATCTTCCTCTCTTTGTATCTCTTTTTCTATGTTACTCTTAAACGGAGCTCTGTCTCAATGGTCTGAAAGTTTGAGGAGTTACTCGAGTACTTTTTTTCCCTTGATTGTTGAGTAAATAACTCTACAATGTAATATATATATATTTCAAATTGTAATACGAGAGAGTCTTTCTTATATAAGACTATTTTTTTAAGAGTGACCATTGTTGTGTTAGACAATTTTCAGGTTATTTCTAGATAAAGGGAAGAAAATGTGACAGTACGAAGCGAGTGAAAACAGTTTTTAAGGTCATGAACGGTTGATGGGGCGGATATAAAAACAAATTGTACGTTTTATTTTAGACACATTAAATAAACTCTTCACAGTTTCTAAGATTTTCCATTTTTATATAACCATGAAATTTAACTAATAGGACAGTATCAATTATTTTCTTTTTTTTCACAACATTATAAGTACCTGACTAATGGGCTAATTTTAGGATCATACAATTAGTATACTGTAACAACCATTTGCAAGGAGAAGGATTTGAACCGCACATTTCTAGATGAGGCCATCATCCTTACCACTAGAGCATTACGGTGATATGAAAAAATAGCATATTATGATATCCATACTACTATCTCTCTTAGCTTTCTGCAGGCAAAGCAAACATAGTGGTTCTTTCAAACTAGGGACACAGTGTAATGGCTGCACGTATCTGTTTTTTTAATTGTAATCGTTCCATTAATTTTTTTATCCAGTTAAATGTTTCAACAAACTTTCTACCCAGTTTTTAAGATTTTATTTTTTTCAATGTTTTTCTCCGGGAAAAGCAAATTTAAAATACCTTATACATATCATTGCCAGGGAAATATCCTCTTTATTCACACTTACATATTTTTTTTTCTTTTAAATGTAACATTAAATAAGTGTCGTATACTATATGTTTCACTTCGTCGTCACACTGTTAGAGACAGCTAGTGACTGATGGGCCTCTACAACGTTCGTATAATTGTATATTAACGACCGTCCGCTATATATAGTATATTAACGTCCGTCCGCATGGAACGGGGTGAAACTACTCACCCCTAAGCTACGATGACAACGTCCTGAACTCTAAAACATACATTCTCCAGTGATGAGAGGAAATCACATATTGTTAATTTCTTTCCTAACATTCTTTCTCTCCAGATGAGAAGGTGTTGGTTTTTATACGTCAACGATACAAGGTACTGGTCTCTTTTATCTATTTGTTATTGTCTTTTCCAAGGAAGTTGAATTTCCTTCGCAATGAATCTTCTTTTTGTGTTTACTGGAGATCCATAATCGTTCTTTATAAAGACCGACTGGTACGTTAATTAATTATTGTCCGCAGAGAATATTATTGGAAGCGCATGCTCTTGGTCTTATTGAAATTGGAGAAATAACCACTAGGCAACACTAGCGAATATACGATATCTATTCTTTGTTACATTTTTCTCTGTACAAAATGTCATTTTGGGTAAAATATATTATTTTTCATACTTCTGTAGAAGTATCACTTTCCAGCGCTTAAATGCGTGTGTCAACCTTGCAAAACTGTATGTATCTATAAAATGCTTAACTTACAGAAACATTTTGTGGCCAAGTATTCATCTTAGAAGGCAAAAATATATAAGTAAGTTTACTTTAGAGAAAAGATGGGACTTTAGGAGCGACAATTTTCTCAAGCGAAACACTATAAGCCGATTGTAATGTTTTAAGTTTTGCACATAGCAATATTTAAAGTTATTAAGACCTCTGATTATTTGCTTTGCTCTCCTGCCTCGGACGAATTGTTTCTTTCTCTTTCTACATCACAACCTGTTGCTACAAATATTGTATTAGAGGATTTGTAACGTTACTTTACGTATTTATAAAGTCCTTATTTTGAGCAAACTGTAAAAAATATTTTTCCCTTTCCTGTAACTCTCAATATATATCAGATTGTGAAAAGCCACTAAGTCGATGAGAAATTAAATTGTTTCTTCCTTCATTGCAGTTTATTTGGTGGACTTATTAGGTTATCCCTGTTGCTGTTGTTTCTAACCCCCTTCACCCTAGCCGCAGTTCCAGGCCAGGCTTCGGGCTGATGTGTGCGGCTCCGGTTTGTATATCACCAACAGGTCCGTCTTAGCTAGTTGTCACCTCAGTTTTGACCGAGGAACCGCAAGGGTGACATCGTACCCTTTCCCACCCTCTCTGACCTCATAGAGGGACTTTCCAGTCTACAGATTTAAGGGGACTCACTACCCTTAAATCTTTAAAACATTCGATTTTTTGAAAAATACATATGTTAAAGCCTGGTCATTTCTGAACTAAATAAAGCAAACCGCATGAAAATATTCAGCTTAGTTCAGGAGATATTGATATTCTAAATATTTAATTACTGATCAAGTTTATGGTAAGTAAAATTTTAAACTCAATTTTCTCAAAATGTATTTTTGCATCATTCCACAACTGATATCTCAAAAACTAGGAAACGTAATTCCATGAAATTTTTATCACTTCCTAATCATGTTATTTTATTGCGTCTGAACTAGAATTATTGCAATCACTGCCCATTTTGTTATTTTTTCAGGAGTAAATTAAGGCAAAAATTTAAGGAAATTTTTTAAGTATATTTTGAGCAGTTTTAAAAAATTGAAAAAATATTTTAATGTTGAATGTTTTATTTTCAATTGTATTTTCAATTATTTATTTTAAATATAAAACAGGAATTATACATTTAAATGTAAAATTAATTTTATAGTTCTGCGAGCAAGCCAGTATACAATAAAAATACTTAAAAAACAAGGTATATCTAAAGCATTAAAAAAATTATTTAAAATTATTTTGAGAGTTGAAAATTTGTTTATTAAAATAAATATATCAATCTATGATATACATAAAATTTGGGAAAATTGGGAGTAAATTGAAATAGTTACAAATAGTCAAAAAGTATGAAAATATGCCTTATTTCCTCGACTTAAGGGTCATGAGTCCCCTTAACGTGCCCATATCCAGAGTAGAGACGGAGGTATTCAATGGCGCGTGGATGGATACGATCCGAGCACCCTCAATACCGAAAACCAACGCGCTACCACAACGCTACCTCGAGCCCTAGGTTATCTTTAAAAGAGCTAAATCCAAAATGTTTTGAAGTAGATAAAAATGAAGATTTAGTTGTTAGCATTATTATGAGAGCTGCAAACTTATATTTCAATTCAGATGAAAGGATGCTTGTTAGAGAATATTTTAGGAGAGGTAAAATGCAGTTTTACAGCAATCATTTACTGCGAAACGTAATAGCCTTCATTTCGAGAAAGTTTCGGAACACTGCTTTGAGTTAGAACAGATTTCCCTATATAACTGAGATATTTGGGCAGGATGGGCAAACATCGTTTGAAATAATTTGAGCCTTTGTGTTGAGGTCTATTTTTATAAATCTGTGGTAAACAATGAATTATTAATTTTTCGACATACATATATATAACCGGAGAGTTTTTTAATAAAATTATTTGGATTTTTTTTTTCATTTCATCAACATTTTATGGCACCTAATTTATAATAATTTTATAATAACAGTACACTTAAACCGATTAGGAAATATTTATTTTTCAAATTATTTAAATTATATATATCTGCATTTTCTAAGAACTTAATTAATTACATTGTCTGTACATTTAAATGAATTTCAAGAGTTTTTTTATCACTTGAAAATTCTTTATTATCGGAATTTTTTGTTATTACTGTAATACATTTTATGAAGACTAAATTTCCATGACTTAATTATTCTATAGTGGCTGCATATTTCGACTAAATGTAAGATCATCTATATGTTTGAACAGACTATTTGTGAAATTTCATTTAAATATTTTATAACGACTTATTTATTTTATAAAGACTATATACTTGAATCAAAGAAAGGCAGTTTTTAAAAATTATGAAAAATTATTTAAAATTAAATTATTAAAATTGAATTATATTTAGCGATTCATCGTTTTATGATGTCTAAATACTCAAACAAAACTGAATATGTCATAATGATTTGAAATTTGCCATCCTATTTACATTTTATAACAATTCAATCATTTACAATTGTCAAACATACCAGGTAATTTTTTTCGAATTACTTGAATCATCTGACATCTAATTTTATAGTGACTTAATATGTCTCAAAACTAGAAAATAAATCCTTTTAAAATATTCTAAACAGTTACATTAAAAGACATTTTTTTAATACGGAAAGTTTAAAAAAATACGTAAATAATGGACACTTGCTCAAAACATGACAAATATAATCATGTATATTAACATTTAAAAAATAAAAAAATGGGGTAATAGTAATATCACGCATAAATTCCTCTCACAATAATAATTCTGCTTTCGAAAAACCTGTATCATGTAATGAAATCTTTACAAAAAAAATTAATTTATATACATCATGAGCAAAGAGTATCGCCAACTTTATTGCAATCAGCCTGCGAACTTTCGAGTGTTGCGAAATTCTGTTATCCTATCTAGAGTCGTAGCATCACCAGAATCCACTAACACTTATCATAAAAATAACCACATCATGTCTGGACATAAAATAGTAATTCAACTCCATTTTCTTAATTTTTAATAATGCACTGATAGAATTGCTGCAGTATAGGTTAAGTCAAGATCTGAATTTTGACCTACCTATCTGAGACAGAATAGTTACTGCGAAGTAAAAGCCATGGACCTAAATTGAATGAGGATGACCTGTTCGCCGGATACAATGATGAGACAAGTGAAATTCATTTGCGGAAACACTTTACATTTTTACTTGGGATAATTTAGCTTATGTAATTTCTGAGACGCAACACAGCATAGAGCGCAAAATTTGATAAATTTTTGGAGAAAAATCTGACTTTTGTCCATTGTTATCTGGTTTACAGAAAGTGATATATTCCACCAGGAGTTCATTGCTAAGAGTCCTGTCCTTATTGAAATGCGTTGTCAACAGTATATTCGAGACTGTTTCATAACTGGATTCTTTTCAATTTTAAAAACGTTTAAATAAAGCTAGAACTGCTTTTAATGGAACGGCTGTCGGATCATAATAAAACAGTTGTCTTGCAGTGGATCCCAGACGACAGCGGAATCGAGGGGAACGAGGCATCCTGGCGAAAAGGGGGGCTTCTGTTTTACAGCGAAACAACCAGGATTTGGCCTACCATTCCATCAAGACGATAGTCAAAAAGACCCTCAGGTGTTCCTTCTCACAGGTTGTTGCTGCTAGAAGTGGTCACAAGCCCTGGTTTGTGCATGTCCATGACATTCCTGAGTGTCCTAGAGATAAATCTGTGGCAATGCTACGGCTTTTTTCTGAACATGATTGCCTCCGCAAGCACCTCCATGGATTTAACTTGGCTCCTGACCCTCTTTATCTCCTGTGTGATAACCAGGAAGAAATGGACATGCTTCACCTTGCTTCTTGTCATGGTCTACCTCTCGTTTCTTTATGGGAGCGCTATTGGATTGCCAGACATTTTTTTAAATTTCCAATGGCAAAGGAAAATGACAAACTCTTACACGTTAACAAGATTAACAAGGAACATGAAATATAAAAAAAGGGAACAGTAAGAGAAAAAAGTCAATGTCCCATCAGCAGATGTCGTGCGCTCCAATATCGCTTTACCTCGGAGTCTCCACGCAGAGCCGAGCATCCCAACAAATGGTTCCTGTCCATGATTTCATCTTTCCCACAAAGTGGGCAATTAGGAATCGCAAAAATGCCAATTCGGTGAAGGTGGTTCGCCAGACAGTCATGGCCTACCGTAAGTTTGAATTCCGCAACACCCTTTTCAAGGAGCTTATCTGAAATGTTTTGACCCAAGCTATTCCTCCAACTTCTTGAAGAAATGCGAGAAGTGAGGATTGCCAGACATAAGTTGATGGATTAACTGATGTCGTTTTACTATCTTGAATTTTTGTCTTTTTGATATCAGTTGTCCTCTAATTCTTGCCATTGGAAATTTAAAAAAAAACTTCCCTCTTAATGGGATATAACAGTGCATTATTGCTCTGACTATTCCTTTGTGCCTGTATTCAAAGTTACGAAACAATCTTGGATATAATTATTTTCCCTGTTTTTTTCCTTGTCGTTAAATATTGCTAATCAGTTTTATCCCAAGTTAAAGTCATTTCTGAACTTTAGAATGTTAATGCCTCGACACATATCTAAGTTCACCGACTGGCGAGAGACAGAGTTATATTTACTGGCATCTCCTAGTGAAAAGTTTCAAGCACTTTTGAAGAGTAGTACTAATGACAGTTAGAAGCTTGTTTGTGAGGGGGTTAAGAGGAGATGAGTAAAGATTTTTCGTTCTTCCTATCACATAGCTTAACGCAGTTTTCTTGCAGCGTAGTAAAGATTTCCTTCATTAGTCGGCTGTGTCATCAGTAAATTAGTCTTAACTTGTCGTTAACAACTAATTTTAACTTTAATATGAATGAACAGGCCAAGTATTTTTTATTTAGTTCCATTTTTTTTCACTTCCTTACTTAGTCTTGGCATCTAACCAGAAATTCTCTAGTTTTTTACGGAAAAAAAGTTATCGGTTAGTTTTAAATGCATTGTTTTAAGTTTTTAGTCAAAAATACGCCACACTTAATTTCGGATATATTACATAAAGCATACTTAAAAGAGTCAATGAGATTCTTTGATTAGCTTACAAAATTGAAACAAGAATATTTTGCCCTCGAAAAAATGTTCCACGGGATGATAATGATTATTGAACACTTCAAAGTGCAGTATAGAAAACCCCAACCTCAAAATAAAATAAATTAGCCGGGGACCGAGATATGGAGTTCATTATATTAGAAAATATTAGGTATAAGGTTCGAGATATGTGAAAATATTAGATTAAAACATCTTTGATGGACTTTGTGGAAGGAAAAAAGCAATAAATTTATGATTGCAAAGAGTATTTTTTTTCAGAAAATTGTAGGTTTGTATATACAAAATTGCATGCAAAAAAAATCTATAATTGCAAAACTTTCAGTCTAATATTCCTAAAGAAATTTGCAAAATTGAAAATATTTGAGGTCTTTCTTTTTTATTCAAATATGATAATCTCAACTACAGACAGGGGGGCTGCAGTATGTTACAAGTTATACAGAAGCAGGGCTTTTCTGTTGTACCATTGCATGAGGTGTGGCTATTTTAAATTAGGTGTACGAGTCTGTCTTGCATTATTCAAATTTTCTCTAAAAATAAACTTTTATTCACTTATTTTAAAAGAGTGTAATATTAGGGTTTTTGAAAGGAGTTGTATATTAGTCGTACATCGAACTTACTTCCTCTAGCACGGAACACTAGTTTTATCAACGTTCTTCCTTTAAAATAATTTTTTGCTCGCCCAAAACATTCTCTACGCTATTTCAATTTCACAGAGAAATTAATGTGTTTCCTAAAAGCAACGGGAACGTAACTAGATGAATTTTTTATATTTTAAACACTTGAAGAAAAATAAATGACTTATTCTCACACATTTTACAATGGAACCATTTCCAATCGTATCTTAAAGGAGAACACTTTACAAAAGCTTTTAGCACAAATCATTAAATTAATTGGACAGTTTACAATGTTTAAGATATTGCGTTATTTTTAGCTTTATATGACTTTTTGCTGTAATTATCTATCCTGAAACAACTCTTTAGAAAGTTTCGCAAAGTCTCGTACTCTCTCATCTTCACAGAAAAAGGCTAAAGTAGAATAATGTAAGGAAATTACAATCCATTGTGTACCAGACTGGTAGAGGTGAAATTAATGAGACAGTTTACAATGTTTTAGATACTGCATTATTTTTAACTTTAAACGACTTCTTGTTGTAATTATCTGTCCTGAAACAACTCTTACGTAAGTTTTCACAAAGTCTCATACTCTCTCACCGGGACAGATAAAGACCAGCGTAGAATAATGTAAGGAAATTACACTCTATTGTGTATCAGACCGACAATGATAAAAGAAAGTGATCTAGTGAATAAAGAAAATCCTTCCACCGTTGATATGAGAGGACACCTTAACAAGATTATGCTGATGAGTTTTTTTCAAAAATTTCGATCTAAAGTTAGCTGTGTAATACCTTAAAATACGAACTGTATTGGCAATGTTAGTAAAAAATTATAATTTTTTGCAAACCTAAATTGGGTCTGAATGCTCTTTTGTTTCGTTTTCAGTTTCAGCTATGTTTGAATTCATACTACAAAAATCCGGTTTACAGGTCTGAAGTGCTGATACCAGCTTAAACCTTCAGCGGGCACGCCTGTGTACAAAGTGTAACATTTTTGTTTGAACATATAAGGTTTGAATGTTCTAAGCCAGGGGTGTCAAACTTGCGGCCCAGCCAATATATTGGGACACAATAATATGTAATAAAATAACCAACGCAGAATTATAATAAGATACGAAGAATTCGCTAAATTTTTTTTAATTATACTCTTTTTTGCTATTGTTAAACAAAATGCGTATATTTATGTTGAATATACTGTAATTAGGTAAATAAACCTACGTTTCTATTAATATTGATTTTTTTTTGCGGCCCACCTATAGTTAAACCTTGTTTGTTTGGCCCAAGTTAGCCTTTGAGTTTGACACCCCTGTTCTAAGCAGTTTCTGTTTATAGCTACACCCTTTCTAATGCAGGTATGATTTTCTGACCCTTGTATTCTTTTCCATTCATTGTTATTCTTGATTTAACCGTGGTAAACCATCGATTAAACTGGATTTTAATACGAAATAAGCAGAAGTTTAGGTAGTCGATCAAATGTGCAGATATTACACGGTATCCCGCATATCACAAAGATGGACAATCGCATTGTTTTTTAGGTTTTTTGGAATAACAGGAATCAATTCGCAAGTTATCCTCACCAATAAACCAGCCAGTTTTGAACTAAGTCTATTGTAACTGCATTCTTTGGCCTTTAAATATAAATATATCTCAATATTATGAGCATTTTTATATCTTGTCATAAAATGCAGAATTATTATTTTCAATTTGAAAAAATAAAGTTTATTACAAAAGGAATAATCGAGGTTGAAAGAGACGTTGCCCTCTGTGCCACGCGCGCCTGCTGGTGTTCCAAAAATTGTCGCGCCCGCTGAAGGGTTAAACGAGTATTCAGTGATGCCTGTCGGGACTCGAACTGAGCTTCTTCAGTACGGAATGCCCATGCACTAACCCCCAGGTTGCTCCAGGGCTGTTATTCTAAGGTTAAATAGTCATGTCGTGCCATAAGCTTAGTTACTACAAATAATAAACTCTTCAAATAAAACATTATATAGTATAATAAATTGTTCTATATGATACAGGAATAAAAAAAAGAAACACTTTATGTAACAAACACCAGACAGCTGATGTTGAATTCTCACGAAAACAAGTTCAGAACATCGCGATTAGACTCTGTAATATTCAAAATAGCAAGCGGCAAATCTATGCTTTTATCTCCCACCAAAAAGAAAAAAAAGCATTTAAGTTTTTAGAACAATTACAAAAGAGTTTTGCTGATGTATTGTCAGGCTCATATTTTCCCGATCTAATCAGATTTTAGATTCCGCAGAAAGAATAAAAGTATTCTTGTACAATAAGTCCTTACAGGAAAAAAAATTAAATTCTATAATAATATTGAATCCTTACATCTTCAAACATTATCCCTTAAGTATGGATAAATTAAGTAAATTTACGGCATAACATATTTTTCCATCTCAATAAACACTAATATAATTTTAAACGTTTTCATTTAAAATGTACTGTCTCAAAACAATCCAGCATATGTATAACCACTTCATCCCATTAAACCACTTAGCAATATCTTAAATAATTCAGAATCCATTCGAATCAAAACTTATCCTCGTTACATGTCGGTTCTTGAGGATCGGTTTGTTTTACACGCTAATGCATTTGAGCGGCTCTTTCGGGAATTTAATCTCCAATCCTCTAAAGCTTTGTCACAAGTGTTCACAATCCTTTTAAATCGGACATTTCAGTTTGTGAAATGCAGAAGTTCCTTTTAGTCTACAATTACCGACATTAAAATTTTGTTCAGGGGGACTGCACATAGATTTCTGCTCAAGGACATATTATCTTAGTTTATGGTGGTAAATAAATGGTTAGGAAAGTCTAATGCTAGATGCGAGGAAAGAAAGATGCCACTTCAGAATGAATATTATTTATGTTTTAAAGGATTGCATGGCTGTGATAGGAAACCTTTCATCAGAAGGTTTTTAACGCAAGTGAAATATAGTTGGCCTAATTAACAAGCAAAGTAACCCTAAAAAATACGATTTTGGGATTTTCATGCTATTACATTGGCTTATGGTCTCTGTACAACACTGTCAAACCTCATAACTCCAAAAAGTTTAATTCTAAAAACGAGTGAAAAACATTACATACTACGTAACTCCTTAACTTAAGCGTTGCAAACCTTGTAACCCCACTTTAATTATGAAGATGTTTAATTACATAACAATGGGGCATATATATATATATATATATATATATATATATATATATATATATATAAATATATATATCAGAACACTTTAACATTTATTTTTAAGATATTTATCTTTTCACTGACAAATAAATCAGTTTTTTGATCATCCTGCAAAAACTGGGAAATGCGAGTTAAGTCGTTTGTTAATTACGAAAACGATATGTTGAATAAGAACTAAGATTTATTTGGAAGATAACTTGATAAATAATTTTCGATTCCTTAGATAAAAGGATAAGAGAATATAATCGATGTTCTCTTATTGTTAGTAAAGGATTTTAATATAAAGGGGTAATCATCCGAGACTATAGTTCTAAAAACTGATACCATATTATCTACATAAACCATATTAATTTTATTTTCCCCAATGTTGTAATTCTTGGCGTGAATTACGTGATTTGAAATGGCTAATAATTGGATAAAGTTTTGAATAACATTTTTTTTGTAGTCAATTGGGTCGAAAATCTTTAAGATTTTAACCAGTTTCTAAAGATTCTTGTTTGGTTTTTTTACTTATTTATTGCAGATATAGATTAAGCACGTCACACTGATTTCTATGAGTATGTCTTTGTTTATTTTTCTTCAGTTCTTCGATTGTTATGTCTACATCCTGCATGTATGTTTGTAACAAATTCAGATCCAATAATTTCGGCAGTTTAAAGTGAAGTTTCACAAATTATCGGCAAATTTTTAACTTATACTGAGCAGGAATGAAAGAATAATATAAAATTAGCTTTTAGAAATAATTTAAATTATATCTAGAAGTTTATATTGTTATTCTTCCCTAACTGCTCATTATTAGTTCAAATTACCAATGCTAATAATTGTTTTTTTTTAAATTTCTGTCTCCCGACTTTTGGGAAGGATATTTGAAAATGATACATATTAATTCTTAATCAAAATGTTTTGAATATTGCTGGTAAGGGCCTTTACTATAAAACATCCTTTTGTAAAATAAATGTGTTACTTAACCTGAAAAATAAATTAAAATAATTGCAAGATAAAAAGAACTTTTTATATACCATGTTTTTAAATTTTCTGTTGAATTATATAAACTTGACAATTCTATGTATTAATAAATACTTTTTTAAAATTTTTTTGATGAATTATCCCATCAACTTGAAAGAAAATGAAGTTAATTGGAAGTTAACTTGCGTTTAATTTTTCGTTCCCGTCCCGGCAAATAGATGGCTGCACTAGTCTACAAAACAAAATTAACTGAAAATAACTGAAAATGAATTTAATTCTGCTTAAAGATGGCTAAAAGTATTAAAATAATGCATTGACATCGTGTTCTGAGCTATTCTAAAAGTTTCAAACGTCTAGCTAGTCGGGAAGTTAGTTAAAAATCGATTGCAACATTCGTACGAGACAAACACACAAACACACAAACAAGAAAGCGAGTTCATAAAAACATGTAAAAATAGAAAAACCTCTTGTGATTCTCGGCTTGTTTGTAAGCTGTTCACGTTCTGTTGCTGTGCTGTTTTTTAGAAAAATATTTAAAGCAGTGTGACATGCTGAGTATAATACTGAGTTACTTATAGAATTGTTGTTGTTGATTTTAGTTCCACCTGGTAGGAAGTTCCAGACCAAGACCATATAGGCTTCAGTTTGAGTAGTGCGGTTCCGATTTATAACAGCACCACAAGGGTCGGAATCCAGCTTTGCTAGGTGCCACCACAATATTGACCGCGCACCCCCAGGGGCGACATCTGGGGGATCGCACCTTTCCCACCCACTGACCTCATAGAAGGACTTTATGGACTACGGATTTAACGTACCCATATCCGGTGTAAACTCGAACATATAGAATAGATAACGCAAATGGTATTTACACATGTCCTAATTAAAAATACAGGGTGTCTTTGCTAGAGGTATCCAAAAGTCATGACTTATTTTTACGGAACTACCATTAGAATTTTAAAAAAAATTATATAAATTAAAAGAACATCTCACCAAGTTTTAATATCAATCATAGATTTCTATCATAGTATCATAAATTACGATGTGTGCACCTTTTGTAGCACGACTAACGTTTAAATGGTAATCCAGTTCTCTGTAAGTGTTTCGTTTGTGTATCAACCCGTTGTATATAAACAAAAAATTTAAACTCCTGATATGCTACGAAACACTTGGAGAGAACTGGATTACCATTTAGACGTTTGTTGTGCTCCAAAAGGTGCACACATCGAGATCTATGATACTATGATCGAAATGTATTATTGATATTGAAACTTGATGAGAACTTCTTTCTATTTATATATTTTTTAAAAAATTCTAATGCATAGTTCCGTAAAAATAAGTCATGACTTTTGGATACCATTAGCCCGGACACCCTGTATATTGTGTATCGATGTAGAGGTACAAAATATAAAGTTCTCGAACAATGGAACGCCTCCAGTTCCACTAATGCTACGGTTTAAATGCTTTCTTACTTTGAAACGAACGGCTTTATTCCTTATTTCTACGACCGTGAATTAGTTGTTCTTCCAAATTTTACAATTTCTGTTTACTGTAAACTGACCGAAGCAGTTATAAAAATTCTAACCTCTCAAAGGTTTGCGTACACGACAGTGTCTCGTATGCACCGGGAACTGTAAAAGTAATGAAATTTTCATGCTTCTCACAACATATACGTCCTTTTATGCATTTCAGAATGCTTAAACTGCATACTGCGACGTTCATCTTCTCTCCTTCACCACTGGATTTAAAATTCATTTCCGAGTGAGTCACACTAAATTCGCCATTAAGACCTGAAGATGAATGCAGCTCGTCGCGGCGTTAATGAACGCTTATTTTGTGTCTCGTACAGCAGCGGGAAAATTCCTGTTTAACTTTTCAACAGAAAGGATACGCAACATTAATGAACTATTAATATGTTTTGGCTCGCCCGCTTGATCGTTTAATGGAAACTAAGTGTCTTAGTTCCTCCCAATCTTCTACAGAGTTTTGCCCAAGATGTTCTTTAAATGCAGATAGTTTTAGTTTGCTCGTGTAAAAGGAAGCGATCGTCGCTGGTAAGTAGTAATGAATTAATGCGTTCAGTTTGAATTCAGAATCATTACAAGGTAGCAATAAAGGTAGTTTTTCATTCATCATTAAGAGAGCACTATTTTATAAGAGTTCGTGTCTTCCTTCAGGTAATTGCTATTTTGAGAATTCGAAAAATCTACGGGACATTTATTTCTTGACAATATAATAGTGTTATATAACTACTGCTGCAGTAGCGTTTATGTTTAAAAAAACTTTGCCATCGATTAAGAAAAAAATAAACCGAAAACTTTGAAATCTAAAGATTTAATTTTTAATATTAATCAGCTATTATACAGGCTTATTGGGCATGTTCATTTGTATTTCGGATCATTAAGGTCCTCATTTTCTTTACATGGAGGGGTAAACAGAGAGGTTTGAACTGCTTACAAAATCTATGCCAATAGGACTCTGGTACTGAAAATTCTTTGGCCGTCCTCTTAATGTTCGCTATTCACAATTTTTTTTTATTATTCTGCCTATATGGTGCCCCCATAATAAAATGGCCATTAAATTACAGTGAATTATAGGCGAATGTCTACACGACAAGTGCCTCCGCTTAAAAAAATAATAATATTCTGCGTGTGTATGTATGTACATATATATATTGTTTACTTTTTGATGCTAAAATATCTCTTTTAAAATAAAGTATTTTACTTATTTGAAGAGTTGTGTTTTAAAAAGTTTTAAATATTTTATATTTTTATTACATCCTTTAAATCCTATGTTTTACTATGTTTCCTATGTGTCTGTATGTACATATTACATTGTTTACTTTTTGATGCTAAAATATCTCTTTCAAAATAAAGTATTTTAATTATTTCAAGAGTTGTGTTTTAAAAAGTTTTAAATATTTTATATTTTAATTACATCCTTTAAATCCTATGTTTTACAATTTTACCTGCTAAATATATTTATCTTATTAATATATAAACTTTTTTTTTTCTTAAATATGACTTTTTCTTGAAAAGTTGTTGTTCCCAAAAAACTTAAACAAAATGAAAAAATTATGAAGAATTCAGCGACAGATGGGATGTAGCACATACAACTGTAAATTGAAATTCGTGGCTAAATGAAAAAAAAAAAACTTTAGAAGATTACTAGAGTGCAAAACTCATGGACCGTATTGTTTATTCGCAGTTTCTTCGCAATGTAGTAACCTAGATAATGAAATTCCCACCATAGAGACCTCAATATGTACCATATTGGTAAAAGAAATAACACAAGTGCAAAAAGAACACAAACGTTGATTTGGAGAATTTATTAAGCAACAGCTAAAAAGCATTACAAATCATCGTACAAAGGCGTATTTCTCAAAGATGGAAAAAAGCAAAGAGGTGTTATTCAGTAGGGAATATGATGTTTATTAAATGCAATGGGCGCTTTGCAGTGTCTAACCATGCTTAAAAAGAGTTGGTCTATGAGTTGTTGGGGTAATATTGTCCACTCTTCTTTTTGTTCTTTTGGCGCATTGTTCATGAAAATGGTATTCATAAGTTTCTTCATATCGGTGCGTGAGTGCCCCACATTGATCGAGACGGATGCTCTATCTATTAAGGTACTCCAGGATGCCATAAAGTCGACTTTCTGTTCTTTCTTCTGGCACTATTCGTCCAGTACTACAGAAGATCGTTTGCACTTTATGGAAACGATTTTGCAATTTTTTTTTTTGGCGTTTTAATTTTGAGTTAAAAATTTGGCAACTTCAGAATAATCGTCTGCTACTGTTTCGTTTCGATTGGAATGTAAAATAAAATATTTATTTTGAAAATGCGTCCTAAAATTGATTGATGGCTCGTCTGATTTGTAGTAAGATTTGTTGTTTTGGGATAAAAATTTGGCAACTTCAAAATGATCGTTTGCTAATGTTTTGTTTTAATTCGAATATAATATAAAAGATTTATTTTGAAAATAGCTCCTAAATTTGATAGATGGCTCGAAGGTTACGTAACTGCGCTTTCCGAGGAGAAATATTCGTATCAACAAATTATAAAGCATTGTAAAAATCGCGGTTATGGCATTTCAATAAAACGTATTTATAATATATTAAATTTGAAAGGAAAAAACGTCTAACTGAAAGTAAAAATGAAAACATGACCGCGAAACCTCATCCTAAGACTGTTCGAACGTAGGTAAATATCAAGAAAGTAAAGTCTCTGATCGTAAAAGGAAATCCATTGACTCAAAGATCCATTGCATAGAAACTAGGAATGTCTTCTGGCAATGTAAGTAAAATATTTCATAAAGATTTGAAGTTACAATAGATGTTTAAACAGAAATTTCCTCTGCTTTTGCCAAAGCATATTGCTGAATGAGAAACAAATTGTGGAAAATTATATGAAAATCACCTAGCTGCTGAAAAATGGAAATTTGTGGTAACACTCCATGAGGCATCGATGTATTTAAGTGATTGTAATAAAAAAAAGATCAATTTTCTATTGCTCAACTGACGGGAATGACCGTACGAAATGGCGTCGTCAGTGTACAGAAAAGTTCCCAAAGGGATTCATGATAACTGCAGGATTTTGTTACAACGGCAATTCACAAAATAATGCTTCCCGGTCGTGAAACCATAAATAAAAAAAGTCTCAAGTAAAGCCAAAATTGATTCACTCCACTATCAGCAGAATATTTAGAACCAATTTTTGAAGAACAAATTCCAACCTTATATGGAAAGGACATTGATAAAGTTGAGCGTCATATGGACAAAGTCTCTAGTCACACGTCTAAATCAACTGCCGCTTATTTAGCAAAGAAATGATCATAAACAGTAATAAAGTGTATTTAATTTAATGAAATACCTGTAAAATCATCTGACTCTTCTCCAAGGGACTTTTGCTCTTTCGGTTTATTAAAACGAGCCTTATGAAAACGGCATCCAAGAACACTGAACCGACTTTGGAAAACGGTACACGAGGAATGGGGTAAAATTGACATGACAGTACTAAGAAAAAGTTTACTTTCATGGAAAATTCGAGCTTGAGCTATTGTCAAGAACCATGGCTATTAGATAGAAACAAATCGTCGCAAAAAATATGGCATTTACACATAAAACTTAACTAGCAAAATCGCTTCCATAAAGTGCGAATGACCTTTTGTATATTCATTTTTTTTTTCCGCCGGCAATAAAACAAAACAAATTTGATATTTTCATAGATAAGAACTTCTAACAGACACCATCACCCCTGATTAAAATACTATGCCCCTTACAAATAAGTACTCTGAATCTCGCATCATTTCATCGTCAATTAACCTAACCCCTTATTTTGTCGTCCTCCGTCGTGTTACTGGTTCAAAAAAACAAAATCAAAAATATAAAACAGAGAAAAATCGGTCTTTGTGCAACCTTTAAAGTAAACTGGAAAACCAACGTGGATCCGGAATATCCATTTATAACCAACAAATAATAGTCAACATTTAAACATAAACAACATATTACAATTAATATATGACAGGACTTGAAATAGCCTAGTGGTATCACGTCGATTTTCGGTGCTGACGGTGCTCGGATCGAATCCTGAGAAGCACCATTAAATACCTCCGTGTCTAGGTTGGATAAGGGGACGTAAAATACGTAGACTGAAGAGTCCTTCTATGAGGTCAGAGAGGGTGGGAGAGAGTACGATCCTCCCAGATGTCACCCTTGGGTACTCGATCAAAATTGAGGTGATACCTCGCTAAATCAGACTCCGACCCTTGTGGAGCCATTATAAGCTGGACCCTCACACCTCTACCCGCTAGCCTATATGGACCTGGTATGGAATTACTTCCGACCAGGGGACATTAGAAATAACAACAACAACAACATATGAGAATCAAGAATAATAATCAACATATAATCTTCACCGTAAACCCGAACTTTCATGAAGATTCAAATACTTTTTTTAACTTACTCGTATCCTCTAAATTCTTGGGTATTACTCGAATATTACACATGTTCATCCTAATTTATCCATTAAAAATCTGCATCCCTAATGCTGTGTATGCTCATAAAGTCACAGTAAAAGGAATCTTTTTCATCAATGAATATCACGTAAGTCATTTCTATGCCCCAAGTCTGGACGTAAGACCTCAAAGGTAATCACACAAATATGTTTCTATGAAATAATCTGCTTAGCCCTTTTCCGCCATTTTTCTCCTTGGAAAAGAAGCACCATGTATTTCTGTGACTGGATACAGTCAGAGAAAGGTATTTAATAAGATATAGCAATGCATTCTGCAATAAACTCTGGGGAGAATAATTCAACAAAATCAATATGGGAGAAGAATTCCCTTCGGCAATAACCCACCAATATTTTGTGGAGGTATTAGCAGAATTTCGTAACTACTGCTGAACCGTAAAAAAAATAGTGTGATCTATGTGTATTTAAGTGTATAATACTAAAAATTAGTTATATTAATTTAAAACATATACTTTTTATTTCTTAATCTTATTAATGAGGGGAATATTTTTATGTATAATTATATCAAAAGTAGTATTAATTAAAGTAAAAATTACCTTACGCAGATTTTGTATATATTTTCATAAAGAATATGTGGTAAGTTACAATGTTACAATGTTAGTAATATTTTAGCGTACTAAGTTAGTATAAGTTAAATAAAATATTTATCATATTATTAAAAAATTTAAAAGAATATTTAAGTAAAAATTTTAGAAATAGAAAGGAAAAAGAAAACGTTTTAGTGTGTTATCATTTTCTAAAAATTGCAATGAGTTTGCCATTGAATACTCGATTGCAGGAAAGCATTGATTTTGTTTTCTTTTTTTACATTATAGCGTTAAATATTGAAGTGTCACGAATGAGTATTTTAACAGGTTTTTAATACTCAAAGAAAATAATTTTACATTAGTTTTAGTTTTAGGAAAGGAGAAAGAACATATTTTTTGTCAAATTCAGGCTTCATCAACGTACAAGAATTTTCTGTTTAGATAACGAACATTCAAAGATTGAACTAATACATATAAATTACCCATTTCCCCTGTTAATCGATTCGGTAGCTCCATGGATTACGTAAAAGCATATTCAAGAAGTTAATCACTAAACTTCATTAACTTTGAACTAAGTTCTAACTTTTGGTCTTAGAAGTGATAGAAAATGAGTACAAGTCACGTGGTTCTCTTGGCTGGCTTAATGCTGCCACTGACATATCCGTGTTTGCATTGCTCTTATATATCTTACTCTAGAAAACCACTAAAGACAGCTGAAAAGCGTGAGTCACAAGCAATAAACGGTATTTGGTTAGCGCTAAATGAAAGCACTTATTAAATATATAACTCGGTAATCATCGTAAATGAACTTATCTAATGTTTAATGAAATTTTCTCGTCACATAGATCAAAATGGTTCATATCAAATATATCAAAATGGTTTTCTGATACATTAAAATGAGATATTAGGACATTTATTACCAGCCCATATAATTTAAAACCGCATTTCTTGGAGGAAGAAAACTGTGAACTTTGTAATATTTTAGAGAATTTGTCTCAATGAATTTATTATTTTCTTTAAAATGTATATCTTTGCTGCTTATTTGTAGTTTTTTAGGCACAGTAAATAAGCACTTGCTGAGTGGGGTATTTTTCATACATAAAAAGCCTTACCACAAGAAATTTTTACTTATTATTTTCTATTATCAAATATTTCCATTTTTTTATTACATCATGGGGAATATGTTCTATCACAAGTGTTATGGAGCACGCATAATTTTTTATAGCACCTATATCAGAGGTTCCCTAATTTATTTTGCAGTGAAACCTTTTTGCGATTTTAAAAAATCGCTAGATGTAACTAAAATTTAAAGGCAAACACTTATTTTCTGTTATGCAATCTATATATCATTTCTATAAGGTTTTTTACATTGATACCTATTTGGAGACAACGGCTGAACGTAAAAATTGATTGGGGTATCAGAATAAAGGTTTTACCAGTGATATGTGCCAGTCGAAGAAAAAAGGAGATTGAGGTAATGGTTGGGACGTAGTGGAGCGGCAAAGATCCCAACTAAAGTCAGTTGGAAAAGCACGATTGCTGGTTTGCTTACATTTACTTTTATATTTCGCACACTGATTTTTTAAATTGTAAAAACACGCTATTTGTAAAACAATTTTAATTGTCATTGCCCTTATCTGAATAAAGTGATCAGTTCAGGGTCAGACACTGAGTGGGCATATTTTGCTCTATGAGCAGTCTTATAGTAAGCAAATACTTTATGTATATATTAAGCCTATGAGGTTTATTTTTTTTTTACTTTGAGACCTATTTTGAGAGAACGGTTAAATATAAAAATATAGATGAGGTATCAAAATAAAGGTGTTTGGGGGAATTTGTAAAAATTTTTGTTTGTTAATTTACTAAAGTTTTCATTTGTTGCTTGTATTAAGGTTATAATTTTCAAAAACTTAATCGTTAATTTCAACGAGTTTCTTCTATACTACCGTAGCTCCACTTGGCGGGTCAGCTTTGTGACACATTTTAACTTTAATTTCTCAATGTCAATTAGATCCGGGTTAGCGCAATACATTACTACGTAAGGAAAGGATGTACCAATGTTTGGCAATTGTTCGTTTTAGGCTGCTTTTAAAACTGATCGGCTGGCACAATAAAGACTTAAAATCTATCACAGAGTAACCCCATCTTCCGGTATTTAATAACAGTCCCCTTCTCTATGTATGTATGTATGTATATATATATATATATATATATATATATATATACTAGCGGACCCGACAGACGTTGTCCTGTTCAAACGTTGTCCTGTTCAAACGTTGTAATTCTAGCTGAAGTACCCGGCGATGCCCGGGATTTTAAGAATGTTTGTTAACCAAAATCAATTTAAAAATTATCACAGTATAAATAACATAGAAAAAAAAGCATACGAAATGTTATACATATTAATAATATGAAAACCCAATTAAAAATGTATAAATGTATAATAAACTCCTCAGATTTCAGCTATATTCGGTATTTCATCATAAAAAAGCTGAAAAAAATAAAAATAAAATAATAATTTTAAAAAATAACAATTTTAAAAAATTAAAATAAAAAATTATAAAAGAAAATAAAATAATAATTAAATAATTAAAAAAATAATAAAATAAAAGCTGAAATAAAAAAGCCTTTAAAAAAAAAGCTGAAATAACAGGTCTAGCAAAATTTACACAACTCTGGATTCGAACCCGGGTTGAGAGCATGATACTTTCCAAATTGGCGACCTTTCGAACGCGCTACGATGACACGGTGTTCTAGTGGGTAAAGTGAAACATATTCGCTATTGGAAAGTTGTAGGCTGGTGATTATACATTGTCAGAGGAGTTTTTAGTCAGAAATAAGTTAGCAGGATAGAAGCTTAGTCGTTAGCTCTTCGATAGACACAAAGATATAGGCGAGGAGGATTCAAGTAACGATTAAAAATGATCTCGTGTCCCTAAACGTGGTTGATTCGAATTTTCCATCGCGTGTCGAGAGTATCAATATCCCCTTGGATCTGATGCATTTTAGAGTATAAAATCTGACTTGAAAGATCAATATTTTTATTTATTATTCTGGTTTAATATGTGACTTGAAACTTTTTGATTTTATTTATTTTTATTTTTTCGCTCGCCGTTTCCTAACTAAACCTAACGTGGACGCCATTATCTAGAGGGGTGATTTCACAAACTATAACAGCTTCCATTTACCGAACGCACCCCCTTATAAATTGTTGGTTTTTTATTAATTAATTAAAAATATAAAAACATATTCTATCGGATCAAATTGTGAATCTAAACCATTCTCGAATCATCTAAATTGCACACACAAAATTTCATAAAAATCAGTCCAGTCGTTTAGGAGGAGTTCAGTTACATACACACGGACAGAAGAAATATATATATAAGATATAATTTGAAATACTCCACACACCACCCAGAATGTTACATTTCTTGCACCTTCTCAATTTCTAGAAATAGAACACTGCTTAGAGGTATCATGCAGTTATACGTTAGCCTTACTACTGAAAATCAATAAAGCCTACAATTATTATGCGATATTTTATACATTAGGATCTACTTCGATACTGTCTGCTCGAATGGAGAACAGAGTTTTTAATCAATTTTATGATCTGAAATCTCTCTAAATCTCTGTTCTTCCCTCTAGGAAAAGAGCATTGTCAGTAATTATATGCTTAAAAAAATTTGGTAAGATGCTTTTTATTACTGCTGATAATTTAATTAACTTCCTTAGTTTAATTTATCGGTTTAAAAAGGATTCATTTCAGCGAAGATAAAGAAGTCGGCTCAAATAACTGACAAAGCGTCAAGAACGCATGTTATTTAGATACAGTCACTAATTGAATTAAACTGCTAATTAAATGTATCGTTCGTTCTCACATGTAATTTAGAATAGTTTCGTTGCAGTGAAACTAATGAAATCTGCTATTATTCCAAGAAACAAAAGTTCCTTTTGTTACGAAATAATTAAGGACTAATACTAGTAATGAACTTAATAATGGATGCTTGTGTGCATATCTGTCACTTCAATCGTTAATTTTATGCAGATTTCTAAATCGAAACGAGAATGTGTAACTATCTGCACTGATTCTCGCATTTCACAAGTCATTGCTCGACGTGACCTATAAATAAATATTATCAAAAGGATACCTTCTAAAAATACTTACAAGGATTTTAAATGATTACTAGTTTTGTAATAAAAGGTGTAGTCCTTCTTCAGGCCATACAGCATTACATGTGATTGTTTCTATGGATGATTTTACAAAGGATTTAATTTAAGGCTAGTTGTTACGCACAGAACTTATTCTCAACTTTCAAAAGTTCTAATTTATAATTTTAAAGTTCTCATCAAGCTCCTTATAAATAATTTAAATAAATGCTCACCGCTTGTGAACGCAAGGTGGAAATATGCCTAAGAACTTGTCTCCAAATAATGTCTAAATACGGCCCACGTCCTTCAATATCCTTTCCAGTAGGCTTTGATTCAGATCTCTTACGTTCCCGAAGTAATGGCGCAATGAAAAAGTTGCATTCCTCCTTTAATGTGTTTCTGTATTTAAGTCATCTGACTTTTTCAACTAGAGTCAACTAAAATCTGCTCTGCCAATTTAATGGTACGCTGGTGAAAATTTTGGATAGTCATATCTGGGCAATTTGATCAGCCATCACGTTGAATTCTATCCTATATTTTGAATGGAGTCTTCTAATTCCGTCTCTACCCGTGTGTATAACTAATTATAAGTTAATGGTAGAGATATAATGGCATAATAACTCGAGTCCGTTTCTGACATGTAATGATATCATAAAAATCTTAGATTTCATTCTTGATTGCAAGACTCATTCGAAAAAATAAAACCTAAGATTCAAAGTATGTCCAAAATCTAAAAAGTATGTTCAAAATCCTAAAAGAATTAACATTTGTCTCCCACTATAGACCGAAAGATAAAATTAGAAATTGGTTCCAGCTCTCAAAACCAGTTGCTTAGACGCGTCACTGCTGTGCATTTTCGAATCCTTTGTATCTGTAGACTGCATTCTCTCTGAAGAACACTCAGAATCTCATCAATTGAACAGATCTAATGGCAGGCAATTCTATGGGAGTCCAGTACAAAGTGGCGTTACGTGGGAGGTTTAGTACTCTGCTCTAATAATGCCTGCTCTGCAGGCAATCACCCCTTCCCGTAAACCAGAGAGAATGCATGGAGAATTAGCATAAGAGTGGATCCCTCTCTGATGGAACACTCGAACAGACCACTCTAACAGAACACCCATTTTCAAAGAGATATCAATCTGATCTAAGACATAGGGTGAGTATACTGGAGTAAAACAAATATATAATTTCTCTCAGTTGTAGATTTCTCTTTCATATTATTTACACAAATTAAGGGGACAAGGAATTTTCAATCTCGTTTTTTGAAAATTTTCGATATTTTACTCTATATAAAAATAGGGAATCATCAATATTTTCTTTACTACATTGAAGACACTTGAAATTCACAAATAAGTTTTCTGTGGGGAAGAATATAAACTATTTTTCAAAAAATTCTTCAAAATTGCTAGAATTTTTCAAAATTTTCCATGCGCCTTAATTTAAATCTGGTTTCTTCCAAATTTTACACGATTGTTAATTAACGAATTTGTCCCGAAACAGTGCATCCTTTTTTAAAACTACAAATATTTCTCAAATTTATATACCACGAAATAAAGTAGAAATATGCAAAAACATAAAAAAATAACAGACATATTTAAAAAAAAAATATTTTTCATTTTTGATTTATACAAAAAATATTCAATGCACACGTATGTTTATACATATATGGTAAACACTGTAATGAAAAATTGAAGATTTTTAAATGTATGGAATGCGCATGGAGCATATCGAAAAATTTTAGCATTTTTGAAGAAAATTTTGAAAAACAGGCATTATTCTGCAAAAAAAATCCTTATTTGGGATTTTAAGGGTCTTTAATGTAGTCAAAAAGAATATTAATTACTCTCATTCCGTATATAGAGTTGAAAATTAAAAATTAAAAATTTCAAGTTGAATGTCCCTTGTCCCTTTAAAGAATTAAAACTATTAAAAATGGTTGCGAAGAAAGATACCAGTTTTGAGGTATTGTACTTTACATTCGTAAAGGTGAGGATTTTTTGACAAAAAAAATGGATATAATAAATGAATTAACTACGCAGACACTTTTGCTATCCTAAGATGTTTTATTAAAATGCCATCATTTTTTATTCTTTGGACGAATAATAAAGTTAATAATTGACGAGCTAATAACTAAAGAATTTTAATATGCATTCAGAAAAAAGTTTAAATACCTACATAAACATATGCATACATGCATATTTTATTCATAGAAATAGACAGATATTTTTTTTTTGCATGCTGTGTTCTATAAATATTCATTTCTCTGATTATTAGCTTTCCAACTGACATCATGATTTGAATCATGGTAACATTTAGAGAGAGAATAATCATATTTTGTCTCATCATATTTTTTTAGCTGCCAAATGCACTTCATGGATGAAGGTATTTCTTTTTAGCTGAATGTTAATAGGCTATCTGTAGTAACATAATTATTTAATTTATCGCTTGGAAAGTTTAGTAGCCTGGACATGGTTTATTAAATACTGTATTTTTTATTATTTGTAAAATATATAATGCATCCATTCGGTGGAAGAAGGATTAAATTAAAAATAGTTACACATGGACGAGTCCATAAAATGACAGACAGGCATATACTTTTATGCCCAGATTATTCTAAAGGCATGTATAAATATGAAAAATTCTTAGTTGAATCACTATAAAAAAGGTTAAAATATCGATTGAAATTATAAGCCAAAACAATCTTTCTCCTCAGAAGCCAAATAACAAATTGCGAAAAGTCCAAGAAATGGTGGCACAGAGACCATTTACAATTAGAGGCATTTATCTACTTTTTACTGATAAACTAGTTGTTTTTTAATTTTTCTATTAACTTATATTAAAATTTACCTGTGTTAGCATTGATTCCACTAAATGTAATCTCATTTTAAGTAAGTGTATATATATATATATATATATATATACACACAGAGAGAGAGACACAATGTGTGCCTACCATTTACGGGGATACACTCAGTTACGGACGCCTTTGTGATTCTTCTGTTATTTTTTAACTAGCCGGGCTTCGCCAAGCTACGCTCAAGCCATCCGTGTAACATATTTATGTACTTCGGGCCCCACAAAAGAAAAAAAAAGCCTACAAATGTATTAAATTCAAGTGAATAAATTCCTTTCAATTTTCATTCCCGTCGCTGCCGACAGATGGCAGCACCACTGCACCAGATGATTTGGTTTCTCAGCAGTGAGTGATTTTAGAATGAAAATATCTCTAAAACTATTGAATTAACAGAATAAGTGTACGCAGAAAAATTATCAGTTTTCGAAGGTCTTTCCAAATATGTAACATTTATGTACTTTCATGAGAAAAAAAATTACACCGTTTCCTGTATATTTGTCGGCCATTTTTTTTTCGAGGATCGGTGCCCGCCCGGATGAGTTACGGTCACCTGATCTCTCGACTTCCACTTGTCTCTTTATTAGTATAGAAGATATAAACTGCATCTCGCATTTCTTTCATCTCATCTTAAAAAGAAGAAAATAACATTCATACATATAACAGATTGTTAGTGAATAGTTATAAACTTCAAAATGGTCTCTTTTACAATACGCACTAAAAATAAATTTTTGCATAAAATTTGAATAAATGATCAATCACATTCAGATTGAGACTATTGTTTATTACAAGTAAAAATGGATATACTACCTTACCATAGGTATGCGTTGGACTTGTCTGCATCTCTCGACATGTAATACCCTGGTCTAACGAAATCTAGATCATGCATTCATCACTTCATTCGTCCGTTGAATATAACAGCCGTTATGGAGATACAGATGCACTTTGTCGGTATGCGTTAATAACTATTTACATGAGCATTTCCCCTAATGCTAAAAAGTTTACTCGGCTAATGTACACGCAGTGGATGCTTTGGCATTGTATGCATTCTATCTGGATCTCATAAATTCTGGAACCTTTTGTCTGTAATTCACGTTTTCCCCTACGAGGCCTTTAGAACACGCATTAACCCAGTAAATTCAAAATGCAATCAAATCTCCCTCTCGGTGTCACATACAAAGAGACGTGGGAGAGTGGTGGTGGAGGTTTGCTCTGCCCTAACAATACCTGTTTGTGCAGTCAATTAGTCCTTTCCGTACTTCTAAGATGGCGCATGATGTGTATGCAGGGATATGCCCCATTCGCGGTATCACTCTGCATTAGAACGACTTTCCCCGGGAGACCTCATTCTGTTTTGAAACAAAAGGAGGGTATTCTCACCTGATATATATATGAAATACTCGGGAGAATTTTCCTATTGGGTTTAGAATGAAGAATATATCTTTCAGGGAGGGATAAAATTCTTTAAAGGTTCTTGGAAATATATCGAATAGTGTTAACAGAGAAAGAATCCGTCTTTCATTTTTATACATCCTTCTTCCTTTTCAAAAAATGTTTTAAAGAAAGATTGAAAATATATTTTTTGTCAACGTCATGAATTAAATTATCCGGCTAATTTAATTTATCTCTTTGAAAGTTTATTCAGAGGAGCCAATGAAATTGCTGTTTTATCTCATTCATCAGGACTTTTTTTTTTTAATGAATGTGCAAAGATGATTAAAATGTTATATAAAGTAAAATTACTTTCATCGTGGTTAGAGAAATCATTTTAACAAAAAAGGACAAATGGCGTAGTGAATTAAATTTAACACGAAAAATGGTGAATATTGAAGTCAATATATTGCCAGAATAATTATGAATAAATGAACAAAAACTTTTTTATAATATGCTTTATATAAAATAACTTAACTAATCTATATATATAAAACATTTCCGCGACTGACTGACTGACAGATAACGCACAGACCAAACCGCTGGACCTAAAGGGCTGAAATTTTGCATGGCGATTCTTCTTTTAGTGTAGGGGTGTACTAAGAAATATTTTTGAAAAATTCTTCTTAGATTTTTTAAATTAAATTTCTAAGCTGTTTTTGTAACATTTTTTTAAGTTTGCATTTACAATAATAATCTGAGGGTTAAAAAATTTATATCACGAGAAAGATCATAAAAATTCCATTAAAATGAAATATTTTTGGAATCTTTGCCTTCATTTTCTGATTTCTGGTGAATTTTTAAAGATTAATTTTTAGAATTTAATCTATTAAATGTTGATCGACGAGATTTCTTTTCATTTTGTGATACTTTAAATTAATTTTACGTCACGTGCATAACGACGAAATAAATCGAAAATAAATATTAATATACTACAGTAAAAGATAAAATTTAAACACTAGACTAATTGAGATGGAAGTTTTTTAAGAATTTAGTTCAAATTAATTAAGAATTTAATTCTCTGAAAATCAATTTATTTTTTTTCATTGTTATTATCCTAAAATGTAATTCGTAGCGAAGCCCGGGTGAGCTAGTAAAGATATATATATGTTTTGCCCCTTTCATGTAATCGCAGGGAGTTAAGGCAGGTTGTTTGTGTACCGTTTTGTCCAAGCCTTATAAAATAAAAGTCCCGGCACTTCCCGGAGCAGCAGGTCCCTGAATTTGATTCTGAACTGTTGATGGAGTGACAGTCATACTAAATTCGCCTTTGGGGACTTAAACCAGTGGATTGCTAAATGGTCTTCGTTTTGGTAGAAGAATATTCTCTCTAGGGGAATTAGTTCTACTAATCAGGATTGTCACGATGTTGAAATTAAAATATTGTAAATCAAAATGTGAAAGGGAGAAATTTAGCAAAATCTTTCTGATAATTTGGTAAACCTTATAAAAATCGTACGTGAATAATCCCTAAACTTATGTATTGACATCAACAGATACTAAAGCCTGGTTTGGCCTACGGGGGTTCTCTGAATGCCTCCACTGTCTGGTTGTGGATTCGATTCCCTCTTGCACGAGGACGAGGCTGATGTCAGGGGGTTATGTTGGATCACATCTATGGTTCTCTTTTCGAAGTTGATATAATTTTTTTTCTACCTTAAGTCTATAGAGAATTATGCACTTCTACCCTACCTTTGGGTACGTATGTCTTGAAGTGGCACTCTAAATAATTTCATTCAAACACAGTTCTTACATGACAACAATGTTTATTTAAATTTTTGCACATATATATTTTGCTTTTCAACATAAAGCATACGGACTACTAGTACGAGATATATATAGCATTCGTGCAAGGGAAATACAATTAAATATATTCACTTGTATAACTACTCATTCAAGAAAAATACACTTTGCAATACTCACAGATACTTTGAAAGTCAACCAAGAGTGCTGCCACATAAACTTTGGGCCTAAGAAGATCTCGCTTAGGTTTGAAGCAACCTAGCTATGCCTCGAGCCGCTGCTCGCAAAACTTAACTTTTATTAAACCAGACTCTAAGCTTAGCTCCAGCGCGATACTTCGTTTCGTCAGCTCTACTCCTCCTTTCACTTCCTCTCACTTCGCTAACACTTCGTCGACCCTTCTTAGCTCCTTCCTGCCTGTAATTTAGCTGCTCGGTATTTATACCAACGCGTATGCCGCAATTAGCATATCTTAAGCGGCTTCTTTAGATTTGTTCACCTAAAAGTTCGATTATTGTGAATCGAATATTATGTAAACCTTACAAGTCTTTCTTCTCTACAATTGTTGAAATCTTTTTCCAAACTAGAATTTTCTTTTTCGTACCGTAAAAGTTCGTCACTGGTGCGATGAATAAGAAGCACCATTACACCTGGAGAACAAGCAAGAATACTAAAGGTACCAATGACATAAATTACAGGGGATTCATGACCAATTGCTATATTAATACGTATTCTCATTATTAAAGAAGCTGCGGCAACATATTCACGTGGTGAATGGGCGAATGTCGTAATAGACAAAGTACCTGCCGCTTTAGAAACAATAGAGGGGTATTATGTGGAATTAGAACATGTAATAAAATAGATGATCGTATAGTGGCACTTTTTAAAATTGTTAATTGGAGAAAACACATTCTTATACGTGTCTGAGATAATTATAAAAAACAAACTCAATTTGAATAAATCATATTAGCATTTAATATCTCTTCTTATTTAAAATTAATTTTATCGTTAGTTACAATTTGCACAGAAACAAAATAATAATTATCCACATACATTAAGAAAGTATTTGAACACATAATAAAACTTAGCTACATATATTAGTTATTCTGTGCTCTCGCCTGATAAAATATATTACAAATTATTGTTACTTATCACCACCCTTATTATAGACTGATGTTTGTTACGCATTGTTGTACTAAACTTGGTCCAAAGGCAGAACAGAAATCTCAGCATACAAAAATGGCGACTGGGGTGGACAACCTCGAGCAAAAACACAGTCGCAGCTTTTTTTTCAACTGACTCAAAAAATCGTTAAAATTTCCCAGCACCGAAAACGCAGAGGTCAGAAAATGATCTATATCAATTAACACCTTTCATACATATGATTGGTTAAAAGATGGTTGCTGGGTCGTTGCTATGGAGGAACTATGCCCCCTTAATGACCGAGAGGGTGGCAAGTAATTCGCCCTTCTTGTGCAAATAACCTTGTGTACTATCCGTACTTAATTGTATAAGAGAGGCACATTCCCTTCTTCCAGGAAAACCGGTACGAAAAACCACAGGAATGATTTTCAGCACATAGACAATTTAAGATTTACAAAATATAATAAGTACACTTATACATGTGCATGGAACCGAATTAATGTTGTTCCTAAATTGTGAAATAAGAAAATAGTATTTTTTAGAATTTAAACAGTATATAAATCAAAATAATTGCAAAAGTCGAGTTCCATGTCACAAGGGGGCACCAGGTAGCTTAGTGGTCGCACGTCGGTTTCCAGTGCTGAGGGTGCTCGGATCGAATCCCGACAAGCACCATTAAATACCTCCGTGTCTAGGATGAATATAGACACATTAAAACCGCACATTAAATCCAAAAGTCCCTCTATGAGGTCAGAGACGGTAAGAGGGTACGATCCTCCCAGATTCCACCTATGGGGGGGGGGGGGCTTGGTCAAAGTTGCGGTGACACCTGGCTAAGTCGGACTCCCACCCTTGGCTGGAATAAATTCCGACTTGGGAGCATTAGAAACAAAAACAACAAACAATAGGGACTATAGTGAATTTATTCAACATGCATACTCAAATATATATCTTTCCAACAAATTCCATATTGCCTTAAAGATTTTATACGTTTTGCAGTTTCTAGTTGACTTGTACATTCTTTCTTTCATACCACTCACTTTCCCTTTTCTGTTAATGCTTATGTGAAAAAATGCATATTTCATGAATAGTAATATTAATAGTTAAGTTTAGTTAACAAAATAAGTAAACATTTGTTGCTTTTAATGAACCCCTTCCTCACCATTTGAGCTTTGATTATGCTAATGCAACATTATGGCGATCAAGTCAGGGTATTACTAAGTGATGAATTAAGAGGATCATCAATTATGCAAATGGAACTTCGTGTGGATAACGCTATAATATGTGCATAGGTATCATAATTTGCATGCTTGGTAATCAAATAGTGTATGGATTATTGATCAAATCAAGTACTCGTAGACACTTAAATGAATCGTGTATTTGGGTAACGTAGAATGTTCCCATTACATGCTGATAAATTTAAGGGACGTCTGTTATGCAAATACATGAGAAAAATTAGCTAAGTGCAAGATATTTTTAAAAGTTATTTTTTACCAATTGATTACCAGTTTAACATCAATAATATTAATTATCATAACTGTAAATGAAATCCAAAATTATTTCCCATTTTTGTGGTGTTAAGAATAAAATTCACCATCAAATTAACACCTTTTTTGAAAATATAAAAATCTACTTGTTTCAGTCCCAGTTCTCTTTTAAATTTCGTAAAATTCATTTGTAACGAAATTTAATTTTACTCATAGGAATTGAATTTATAGCAACTTTATACACGGAAAATAATGCTGCTGAATTTGAAATAAAATGATCTTCGAACTTAAAATATTAAAGAATATGGGATGCAAAACAAACAATGAAATTAATAATGCAAATTAGATATTGAATGTAAATTAGGAAACTATATTTTGAATGTAAGACATGCAAATTAAGTCAATTTTAAAAAAAAATAAATAATATGCGATAATAGTTTAATTAATTTTAATTATTAATATATATCAGTGGCTTGGTACAAGAAGTGCCTAAGTCAGTTTTTTCCAAGATGACTTTGTTTGCTTACGTCTGTTTAAAAAAAATATTACTTTCAATGTAAGTAGTACCCAAGTCTTTTCGATGATTTAAAGGTGTTTTCTAAACTATTGTACAGACTTTGGTACTTCTTACACTGAAAATAATACTTTTTAAAAGAGACATAAGCAAAAAGAGTCATCTTAGAGAAAACCCACTTAAGCACGTCTTGTACGAAGACACAGATATATAATTTTTTAAAATTTGTGTTATTGGCTTCCATTGCACTGTTTTTGGCTATTTTTGTATAATTCACCTTTTATTTTTTTCAGGATAAGATCTTAATAATTCCCCTTATATATGTATATATATATATATATATATATATATATATATATATATATATATATATATATATATATATATATATAAAAGTAATTTCTACAGAAAATAAGCCCAAATATTCAAAGTATTGTTTGGGATCTTTAACACAAAGCAATGTTAAATACAATATTCGGATCGAATCGCAACAACCGACATTTAGTACCTCCGTGTCTAGACCGTATATGGGAATGTTATATCCGTAGACCATAAAGTGACTCTAAGAGGTCAGAGAGGGGGGAGAGGGTGCGATCCCCCAGATACCGCTCTTAGTGGTGCCGGTCAAAATTGATTTGGCACCTGGTTAAGTCGGACTCCGATAATTGTGGTGCCCTTATAAAACGGACTTCCCTCTCCTCAGCCCACTAGCGTGAATGGACGGGGATTGGAATAAATTCCGGCCAGAGCGCAATCGAAACAACAACAACATGCAATATTTAAATTTTCAAAAGTCTTTAAACATTCCTCTAGTAAAAAAAAATTAAATTCAGGTAGTCTCTTCTAACGGAACTACCGCGGGTTATTAACATAGGATTACTTATCGTTGCTTACCTCTTTTGTATGTATATGTGCATGTAAGAGTTATGTATATATGTATCTATATATATATATATATGTATGTATGTATGTATGTGTATATATATATATATATATATGTATGTATATATATATGTATGTATGTATATATATATGTATGTATATATATATGTATGTATGTATATATACATATATATATATATATATATATATATATATATATATATATATATATATATATATATATATATATATATATTTACAGGGTGTCCATAATTTAACTTCCCTACTTTAAAGTTGTCTACAGTCGAAACTATTGTTCAGAAAGTTATGAAGTTTTGTGTAGGACATATTGAAGGGATGGGAATTTGAGCGAATAACAAAATTAGTTAGAAATTTCAGCACCAGAAGGCGTTTTTTGATGAATTACACATTAGGCAACATTTACTATAGTTAAAAAAATTTATTACAACAAGGCGTGTTCAACATGACGGCCATCAATTTCAGCTACCATTTGAAATCGTAAAATAGCATGTTCTACAGTTGACCTCAGTGTGTCCGGGGAAATGCTGAGAACATGTCGTGAAATGCTGTCTTTCAGACCAGGTATAGTTCTTGGTTTATCAAGACTGACTAGATGTTTCACTTGCCCCCAAAGCCAAAAGGTCACCCAAAGCTAAAGTTTTGGTAAACCAATTTTACTAGCAAAGCTCGATCTGGTAATCGTAATGACGACACTATGTTTAGCAATAGCAAGCACGCTGAAAACAAAATCTTCATAAAAGTTTCTAGGTTTTATAACAGCTTCTGCTCTACGTCGACAAAAATTATTTTGCATATTTGTTTCTTCTTCGTTCCTTCAAATCTTTTGTCCAAAAATTAGCTATCGAACAAGTTTCCGATCGACTTTGCAATCACTTTAAAGATTGCAAAATTAAATGAGTTATTGTGTTAGGGTGACCTATGGATAAAAAGATGGTGAAATCTTAAGTAAAAAACCAGTCGTAAATGTGTAATTCATCAAAAACGCCCTCTTGAGGTGAAATTTTGAACTAATTTGTTTAATTCGCTCAAACAAATTCCCATCCCTTCAACATGTCCTACACAAAATTTCATAACTTTCTCAACAATAGTTTCGACTGTAGACAACTTTAAAGTAGGGAAATTTAATTATGGACTCCCTGTATATATATATATATATATATATATATATATATATATATATATATATATATATATATATATATATATATATATATATATATATATATATATATATATGTGTGTGTGTGTGCGTGTGTGTGTCAAAATTTTGACGCATTTTAGTACTTTTCTGTTTAACTGTTTACTGCCTGCCCAAGCGATACAGCCTGGGTTTGGCTCTCTGCCAAAATTATAACTCGCGACACAGGACATCTGAAATTTTGCTCTCCGGAGGACCGTTATGCAGGAACGTAATCCTACGTTAAAAAGAACTAATGTCTGGAAAGGAATCGATTTGAAATCTGCATAATGAATATTCACCAGTCAAATACCATTCTCCTTCACTAGTGAAACACTACTTGGTGTCTTTGCAAAAAAAATGGAAGAAAGAACCTAGATGTGAAATTTTCTCATAGAGGGCTCTTCAATCTATCATTCCTACCGTATCCTATATCGCAAAATTGAATACCACAATAAAATTAGCTTCTGTTTCAATAGTCCAAAACAATATTTTTCTCATTTGCAGTTGTTGTTTTCTGTGAACATCTCCTACACACGGATGCACCTACATATTCCAATTGAATATTTTTATTTGCATGGAAGAATTTCGTATGGAAGTCTCCCACATAATCGTTTCAAGAAGTAGATGTGTTGCTATTTGGTGAATTCTCCCCACCAAGTGGTATGGGAAATGCTCAAACACTACAGAAACATATTTTGTCTTATTAAATATTATAGTACATACTTGAAATTAAAAATAAATACATTAACGTTATTTTGACGGGTGACTATAATAAATATTTCAGCCGGTAATGAGATTTTTAAAAAGAGGGCAGTTCATAAATGGGAAAGCACTTTGAAAAGACCTAAGCGACAAACTCCTCATTCAATAAACGAGAATTTCACTTTAACTTTGGTCTTGGCTACTACAAAGATCCATTAAGACTCCCTAAGAAAGGCGTGGGCATTTTTTGCCGCATTACGTTTCATTAGCGGCAATTAAGAGTGTGCGCTCTTCCTCAATCATTTCTTTGAAACTGAAATGCTTTCACGATGCGTTTCCGTTCTGTGTGTGTGTGTGTGTTTGTGTGTGTGTGCATACGTGCTTGTGCCTCTCGGAAAATCTCGCAAGCACGTCTTAGGGCCCGTTATACGAAGTGAAAGCGGGCGAGCTGCCGAGGGAAAAAGATCTATTGCGAAATTCTGACAAAGGAAAAACGCAAGAAACCGGAGGAATGTAAACACACACACACAGACATTAACAAAAGTTTTCTTTTGTTGCCATGGTGAAGTAGGGCCTTTTCGATTGTTTGAAGGCAAGATTTTTGTGAATTTGCAGTGACAATGTGGAGTAAAAGGTGTTCGCAAGAAGGATTTTAAATTCGGAGTTTCTTGAAAGGTATGTAAATAATTTTGTATAGAATATTGTATTTTCTTTTTTAAAGGATGCTTGTTTTGTGAGTTCGATAGAGTTGAGGGTATAGGTGGGATCACGTATAGCAAAACTAAAGCAATACCAAAAGAGATAGGTAATTTTGTAAAATTAAAGCCCACGAGGAAATTGATTCAGATGTATGTGACATGCCAGGGAAAAGCTATGAACCAGAATATGCATACCACTGTAAATTTGGAATAAAAGAACAATTAATTCTTCCGAACAAATTATGCATGTGAAAAGCGGAAACTGTTCACAGACGCTGGGATAGAGATGTGTCAAAAAACTTTAGCTATATTTCAGAACTATCAAATAGAACCATGGGATGTAATATGATTAAAAAGTCCTATAATAATATTGCAAACTTTTTTACATCATAGTGTAGAATCTTCAGTCGCTCTGTAATTCAGTTGGTAATTCGTAATTTACTTAGCAATTAACTCACTGATAACTTTATATTTAATTGCTTTGTACCTAAGACAAAAGATCTATGTTTTCTCAAAAGAGAATGCTTTTTAACTTAGATTACGTTCCTCAATAACAGTCCTGCGGAGAGAAAAAAAATTGTCCGGCGTCGCGAGTTAAAATTTTGGCAGCGCACCAAATCCAGTACCAGTAAACAGTTAAACAGAAAAGTACTAAAATGCGTCAAAAAGAAAGAAAAGAAAAGAGGTAAGCAACGATAAGTAATCCTACGTTAATAACCGGCGTTAGTTTCGTTAGAAGAGACTACCTGAAATATTTGCTTTTTTTTTCAAGAAAAATTATTATAATTTTTAATGCTTTACATGCTTAGTTCTACCCTTGTACTTCTTTATTTTTTTCACGAATTTATGAAATTACTAGCTGAAAACCCGCGCTTCGCTACGGAGTACATTCAAATTAAATACAACGGTCAATGCATGCAATTAATGCCAGAAAAAATAAATATACATATTTATAATAAATGCGACGATCAATGTATACAATTAATGTAAAAAATATATATATATATATATATATATATATATATATATATATATATATATATATATACAGGTATATATATATATTTATAAAAAAATCGAAAGGTATATTTATTTTTTTTGGATAATATCCAATCGTCTGCTGCATTAGAAAGAAAAAGAATATTTTTTTTGTCTATTTAGTTGTTATGGACGTGGCGATAAATTTATTTAAAGTACCAGAAAAAGAAATCACGTGATCAGCATTTAATAAATTAAATTCTAAAAATTAATCTTTAAAAATTCACCAAAAATCAGGAAATGGAGGTAAAAATTCGAAAAAAATTTCATTTTGAAGGAATTTTCATGATCTTTCTCGTGATATAAATTTTATAACCCTCAATGTATTATTTTAAATGCAAACGCAAAAAAGTTTAAAAAACAGCTTAAAAATTTAATTTAAAAAAATCTAAGAAGAATTTTTGAAAAATCTTTCTTAGTGCACCCCTACACAATTAGAAGAATCAACATGCAAAATTTCAGCCCTTTAGGTCCAGCGGTTTGGTCTGTGCGTTGTATGTCAGTCAGTGAATGAATGAGTCAGTTACGGAACTGTTTTATATATATAGATGGTAAGCAAATACGGATACTTATTACTTGTTGTCGTGTCTAATGCCCCCTTGCCGGAATTTTTCCCAGACCAGGTTCAAAAAGGCGAACGGGCCAATGGGTGCGGCTTCGGTTTATAATAGCACCACAAGGTTCGGAGTCCGATTTAGCCTGGCGCCACTGCAATTTTTACCGAGCACCCCCAGGGGAGGCATCTGAGGAGTTCGTATCTCTACCACCCTCTCTGACTTCATAGACGGACTTTCTGGTCCACGGATTTAACGTGCCATATCCAGCCTAGACAATGAGATATTTAATAGCGTTTGTCTTGATTCGATCCGAGCACCCTCAGCATCTAAAGCCAGCGCGCTACCACTAGGCTACCTCGAGCCCACCTATTACTTAGATGGACAAAGTTCATTCCATTTTGAAGTAACTCAACGTCTAGAGTACATCATGTACTTTCGCCAAAAAATGTGTACCGCGTGATGCCGCAGTATGAAAATTCCTGAACATCATGTGTCATGAATGGGCCAATAAAACACATAAGTGTGGTATAGAATTCATGTTTGCTGGTGGCATTTATAGCCGCAATATATATATTTTTTCCGAAATATATATATTTCTGGTATATTTGATGCATCATATTTGCGTGTTCGGAAGCAGAATCAGAACAATACAGACATTTAGCGTAGACCAAATGGCAAACAGAGATTACACGAATGCAGGACCTGATTTTCCATTAGGCCCAGTAGGCCCGGGCCTAAGAGCCCCCTGAATGTTGGGGGCCCCCTAAAAATTTTAATTTTAAAAGGAAAAAAGAAAAAATTCAAAATTAAAATTTTTTTTAATTTTAGCTTTTTTAATAGCAATTTTTTTTATATATCCTTTCAAATTTGACTGATTGATTGGTTCATCATATTATAGTTATATGTATGGTTCATCATAAGTATGTTATAGTGTATGTAAGGGATCAATAAGTTTTTCTGGTTGCATTGTATTGGTGTTTTAATGATGAATTTAATATGTTGTATTGCTTTTTGTTATTTGATAACGTTCTAAGCTTCTACACTTCAAATAGTCAATTCTTGGTAAAATGGTACTTTAACGATGATTCATGATTATGTTTTGTGTGTGCCAATTTTAGAAATTTTACGCCCACAACTGTGTTAGGGGGCCCCCATACGAGTTGTGCCTATAGTCCAGAATTTCCAAAATCGGACCCTGAACGAATGAAACATTTTATAAAGCTTGAACCCTTAAATTTACTCTTGCGATTTAAATCAGTTGTCTCACCATACAAGGTTTTCAATTAAGCTGTTTTATGAAGAAATTCCTTGAAGAACTAGCGGATTAAGAACTCTCCCGAAGGTTCTGACTTTTGCGCGTTTTTGGATTAAACGTGACGTCAGTGAAGGTGGAATAAAAAGCAAAATAATTGACTGAAACTTGGAATTAAGTTTCTTTTGACGTCATAAACACAACAGCGGTGTATCTACCTGGCCTCTGAAATTCTATTGTTTCCTTTATGTTGTTTGGATTTCGAGTAACATGAGAGCTGAAGAGACCTTAACTACACTGCTGGCCACTGTAAATACAACACCCTGAAGGAAACATGCAAATAACATGAAATTTACAACATGCATTAGCGGAGGTGAGATATGCAAATGATTAGAATTTCAGCGCAGACGCACATCACGCGCGCCTGTGGCGCCACTTCAAAGCACTATTTAAAGCTTGGAGATTTCGACGGTTTCAAGTTGGGAAATTGTGTTTTTTTTGTGATTTATTCGAAAAAACGATCAATTATGCCTCGTCGAAAACAGCGATCATCTTTTGATCAAGTATCCGAGTTCGACAGAGGAAGGATAGTGGCCTACCGAGATTATGGATTATCTTTCAGGGAAATCGATAGTCGTGTTGGACGAAACCAAACAACTGTAATGCGGATATGTGATCGTTGGATGCAGGAGGGTACGACGGACCAGCGTGTTCGATCGCATCCACCTCAGCGCACCACTTCACGTGATGACAGGCAATATGTGCACATGGCAGTGACGGATCGCTCAGTCACATCACGAACCATAGCACAGCACATGCAGTCTGTAACTCATCATCCAGTGTCTGCGCGTACCATTCGACGCCATTTACAGCAGAGTGGTCTGTCCGCAAGACGTCCATTGCTTTGTCTACCCTTGACGCAGAACCACAGACGTTTCCGCCGCCAATGGTGCGATGACAGAAGGATATGGACGGCAGAATGGAATGAAATTGTCTTTGCTGACGAGTCACGCTTCTGTGTGCAACACCATGATGGTCGCATTCGAGTCTGGAGACACCGTGAAGAGAGGATGCTGAACAGCTGCGTTATGCACCGCCACACTGGTCCTGCACCGGGTATAATGGTATGGGGCGGTATTGGATATCACTCTCGCACACCTCTAGTACGCATTGCAGGTAGTTTAAACAACCAGCGCTACATCTCAAAGGTGTTGGAGCCAGTTGTCCTACCTTACCTTCAGGGCTTACCCACAGCCATATTTCAACAGGATAATGCGCGACCACACGTGGCACGCATTGTCCAACGGTTCTTCGTCAATCGCCAGATTGAATTGCTTCCCTGGCCGCCTCGCTCTCCGGATCTTTCGCCGATAGAAAACATGTGGTCCATGGTTGCTCTACGATTGACCCAGATTCCATCCCCAGCTGCCACAGCAGATCAACTTTGGCAACGTGTGGACGCTGCTTGGTCTGCTGTACCCCAAGAACTCATCCGAAGTCTCTTTGAATAAATGCCGAGGCGTGTGACAGCGGTGATGTCCAACAATGGCGGCTACTCTGGCTACTGATTTTGGCAGGAACCACACTTCACAGAAGTCTATAAATTTAATCATTTGATACTTGGTCAACATGTTACCTACAAAATAAATTTTGTTGTGATATCTCTTGTCTTTCTTGGTGTTGCAATTTGGGTGGCCAGCAGTGTATAATTAATAAGTGTAAATGGCTATAAACACAAGCCAGAGTCTGTCACTAAAGGTGGCTCGTAAATTCAATATCAAAGAATTTTCAAAATTTTCCTTTGAAGAAAAATTAAAAAGAAGCGAGTTACTTTTTGGTTTATAAGTTGAAATAAAATGTCCATTCCCATTTTTGTATTATATCACTTTTAATAAATTCGAATACGAATAGAAAAGAGGACATGATTTCAGATAGTAATTTCGATATGTGGTAAATATTTTAGGAAAGGCCCAGAAAAGGAGTATAATGTAATTTATAATGTAATTATAAATTATACATTATAAATTAATATAAATTTGAATCCATTTTTAGTTCACCAGATTAGGTTCAAACTATCTAAAATTAGAAAACCCGATTACTTGAATAAGTGTTTAGTGTGTTAAATTGAAAAAAAATTATGTAATCATTGGTTATTTAGTGATGGTATTTTATACCATTAGCAGGGCCCGAGTTAGAAAATTCTGGACTATAAGACCTAACTCGGGATGGGGGCCCCCCTAACACTGATGTGGGCGTAAAATTTCCAAAATTGATACACACAAAAAAAAAATCATGAATCATTGTGAAAGTACCATTTTACCAAGAATTGGCTATTTGAAGCGTGGAAGCCTAGAACATTATCACATAACAAAAAGCAATACAACATATTAACTTCATCATTAAAACACCAATACGATGCAACCAGAAAAACTTATTAATCCCTTATATACAATAACATACATACGATGAACTATTCATATAACTATACATATGATGAACCAATGAATCAAATTTGAAAGGATATATAAAAAAAATTGCTATTAAAAAAGGTGAAATTAAAAACATTGAATTGAGAATTTTTGTTTTCTTTTCTTTTAAAATAAAATTTTGGGGGCCCCCAACATTCAGGGGCCCCTAGGCCCGGGTATACCGGACATAATGGAAAATCAGGGCCTGATCGTTAGGGCCTGTTCACATAGGAGTCCGTTGCGTAGCGTTAAGGAAAGACGTTGAGACGAAAATAAACCAATCATAGGCGTTAAAAATTTCACTGCTAATCGTTTGGAGGCCTATGATTGGTTTATTTTCGTCTCAACGTCATCTTTTCCTTAACGCAACGCAACGGACTCCTATGTGAACAGGCCCTTAGTGTTTTACACACATTTTCGGAACTATGAGGACTTAATATGCCTATCAGCCATTTATTTTTATTCAGTAATAGAATTATTTAAAACTGCCTTTTTTATTTTATTTTTTTTTAGATAGTATTTCCCTCTCACACTATGAGAGTTTCGACAAAAGTGATGAAATGCGTCCTTTGTTCATTTTATTCTCCATATTCTTGCCCGACAATAATAGCAGTAAATTTCTGAGTGTAGAGAAATTAGAAATCGTGAATATGTGTACAGCAAGACGAAAGGTAAATAAAAACTAACGTAAAGAAGAAAAAGTTATTTGAATGCTACTGCAATAATTATTATAAAAAATGCATAATAGTAGGGGAATTTAAAGTGGTACAGGATGGTAATAAGCTGTACAGGTATTCATCGACTTACGACCGAGAAATGGATCGAGACATTGGAAGTAAGTCGAGTTTAAAGCGAATTTTTTTTATATATGTACATACATATATTTTTTTACTTTCATACATACATACGTAATTTAAAATACATTGTATTTTATTTAGAAGACATAAATTATTCCTCGCTATCATTACTTATTACGTTAGTACTTTACATTGGTTCAGAATTTGCGACAAAAGATACGTTGCAATCTTTTTTTAACAAAGTTATCCAAGGAAGTTTGAACAGTTTGCGTCTTCTTTCCCTTGTAAATTGTCCTGCAATAGCAAGGTATATTTTCCTGACACTTGAGAATCTTTCTTAATTTTGACCCATTACTTCTAATTGTTGTAGCACTTTATTAATACTAGTTGATACCCGTCAAAACATGACGACTAGATAGTAAATAAATGCACAAATACACAAATTATACTCAACACGATTGCCAAATGTTAAAAATCGTAATTATGCGCAGAAATAAATTAATGTGTTCAAGAGGCCTCGTGCTTAGTGAGTATCTAAAGCCAGATTTAAAAATGTCACTGGGCATGCGGAGAAAGCAATTTTTTAAATTATAAATTATCGCTAATTAAACAGCGTGAAATGAATTCCCATGAGGTTTAATCTTATATTTCACAAACATCTATATATATAAAACAGTTCCGTAACTGACTCATTCATTCACTGACTGACTGACTGACTGACATACAACGCACAGACCAAACCGCTGGACCTAAAGGGCTGAAATTTTGCATGGCGATTCTTCTAATAGTGTAGGGGTGCACTAAGAAAGATTTTTCAAACATTCTTCTTAGATTTTTTTAAATTAAAATTTTAAGCTGTTTTTTAAACTTTTTTTACGTCTGCATTTAAAATAATACATTGAGGGTTATAAAATTTATATCACGAGAAATATCATAAAAATTCCCTTGAAACGAAATCTTTTTCGAATTTTTACCTCCATTTTCTGATTTTTGGTGAATTTTTAAAGATTGATTTTTAGAATTTAATTTATTAAATGCTGATCACGTGATTTCTTTTTCTGGTACTTTCAATAAATTTATCGTCACGTGCGTAACAACTAAATAGACAAAAAAAAATATTTTTTTCTCTTTCTAATGCAGCAGACGATTGGATATTATATATATATATATTTGGCATGAATTGCATACATTGACCGTTGTATTTAATTTGAATGTACTCCGTAGCGAAGTACGGGTTTTCAGCTAGTAATTATCATAAAAATAAAATTGGCAGAGAGAGACTACTCGGAATAAACGTGTTTAATTTAAAACATGCCACTGAGCATGCCCAGAAATCAATTTTTTAATTGTAAATTATCGCTGATTAATAGAAATTGCGGTCACAAAAACCAAATTTGACATATCTACAGATTGCAATCTTTCGTTGAAGACCAAAACGAAGTAAATCGATGCAGTAGTTTTCTCCCACGGACTGCCCAAAAAGTCGGCTTAGCAACTTAAATATATTGATAGTGAAAAGCTGAAGCCATTTCTTTCAAAACAAATTTTTTTATTGTACTTTGACTTGTTCGTTTGTTCCATTTCTAAGTTTATTACACTTCTATTATTTTTGTGGCTTTTTTACTATTTCCAGTTATACTGGGAATAAAATTATGTATGCATTTAACCTCACAGATAAAAATCGAACCACTACATGTTTAACAATACAAAATAGTTAGTAATATTTTTATGTAATAATAATGAGAAGCGACGACTGCGCACTTGTTTTGTGACCTCGCGAATGAAGGTTTATTTGATCTATCGTGTGGATATCGAAACTATTGCATCATACATTTTTATTATTGCGTCATAAATTTGCGCAGTATTGCAGGATATTGCATTATATTTTTTAATAATTAGTAATGTATATATATAAACGTACTGTACATTCGAGGAACAATATTTTAAGAAAAAAATAAAAATAAAAATTTCGTAAGTCGAGCGGTCGTAAGTCGAGGAATACCTGTACAGCAAGACGAAAGGTAAATCTAAACTTACTAAGGGGAAAAAAAGTTATTTCCGTAGAAATGTGATACCAGTTACAAAATTCCTAATAGTAGGGAAACTAGAAATGGTGACTAAGCTGTACAAGAAGACGTAAGGTAAATCAAAACTAACGTAAAGAAGAAAAAAATATTTGAATGCAAATTCAATAATTATAAAAAATTCATTATAGAGAGTAATAGTAGGGAAAATAGAAATGGTGACTAGGCTGTACAAGATGAAGTAAGGTAAATCAAAACTAACGTAAAGAAAAAAAATATTTAGATGCAAGCGCATTAATAATTAAAGAAAATTCATTATAGAGAATAATAGTAAGGAAACTAGAAATGGTGACTAAGCTGTACAAGAAGATATAAGGTAAATCAAAACTAAGGTAAAAAAGAAAAAACTATTTGAATGCAAGTGCAATAATCATAATAGAAAATTTATTATAGAGAATAATAGTAAGGAAACTAGAAATGGTGACTAAGCTGTACAAGATGACGTAAGGTAAATCAAAACTAACGTAAAGAAGAAAAAATTATTTGAATGCAAGTGCAATAATCATTATAGAAAATTCATTATAGAGAATAATAGTAGGGAAACTAGAAATGGTGACAAGAAAACGTGAGGTAAATCAAAACTAACGTAAAGAAGAAAAAATTATTTGAATGCAAGTGCAATAATCATTATAGAAAATTCATTATAGAGAATAATAGTAGGGAAACTAGAAATGATGACTAAAATGTACAAGAAGACGGAAGGTAAATCAAAACTAACGTAAAGAAGAAAAAATTATTTGAATGCAAGTGCAATAATCATTATAGAAAATTCATAATAGTAGGGAAACTAGAAATGGTGAATAAGCTGTACAGCAAGACGGAAGATAAATCAAAGCTGATGTAAAAAAAGGAAAAGTTATATGCATGGAAAGGCACATCAATCCGATGAACTCAAATATTGTGATTTTTCCAAAAATTGATCCAATATGCTGTTAGAAAAACAAAGTTAATGATGGAAATTATTCTGCAAATAGGATTAAGTATTTTCTCCATTCTTAGCAAATTTGGAGAATACATCCTTAACCAAATAACGTAAATTGAGAAGATAAATTAATGCTTTGACTAGCTTTTTTTAGCTAGCTTAAATCAGTTAAACTTGCTGAAAATTTACTGCTCAATTAAATGAGGCAGCCCTTATTAAAGAGAGAAATGTATGAATACTTCAATGCTCAGAAAGAAATTCTTCGACCTCCTTTTAACATTCAATGAAATTCTCAATTAAGATAAATGAAAAACAATTCCGTTTAATGGATTCCTAGTTTCGCATAACAATTGGCAGAAGCCGTTGTCAGTCTGCAATGAATTCAGAGGGATACTAATTAACTGGTCCAGTGAGTATCGAATGTAAAAATGCATTTAGTTCATTAATTTTTGAATCAATACGGCTAGGGGACTTAACGAAAGAGTACAGGATGGCATTCTTAATATAAGATACATTGTAAGTTGAATTTGAAGTTTTTATTTCTTTTCTGTAATAATTTGTTAGATTTTTTTTTTGTAAGTAGAATCTCATGAATCGAATTATGCAATTGTGAAAACTATTCAAAGCTGCATTTTTACAATAATTGTTTTCAGTTTTAAGAAACCAAAAGATGACATTTCTTTAGGTCGCATGTAAAGTTCAGGGATTGTTTTCAGTAAATGCGTATGAATTGTATAGATTATAATTTTTTAAAGTCCTCCATACGCGCGCACACACGCACACACACACACACATACACACACACACACACACACACACACACACACATATATATATATATATATATATATATACAGATCATTTACTTACATGCCCAGGACTTGATCCGGAAGCCCAAAAAAGTGAGAACTTTACCAAATTATACTGGGACGCTAGAGATATGATGAACTTTCTATGAATTTTTAACACCTTTTATCTGACTTTGTTTACTGTTGTGCTATAGGCATCTGTTCAATGCTTAGTTCTTTGCTGTTTGTGTTGCCTGTAAATATGGATTAATTTTCCAAATAAAGCCATAGGTTAAAAAAAAAAAAAAAAAAAAATATATACAGTGGAACCCCGATCTATCGTTTTCGAAGGGACCGATTGCACTGAACAATAAATGCGGTAAAACTATGAAGACGGGAATACAACAAAGGAATATTATTATCCGGCCTGATGAAATAAACAACACACAAAGGAAAACGATGATTCTGGTAACAATCTATCGAGGTTCCCATGTATATATACATATATTTTTTTATTTAATGAAATATGTATTTAAACAAAATTTTGTTTCTCCTAAATACTATTAAGGTGGTTTTTGAACTGTCATTTGTTTACTTCTGCAGTTCGCTGTAATCAAAGTCACAAATTAAAACTTTTACAATGAAATAGAATAAAAAGCTGCAGAGTTAAACTGTGTGGCGATGTCACTGATAATTTTTCCAAGTTAGTTTTATTTTATATAGTTTAAACTGATTTATTCAGCATTAAGTTTTTCAAACAGAATCTTTAGAAAGATAGAGAATCCCCTTTTTTGCAAAACTTTCCATGAAAGAAAAGAAGATAAAAAAGATTACGTTTTCTGAATACTGTTAACTTCTATTCTTGATGTCTTTGGAATTCCTAACAAAACTGTGAGAAATATTTATTTCCAACAGTCTTTTAGATTCATATCTATTTTGTGCGCCAAGGTTTAAGATTATAAATATTTTTCATCTCGGTGTTATGAATAAAAAATAAGAAACAATTTCGAAAAAAGGAAAAAAACAGGTCTTAGACGATTTTTTTTATATATCATAAATCTCGGGGTAAAGAAATTTGACTTATTGTATAGGTACCAAAAATATTATTAATGTCTCATATATATGAATGTATTTTGTTCCGAATGAAATACTTTGGGGAAGTAAAATTTCTATTCCGAGAATATGAGACAACTTGTAGGTTTCATTTATATATATAAGGAAAGATTCGGGAAAGTGTCGAAAGCTATTCGTTCAGTTTTCTCTTTGAACTTCTACGAGATATTTCACTCTCTCTCTCTCTTTGTCTCACTGCAGACTTAATTTTTTATTTAGTCAGAAATAGAATTGAAAAGAAAATTTTAATTGTATACACACACACACACACATTATATATATATATATATATATATATATATATATACACATTTCCTTTTTTATAGTCCGCAGTGAGACAAACAGAGAGAGAGAGATTTTTTGAAAACTGAAAAAACAACTTTGCCCATTTTCCCGAGTCTTTCCTTTACTCAAAACGACAATTGTCTGGACCTGTATTAAAACCCAGCATATTCCACCTTCACTACGAGTAATATCCCAAGGGAAGCTATTCATTCTTGGCTTACGGACAGACATACGTTCTGTTACTAACCTATGAAAAAATTACCACCAAACATTCGCAGTATCTTCGTAGCTTTTTTAAAGGTACGCAACACTTTTGAAAGTAGTTATAGTGTTTAACGTTTTTCACATTTTTTCCTCTTTTGATTATAGTATATTGGTAGATATTTTGGGCAAATACAGCTCAAGCAGAAGTTAAACAGTGAAAATGGCTATGCTGGCGTAATGGAAACTTTCTATGCTTAAGAAGTTCGTCTAAAACCTACGAGTTACTGTTCAGTTCTTGACAAATTACCATGGCCAAAACTGAGAATCTAGTGTAAGGTTCCATATAAACCCACTCTAAATTTTCAAATGTAGCAACGAAGTTATTAATGTCGTATAAATTACTGTTTGTAATATATCTCCTTCAGTTGCGACTCAATCTGGGTCGAAAATTAGGTCGACAAATCTGTTATGTGTATTCAAATTCACGTATTAGACCTTGATTTAACCTTGGATGCAATTAAGACTCGGCAACCTTTCGAGAAATGTTTTCTTCTTTTAGTTACTACATTACGATTAACAAATTTTCACATTATTTGGGGAAAAGTTTTTTTTTGTCCTTATTGTAAATTTAAGAAAAAAATTCTGAACAATATTTGATATATTGTCATTCTTAATATCACATCAATTACTTGTCGAAATAACAGGCTTTCAAACAAGTATTTACAGCATACACAGGGTTTTTCAGAAAAATTCACATCATTTGATATAAATATCTCAGCAACTACAAGTAGATTGCCTATCTAATGAAATTGAAGAGCCTTATTGTTTAATAATTAAACATTTGTGAAGGCTGCTGTGGGCAATCACTATTGGATTCGCTCACCTCAATCTTAACCTATGGAGAAATTTTATCTACTATTGACAGCTACATAAATGCTGATAATCCAATAAAAATGGTATTTTCATATAGCCAGAACTTTTCTGGGAGGCCAGAACCTTGAAACAGGATGATTAATTTTTTAAATTAATAATCCTGTTGCATTTATAAATTTTGTCCACCAAAGATGTTTATGAGCGTTTAAAGCACACTATACCAGATTGTTTTTCCCGAATAGTTTAAATTTTAAAGTATTATTTGCATTATTTTTAAAAAAGAAAAATGTTCCAAGGTTTAAAATTTCTTTCTCTATTACAGAGTACAATTTTAAAAAAAAAATCTTTAAATCCAAGCCGGCAATCCTTGAGCACATTTTCGCCATAGCTTAACATTGAGAGGAGCGAATCCAATAAGGTTAGTACACATCAGCCTTAACCAAAATATGAATAAATTACAAATACATGTGGATTCCATGAGCAATTTTACAAATGTTCAGTATGCGTGCCACCTTTGACACGGCACACGTCAAGTCGGTATTCCTGCCAAATGCGCTGTAGATGTCATTGGTAACAGTTACCAAAGCGGCACTGATTCTCTATTCAAGTTCCTCTCCATAAGTGGGGGTACATAAACCAGGTCTTTAAGACTGCTGTGTACAAATCCTATTGGATTTACTGACCTCAATGTTAACCTATGGAGAAAATATGTCCAAGGATTGGTGACTTGGATTTAAAGATTTTTTTTTACAGAATTTTACTGCATAATACAGAAAGAAATTTTACATCTTGGGGCATGTTTCGCTTTAAAAAAATGAAAATAATATTTTAAAATTTAATTATTTGGAGAAAAATGTGGCATAGTGTGTTTGAAACGCTCTTAAATTACTTTGGCTTGTGAAATTAATAAAATGAATGCTGTTGCAAGGTGCAGAAAAGTTTAGGCTATCTGAAAATACCATTTTTATTCGATTACCAGCATTTATGTGTAAATAGTCGATACATTTTTTCCATGGGATAACATTGACATGAGCCAATCCATAAGGGTTAGTGGACAGGAGCCTTAACATACATCCTGAGGAAAAAATCACAGGGTGTAAAGTCTGGTGAATGTGTGCCGGCCCTTTTAACAGCACATTGTCATGATTTTAAAACTATCGAAATAAAAATTTAGCGTGTTTTCATACATATTAAAATATTAGGTCTTTTATATGAGCATAAACAAAGTTATTAGATAGTGAAAGATGTCAAATTTTCTGAAACACCCTGTATATATAAAAAAAACCTGTTATTTAGAAATTCATAAACTTTGTTTTTGAGAAAATATTAAATATTGAAATAACTCAATTTAAAATTTTAATACCTTTTAAGAAAACTTTACTGGGGATAGATAATTAAGTTCCTTTAAAACGTTTCATGCTGACAATAATAATCTTATCATCATTGGATGAATGAAGTAATCAGTTGAAGCATTTTTCTTTTCAATTAAGGATTGAATAAACTTTTGTTGAAACGCGCATGTTAAAAGTTTGGAAAGTATTTGTTCATGCAAACACACTATTTCGTCAGACATTCTTGCGAGGTTTCAAAGATTTACGCAATCAAGACCTATAAAATGATGATTATGTAACTTAAAAGTGTATGTTCTATCGAATGGTGTAAAAATACAGGTTTTAGACGTTTGATTTAATTAATTTTCTCGACAAACTTTGTGTTTTCTTAAAACATCCCTCTTTCAGGTTCTTGTAAATGTTGTAAAACTGTAGCTAGTTTTCCATCACAATATACGTAGCACAACCATGAAAGCTTTGTATATTCAATATCATAGAGTATTCAATATCCTTTTGGATGTCAGAATAGTGTAAAAGTTATTTATTACCATGTTTTTATTAAGTCACTTTCTTGTTTGTTTGTTTGTGTTTGTGTTTGTCCCGTACAAATCTTGCAATCAATTTTTAACTGACTTCCCGACTAGCTAGACATTTGAAACTTTTAGAATAGCTCAGAACACGATGACAATGCATTATTTTAATACTTTTAGCCATCTTTAAGCATAATTGAATCCATTTTCAGTTAATTTTGTCTTGTAGACTGGTGCAGCCATCTATCGGCCGGGACGGGAACGAAAAGTTAAACGCGAATTAACTTCCAATTTAATTTTCTTTCAAGTTGATGGGATAATTCATCAAAAAAATTTTTTTAAGTATTTATTAATACATAGAATTGTGAAGTTTATATGATTCAACAGAAAATTTAAAAACATGGTATATAAAAAGTTCTTTTTATCTTGTAAATGCATTTTTGACATTATAATTAAGAACTGAAATATAAGTTTCTCTATTTGTTTATTCCTAATTATAAAAAGGATGCATGGTCGGGATTGTTATACATAACGAATAGATCACCCTAGCACTGTAAATGTGTCAGTTCATACGTTGACAAGTTGATCTTTATTTCGTGATGCAAAAGAGCTTGGAAATTTAAAGGAAATTTAAATCAGTGTCATTTAAGCTACAAGTCTAGAGAGTAAGTATTCGGAATTTACAGCGACCACGGCGTTCGCCTATAAGCCTTGTTCAAACTGTCGACCGGTCGCTACGTAGCAATACCTGTACTCGCAGCCGAGGGTTGATTTCCCAAGTTCGGAGACACTTTTCATTATTGCTGGGCCCACGAGTGCCGAATGGACAGTACAGATCCGCCATCCAAAAAGGCATCCCCGGGCCCTAGAGAGTAAAATAAATCTTTATTAGAGATTCAGATCCAAGCTCTTGGGGAAAAGAGATTAAAAAAAATGCTTGTTTCATTATTATTTATATAACAGCTACATACAGTTTATTTCTTTGTTTGTTGAATTGAGGTACTTACTTGACCTCCTATCGGAGTTACACAGTGTTTATTTTGTTAGGAACATAATGAAGATATTGGATCACTTATAGGCCTCTAGCGTTCAAAAAAAGCCATTGACCTAGATTTTGTTCCTGTAATGTTATCCTCAGTGCTGAATCCCGGACTTTATTCCCCGGATGGGGAATGTTCTAAGAGCGGAATCAAAATTTAGGTACTTTGATGAAGTTTGAGTATTTTCCACAACGGCTGGAATGACTACAATATATCAATTATCAATTAAACTTTAGATAAATTCCGTCTGTAGATAAGCTTTACTCTTTAACCTACGTGAGCTATAAGGCCTGCCGCACACTGAGAGAGAGCGTGTCTGAAATACTCAACTCCGATACAAGCTGCGTTGAAAGACTAGTTATTTCTGCGCAGAGTGCTTACACCAGTCGGACATGTGACATGATAGTGCCGTTTTGTCGCGGTCTCTTTTGTGTCGCAGAAGTAAGCCAAATGATCGAAACTTATAATTTCAACGCACGTTTTGTGGTAGTTATTGAACGCAGCTTATGTCACGCACGATTGTTTCAGACACATTTCCCAGTGTGCGACAGGCCTAAGAATTTTTCCCCACATTCTTTTAAAAGGATTGGTTCATTCAGATATGGGCTGGATCGACTTCAAATTTATAGTCAACGGTAAAAAATTAGGTATATTCCAGGTATTCACTCCATCATATTTGAAAATGACATGCTGAAGATCTCATCAGAAAGAAGAAACAGGAACTATGGCAACTGTGTATTAAGGAAATGTCCAACCATTTCCAAATGTGTCTGAAATTTTTCATCCTTTTTTAACAAAGAAACTTTCTATCATACCTGAAGAGTAACGTTTAAAAAAACATTACTCTGATATCATACTTAGGCTTTTAATATTAGAAATAAAAACTGAAATATGATTCAATCTAGATAATTATTTAAATTAAATACACATAACATACCAATCCATACTATTAAATCTGCAAGAGAAGATATTAAATTTACACTAAAAAAATTTTTTAATTGTCAACATGTGCATACTGCAATAGTCTACATTATTATCAAAAAGTTCATTGAATTATATTCTATAACAGAGAGAATATTTTTATGAATTTACTAGAATTAATTATCAAAAATAAATATAACGTCATCTATTGATTAAAAATGAAACTTAGAAAATTTAATACATGGTTTTGAGTATATTTTTCAAAACTTTAAATATTTTTAGTCGAATTCTAACTTAAAATATACTATCAACTTTGTAGTTAAAAAAAAAGGGCTTATTTTCACGACTTTAAAATTGTTTTGCTATGTTTTTTAACGTGATATATAATTTTACACAGATACATTCGCAAAATAATACAAAATAATAAGAAATTTTTACATAGATAGGCTAAAACGAATATTTTTTTTCTTTTACTAGATATTTTTACACATGAAATTATTTTACAACAAGCGTTAAGTTTAAAATATCTTTAATTTTCATGCTAATATCAATTTTAAGTATAATATAATTTAGATATATCTTTAAAACCATTTAAACATAACTTGAACACTTTAAATTATACAATTACCATCTAGAAAGTGAAACTTAAAAATATATGCGTCAATTTGATTATCTTTATACAGTTTATGTACTGTTTTAAATGTATTTTTTAAACCTTAAATGCTTTTAACAGATAAAAAAACTTTAAAACCATAAAGTAAATGCATACTTAATGCATTGAGAAATCTAAAACCTATATCTTACTTTGACTATAGCATAAGCTTTCTTCTAATGCATATACTAAAATGTCATACTAAAATTAAAAAACATTTTATAGAGATAAAGACTTTTAATAGCGTTTAAACATATAATGACTTTGTTATCTTTAAAACCATTTAAACATAACTTGAAGACTTTAAATTATACAATTACCATCTAGAAAGTGAAACTTAAAAATATATGCGTCAATTTGATTATCTTTATACAGTTTATGTACTGTTTTAAATGTATTTTTTAAACCTTAAATGCTTTTAACAGATAAAAAAACTTTAAAACCATAAAGTAAAGGCATACTTAACGCATTGAGAAATCTAAAACCTATATCTTACTTTGACTATAGCGTAAGCTTTCTTCTAATGCATATACTAAAATGTCATACTAAAATTAAAAAACATTTTATAGAGATAAAGACTTTTAATAGCGTTTAAACATATAATGACTTTGTTATCTTTAAACCCATTTAAACATAACTTGAAGACTTTAAATTATACAATTACCATCTAGAAAGTGAAACTTAAAAATATATGCGTCAATTTGATTATCTTTATACAGTTTATGTACTGTTTTAAATGTATTTTTTAAACCTTAAATGCTTTTAACAGATAAAAAAACTTTAAAACCATAAAGTAAAGGCATACTTAACGCATTGAGAAATCTAAAACCTATATCTTACTTTGACTATAGCGTAAGCTTTCTTCTAATGCATATACTAAAATGTCATACTAAAATTAAAAAACATTTTATAGAGATAAAGACTTTTAATAGCGTTTAAACATATAATGACTTTGTTATCTTTAAACCCATTTAAACATAACTTGAAGACTTTAAATTATACAATCACCATCTAGAACCTGAAACTTAAAAATGTATGCGATAATTTGATCATGTTTATATAGTTTATGTACAGTTTTGAATGTATTTCAAACCTTAAACGTTTTTTCAACTTTGAAACTATATTATAAGTTAAGACGCTTACTAAAATTAAAAACATTTTATAGAGGTAAAGACTTGAAAGATAAAATTTACAAGTTTTAATCCTAAATATTATATCTTATCCAGAAATGTAGACTATTAATATACGATTTTAAACCTAACATGCTTTCAGCGATTACCTAAATTGCGATATAACCTTTAGACTTCCTTTTTAATAACATAAATATATATATATATATATACATAAATGTTATCAAATTAAAATTTTTGATATACTTTCGTATAAGATAGTTTTCTACATGCAATTACCAAAATATTTTATCCTTACAGCATCAGAAATAATACAGACTTTATCATGTTTAGAAGATATTTACATGAGTTCATTTTAGAAGTAAATTGACCAAGGTTTAAATCTTACAGCGGTAGTGATATACGTAGACAATATTTTTGCTTTATATAAGAAAATAGTTACTATATATTTTAAAATTAAAATTAGTTTTGTTAAGAATAAAACTTTGCTGTATATTTTATAATATAAGCATATACCAAACTCTCATAGTTATCATTTTCAACAGTTAACGGTTTAAAATATACAATCGGCTAAAATACATATCCAATTATTTAAAAGTAGGATAAGCTAATAAAATTTTTATATCAAAGTTGTTCGATTATTGCTTACAAGACTTTAAATATAAAGTTTAATGAAACTGGATCAATTTAACTTTCCTTTTGATACATTTATAGAAAAATTATCTGAAAAGTATGATGATTTTAACATAGCTAAAGAATTCGCTGAAAAGAAAATGATCAAGCAAGAATCTGCAGAAAAAGAGTCAATATACAATGATTTCATTTTAAACAGTATCCCACAAACTGTGAAAAAACGTGCTTCTAATCTGATATCTATTTTGAAACAATAGCCCAGCATAATATTATGGAATGACTAGATTAAGTGATATATCAAGGAAAACCTTATGAAAGTTCTAATATTATTGATTTATTCAATTCGATTTTAACTAATAAGAAGAAAAGTGTCAATACCCAAGCTGGATTTTTATCAGTGTTAAAGCGATTAAATATCGCACAACATTTCATACAAAACAAGCATTTATCTATACAGCAAAAAGAAGAAAAAATAGTTCTCTTTAATAAAATCTGTTTTAAAACTATATATATTAGTGTTTTCATTTTTTTTTCTATGCATGCTTTTTAAATTAATTCACACATACGCATAATGAAATATACAAATTTATCTTTAAATTATCATTTATTTAACACATGAAAAAGTATTTACATAAAACAAATGAAGATTCACATTCACATTTTCCCATATTCAATATAGTATTTAAAATTCGTAAAAAATATCATGTAAATAATCCTTAAATGTTTTTATAGTAATATTATCAAAAAAGTTTCCATAATTATAATGACACGTACAATAATTTAAGCATATATTTTTTACATTGTCTCCCAGAATGATATGATACAAGGAAGTCTTTCCCATACTTTCATACTTTTCAGAGATTGAAAGTGATACACACCAATGTTCTTGGTTAAGGGATTTCTCTATTTTACAATCATAACATTTATAAATTTGATTATTACATCTACAGTACTCTTCGCGTATACAATGTAAATAATTTTCACGAGCTTGATTTATATCACAATGATCTTTATAACAAAATTGTTTACTCACACAAAATAACAACCTATTCGTTTGAAAATCTAGCAAGCGACTAAGTTTAATCAGATAAGATAATGCATATCTACTACTAGTCACATATTTTGAAAAAGACATTTTTTTTTATTTTTATGTTTTATAAATACTTTTAAAAATTATTTTCTAAAAAAGGTTTTAAATTAATACTTTCAAAATTATCATTCTAAAAAATATTATACAAATAAATAAATGCAATAATTTATCTTTAAATATTATATAGACCATGGGAAAATGTACTTACATTTCTTCAAATGTACCATCGTCAAAATATCTGTGAAACATTTTCACTTTAAATTGTGTGAAAAATTCACTCTCATTGTACGCACATATACAGTAATTTTCAATTATATAATTTAAAAGCTGTTTTACATTTATGTTAAAAATTGCACTTTTTCCTACGGATTGGTATTTTTCATTATCTGTTACAGTTAAACAGGGATGCTGACGTTGTGAAGGGTGATCAATTTCACACCCATTACATTCGTACAATTCGCTAGATGTAATCATCACACTTCGTTTTATGGCATAGAAGAAATTTATCCTTGCTGTGGGAGAATCACAATGCTCTTTCACACAAGGCCCATTTCTGTATACCCTATATTTCAAGAGCATAGGGATATTTTTGCAAAGAAACGTTTCTTCAACGCAACTTAAAATGTCCTCGGAATAGTCTTCAAATTTAACAATTTGCTCTCGATTTAATTTAATTAAGGAGAGTTTTAATTTATATCCGCCATTTTCTGAAGCGAACATTTGCTGTAATGTGCACTGATTGTTATCATTCACAGCGATTAATTGGTTGTTACATATCAGCGATTTCTTCTTATAATTTATTTTAAATGACGATATTTTGTTTGTAAATTCATAAAGTGTAGCCAAAGTCAATACTACACCATTCTGAGTTGGTATGCCGCTATACGCATCTGTAAATTCGCGCAAATGAACGCGTACACCTCGTCGATCATGGTATACCATAATGAACACATTATATCCAATATTCCATGATGAAATTAATACTGGGCTGTTGCGATTTCTATAGTAATTCTCCATCCAGTCGTTTTCCGGTATCTCATCAATGGAAACATTCCAATATGCAGATGTAGAAGGCGACGGATTCATTGTAGAAGGACCCGCACAATGCAAAGTATTGCTAGGAACACTTGAATTCTGTATAGGAGAGCCAGCAAGTTGTACAGTGGAAGGATTCCTTTTTCTTTTACATACAGGTTTTAACTGCACAGCGTATTGGGCGCATGTCTCGTTCAAAGATGCTTCCATTTTATTCAAGGACGGAGCATTAAATTCGAAGTTTAGCATATTCATTTTTTTAAAATATTTACTAAAATAGAATTATACTACTATGATCTGTTGCTACCAACTTAACGTTTCGAATGAAAGTAAAATTCTACATAGAGCGTTAGTGTGTTTCAACATGTTATCTTTGCCCTCACAAAGGGGAGATAACAGTCCCTTCAGCTATTACATGGAGTAGGTTGAAATCACTCTTAAAGAGAGACAACAAGTCTAACATCTCACCCTGCTATCTAGATAAAAATTGATGATAAGAATTTAGTCTCGCAAAAGTTGCACATTTTAGGGGAAATATTTGCAGGTAATAGCTTTTAAAGATCCCCTTTTTAAGATAAGATGCTTTAAAGTAATACATTCAGAGAAGTACGCCATTGCCGGTCTTTAAAACTGAAATTTTTGAATCGTTTCGTGATTCATTTAAAAACTCAATGAATATTTTACCTCCTCTAATGCATATACTAAAATGTCATACTAAAATTAAAAAACATTTCATAAAGACTTTTAATACCGTTTAAACATATAATGACTTTGTTATCTTTAAACCCATTTAAACATAACTTGAAGACTTTAAATTATACAATCACCATCTTGAACCTGAAACTTAAAAATGTATGCGATAATTTGATCATGTTTATATAGTTTATGTACAGTTTTGAATGTATTTCAAACCTTAAACGTTTTTTCAACTTTGAAACTATATTATAAGTTAAGACGCTTACTAAAATTAAAAACATTTTATAGAGGTAAAGACTTGAAAGATAAAATTTACAAGTTTTAATCCTAAATATTATATCTTATCCAGAAATGTAGACTATTAATATACGATTTTAAACCTAACATGCTTTCAGCGATTACCTAAATTGCGATATAACCTTTAGACTTCCTTTTTAATAACATAAATATATATATATATACATAAATGTTATCAAATTAAAATTTTTGATATACTTTCGTATAAGATAGTTTTCTACATGCAATTACCAAAATATTTTATCCTTACAGAATCAGAAATAATACAGACTTTATCATGTTTAGAAGATATTTACATGAGTTCATTTTAGAAGTAAATTGACCAAGGTTTAAATCTTACAGCGGTAGTGATATACGTAGACAATATTTTTGCTTTATATAAGAAAATAGTTACTATATATTTTAAAATTAAAATTAGTTTTATTCTTAACAAAACGATTCAAAAATTTCAGTTTTAAAGACCGGCAATGGCGTACTTCTCTGAATGTATTACTTTAAAGCATCTTATCTTAAAAAGGGGATCTTTAAAAGCTATTACCTGCAAATATTTCCCCTAAAATGTGCAACTTTTGCGAGACTAAATTCTTATCATCAATTTTTATCTAGATAGCAGGGTGAGATGTTAGACTTGTTGTCTCTCTTTAAGAGTGATTTCAACCTACTCCATGTAATAGCTGAAGGGACTGTTATCTCCCCTTTGTGAGGGCAAAGATAACATGTTGAAACACACTAACGCTCTATGTAGAATTTTACTTTCATTCGAAACGTTAAGTTGGTAGCAACAGATCATAGTAGTATAATTCTATTTTAGTAAATATTTTAAAAAAATGAATATGCTAAACTTCGAATTTAATGCTCCGTCCTTGAATAAAATGGAAGCATCTTTGAACGAGACATGCGCCCAATACGCTGTGCAGTTAAAACCTGTATGTAAAAGAAAAAGGAATCCTTCCACTGTACAACTTGCTGGCTCTCCTATACAGAATTCAAGTGTTCCTAGCAATACTTTGCATTGTGCGGGTCCTTCTACAATGAATCCGTCGCCTTCTACATCTGCATATTGGAATGTTTCCATTGATGAGATACCGGAAAACGACTGGATGGAGAATTACTATAGAAATCGCAACAGCCCAGTATTAATTTCATCATGGAATATTGGATATAATGTGTTCATTATGGTATACCATGATCGACGAGGTGTACGCGTTCATTTGCGCGAATTTACAGATGCGTATAGCGGCATACCAACTCAGAATGGTGTAGTATTGACTTTGGCTACACTTTATGAATTTACAAACAAAATATCGTCATTTAAAATAAATTATAAGAAGAAATCGCTGATATGTAACAACCAATTAATCGCTGTGAATGATAACAATCAGTGCACATTACAGCAAATGTTCGCTTCAGAAAATGGCGGATATAAATTAAAACTCTCCTTAATTAAATTAAATCGAGAGCAAATTGTTAAATTTGAAGACTATTCCGAGGACATTTTAAGTTGCGTTGAAGAAACGTTTCTTTGCAAAAATATCCCTATGCTCTTGAAATATAGGGTATACAGAAATGGGCCTTGTGTGAAAGAGCATTGTGATTCTCCCACAGCAAGGATAAATTTCTTCTATGCCATAAAACGAAGTGTGATGATTACATCTAGCGAATTGTACGAATGTAATGGGTGTGAAATTGATCACCCTTCACAACGTCAGCATCCCTGTTTAACTGTAACAGATAATGAAAAATACCAATCCGTAGGAAAAAGTGCAATTTTTAACATAAATGTAAAACAGCTTTTAAATTATATAATTGAAAATTACTGTATATGTGCGTACAATGAGAGTGAATTTTTCACACAATTTAAAGTGAAAATGTTTCACAGATATTTTGACGATGGTACATTTGAAGAAATGTAAGTACATTTTCCCATGGTCTATATAATATTTAAAGATAAATTATTGCATTTATTTATTTGTATAATATTTTTTAGAATGATAATTTTGAAAGTATTAATTTAAAACCTTTTTTAGAAAATAATTTTTAAAAGTATTTATAAAACATAAAAATAAAAAAAAATGTCTTTTTCAAAATATGTGACTAGTAGTAGATATGCATTATCTTATCTGATTAAACTTAGTCGCTTGCTAGATTTTCAAACGAATAGGTTGTTATTTTGTGTGAGTAAACAATTTTGTTATAAAGATCATTGTGATATAAATCAAGCTCGTGAAAATTATTTACATTGTATACGCGAAGAGTACTGTAGATGTAATAATCAAATTTATAAATGTTATGATTGTAAAATAGAGAAATCCCTTAACCAAGAACATTGGTGTGTATCACTTTCAATCTCTGAAAAGTATGAAAGTATGGGAAAGACTTCCTTGTATCATATCATTCTGGGAGACAATGTAAAAAATATATGCTTAAATTATTGTACGTGTCATTATAATTATGGAAACTTTTTTGATAATATTACTATAAAAACATTTAAGGATTATTTACATGATATTTTTTACGAATTTTAAATACTATATTGAATATGGGAAAATGTGAATGTGAATCTTCATTTGTTTTATGTAAATACTTTTTCATGTGTTAAATAAATGATAATTTAAAGATAAATTTGTATATTTCATTATGCGTATGTGTGAATTAATTTAAAAAGCATGCATAGAAAAAAAAATGAAAACACTAATATATATAGTTTTAAAACAGATTTTATTAAAGAGAACTATTTTTTCTTCTTTTTGCTGTATAGATAAATGCTTGTTTTGTATGAAATGTTGTGCGATATTTAATCGCTTTAACACTGATAAAAATCCAGCTTGGGTATTGACACTTTTCTTCTTATTAGTTAAAATCGAATTGAATAAATCAATAATATTAGAACTTTCATAAGGTTTTCCTTGATATATCACTTAATCTAGTCATTCCATAATATTATGCTGGGCTATTGTTTCAAAATAGATATCAGATTAGAAGCACGTTTTTTCACAGTTTGTGGGATACTGTTTAAAATGAAATCATTGTATATTGACTCTTTTTCTGCAGATTCTTGCTTGATCATTTTCTTTTCAGCGAATTCTTTAGCTATGTTAAAATCATCATACTTTTCAGATAATTTTTCTATAAATGTATCAAAAGGAAAGTTAAATTGATCCAGTTTCATTAAACTTTATATTTAAAGTCTTGTAAGCAATAATCGAACAACTTTGATATAAAAATTTTATTAGCTTATCCTACTTTTAAATAATTGGATATGTATTTTAGCCGATTGTATATTTTAAACCGTTAACTGTTGAAAATGATAACTATGAGAGTTTGGTATATGCTTATATTATAAAATATACAGCAAAGTTTTATTCTTAACAAAACTAATTTTAATTTTAAAATATATAGTAACTATTTTCTTATATAAAGCAAAAATATTGTCTACGTATATCACTACCGCTGTAAGATTTAAACCTTGGTCAATTTACTTCTAAAATGAACTCATGTAAATATCTTCTAAACATGATAAAGTCTGTATTATTTCTGATGCTGTAAGGATAAAATATTTTGGTAATTGCATGTAGAAAACTATCTTATACGAAAGTATATCAAAAATTTTAATTTGATAACATTTATGTATATATATATATATATATTTATGTTATTAAAAAGGAAGTCTAAAGGTTATATCGCAATTTAGGTAATCGCTGAAAGCATGTTAGGTTTAAAATCGTATATTAATAGTCTACATTTCTGGATAAGATATAATATTTAGGATTAAAACTTGTAAATTTTATCTTTCAAGTCTTTACCTCTATAAAATGTTTTTAATTTTAGTAAGCGTCTTAACTTATAATATAGTTTCAAAGTTGAAAAAACGTTTAAGGTTTGAAATACATTCAAAACTGTACATAAACTATATAAACATGATCAAATTATCGCATACATTTTTAAGTTTCAGGTTCTAGATGGTGATTGTATAATTTAAAGTCTTCAAGTTATGTTTAAATGGGTTTAAAGATAACAAAGTCATTATATGTTTAAACGCTATTAAAAGTCTTTATCTCTATAAAATGTTTTTTAATTTTAGTATGACATTTTAGTATATGCATTAGAAGAAAGCTTACGCTATAGTCAAAGTAAGATATAGGTTTTAGATTTCTCAATGCGTTAAGTATGCCTTTACTTTATGGTTTTAAAGTTTTTTTATCTGTTAAAAGCATTTAAGGTTTAAAAAATACATTTAAAACAGTACATAAACTGTATAAAGATAATCAAATTGACGCATATATTTTTAAGTTTCACTTTCTAGATGGTAATTGTATAATTTAAAGTCTTCAAGTTATGTTTAAATGGGTTTAAAGATAACAAAGTCATTATATGTTTAAACGCTATTAAAAGTCTTTATCTCTATAAAATGTTTTTTAATTTTAGTATGACATTTTAGTATATGCATTAGAAGAAAGCTTACGCTATAGTCAAAGTAAGATATAGGTTTTAGATTTCTCAATGCGTTAAGTATGCCTTTACTTTATGGTTTTAAAGTTTTTTTATCTGTTAAAAGCATTTAAGGTTTAAAAAATACATTTAAAACAGTACATAAACTGTATAAAGATAATCAAATTGACGCATATATTTTTAAGTTTCACTTTCTAGATGGTAATTGTATAATTTAAAGTCTTCAAGTTATGTTTAAATGGTTTTAAAGATAACAAAGTCATTATATGTTTAAACGCTATTAAAAGTCTTTATCTCTATAAAATGTTTTTTAATTTTAGTATGACATTTTAGTATATGCATTAGAAGAAAGCTTATGCTATAGTCAAAGTAAGATATAGGTTTTAGATTTCTCAATGCATTAAGTATGCATTTACTTTATGGTTTTAAAGTTTTTTTATCTGTTAAAAGCATTTAAGGTTTAAAAAATACATTTAAAACAGTACATAAACTGTATAAAGATAATCAAATTGACGCATATATTTTTAAGTTTCACTTTCTAGATGGTAATTGTATAATTTAAAGTGTTCAAGTTATGTTTAAATGGTTTTAAAGATATATCTAAATTATATTATACTTAAAATTGATATTAGCATGAAAATTAAAGATATTTTAAACTTAACGCTTGTTGTAAAATAATTTCATGTGTAAAAATATCTAGTAAAAGAAAAAAAATATTCGTTTTAGCCTATCTATGTAAAAATTTCTTATTATTTTGTATTATTTTGCGAATGTATCTGTGTAAAATTATATATCACGTTAAAAAACATAGCAAAACAATTTTAAAGTCGTGAAAATAAGCCCTTTTTTTTTAACTACAAAGTTGATAGTATATTTTAAGTTAGAATTCGACTAAAAATATTTAAAGTTTTGAAAAATATACTCAAAACCATGTATTAAATTTTCTAAGTTTCATTTTTAATCAATAGATGACGTTATATTTATTTTTGATAATTAATTCTAGTAAATTCATAAAAATATTCTCTCTGTTATAGAATATAATTCAATGAACTTTTTGATAATAATGTAGACTATTGCAGTATGCACATGTTGACAATTAAAAAATTTTTTTAGTGTAAATTTAATATCTTCTCTTGCAGATTTAATAGTATGGATTGGTATGTTATGTGTATTTAATTTAAATAATTATCTAGATTGAATCATATTTCAGTTTTTATTTCTAATATTAAAAGGAAAAAATAACTCTACTGGGGAATTCCCGCTTTGTTTAAATAATTTCATGTGTAAAAATATCCCTTGTTAGCTTTCATGGAATGTTTTTCAAGGTAAGATCAAATAATAATTTTTTCTATACTAAATGTTACAATGGTTTCAAAGCTCTATCTAAATTATATTATACTGTAAAGTAATATTCTTAAGAAAAATTGTAGATATTTTAAACTTAACGCTTGTTGTAAAATAATTTCATGTGTAAAAATATCTAGTAAAAGAAAAAAAATATTCGTTTTAGCCTATCTATGTAAAAATTTCTTATTATTTTGTATTATTTTGCGAATGTATCTGTGTAAAATTATATATCACGTTAAAAAATATAGCAAAACAATTTTAAAGTCCTGAAAATAAGCCCTTTTTTGAACTACTAAGTTGATAATATATATTTTAAGTTAGAATTCGACTAAAAATATTTAAAGTTTTGAAAAATATACTCAAAACCTTGTATTAAATTTTCTAAGTTTCATTTTTAATCAATAGATGACGTTATATTTATTTTAGATAATTAATTCTAGTAAATTCATAAAAATATTCTCTCTGTTATAGAATATAATTCGCTAAACTTCCGACGATTCATAGCGTAACGGTATTACGTCGCTAAAAGTAGTCAGGTAATATTTCCTTAACGGGTTCAATTCCCATGGAAAATACTTTTAAAAAAATTTCTAAGTCCCCAAAAATGTAGTTCTAGCTTTCAGCATCAGATGGCAGCACTGAAAAAAATATGCCCTGACCTCCAATCCTTGTACGAAATTTAGTTCCCTGTTTAACCGATAGGTGGCGTTCCGCAGAGCACCTACTCCCTCTAAGATTCTGCTGAACTACAAGGTTCCACTCTTTCCCGCTAGGGGGCGATAGCAGCGCTGCCCTCTCCTGATTGGTCCAAATCGACCGCCAGGTGGCCAACTGCACTCTGATTGGTCCACGTCACTCAGTTAGCTCCGCCCACTTTAAGCCCCTCCCCCTTCTTGCTCCTGCTCCTGGGGCAAAACTCTCATTTTTATACTACTTACAATCTTTGGTCGTTATACGAATTTCGTTGAAAATATATCCCTTTGAAAATACCAAAATTTTTTTCTTTATTTATCACAGTTTAGTGTTGAATAAAATAATATTTTCTAAATCGCAAATTGATACATGTAATGACTCTTGGGATTGGTCTTTTACAAGAAAAATGAATTGAACTGGCACGCATGAAAAGCTCGTGACTGGTGATATACAACAATGAATTGCTAACTTATTTATTTTTGAAAATTCCGGTCATTTGGCCACCAGGCCACGGGCACTCCAATACTTCAAAACAACTAAAAAAGCATTCAATTTATTATTGAAAGTTCTGCCAAAGACCAGAATTGAAAAAGATATTTAAAAAAATTAAATTATTATTATTTAAAATTACATTAAAAATTTTACATTAAAATTTTTTAATTATATTTTAAAAGCTAGATCTCCTTTTTTAAGTGGAGACTGGGTTCATAATGAAAAATTGTAGAACCATTAAAATTTGTGAAATTATTATTTGAACAATATATTTAAACAATATCTTTTTATTTCTTGTGAAATTTGTTATGAGAGAACTTTTTTTTTAAATTGATTTTTTTTTAAAATATACTATGAATTTTTTTTTAATATAGTATATTTGTCGACCATAATGTCAGATTTTTATTATTTTTTTAAATATATGTATCAACTGTAAACTTGTGCTTCAATTTGCCAAACTTCTGATCAACAATTTACCATAGAAATATCAGTTTTTACCATGTTTTTATTAACTCGCTTTCTTGTTTGTGTGTGTGTTTGTCCAGTACAAATCTTTCAATCGATTTTTAACTAACTTCCCGACTAGCTGGACATTTGAAACTTTTAGAATTGCTCAGAACACGATGACAATGCATTATTTTAATACTTTTAGCCATCTTAAAGCAGAATTAAATTAATTTTCAGTTAATTTTGTTTTGTAGACTGGTGCAGCCATCTATCGGCCGGGATCGGATCGAAAAGTTAAACGCAAGTTAACTTCCAACTAACTTCATTTTCTTTCAAGTTGATGGGATAATTCATTAAAATTTTTTAAAAAAGTATTTATTAATATATAGGATTGTCAAGTTTATATGATTCAACAAAAAATTTAAAACATGGTATATTAAAAGTTCTTTTTATCTTGTAATTATTAGATTATTTAAATTTTATATTCATATTTTGTTTCTTCGTATGGACCTTATTGTTATAAATGTACAACATGCATTGGGATATTTAACTGACAAAACATTAAGAATTCTTTTAAAAAAATTTCAGATCAAATCTGATCGTGGCCTGTTAGAAAGATAAAGAATAACGAAATGAAAACTCAACTTTTTCGGTCACTACAGTCTACCGATCGTTATAAAAAGGGATGAAAAGAAAGCTAGAAAAACCTCAGAGGCGCATATAAATGTGGCTTTGACTTTGTTCTGCGGAATTGATTCCAGTACGATTACATCATTTCCTATTCCAAAACAGATAAAGTCATGCATAGGTATAAAAAAATTTCTCTAAATAAAAAGTATTTGATGGGTATTGCTTGATAATAATGGCCGAACTGACTCTAGCGTGCACTGCTATAGAAGGCGAAAATCAATCATCACCTACCGTTCATCCTTTCCGATTTAAAACTGCGAAACGATTTCCCAATAGCAAGAAAAAATGAGATTTTATATATATATATATATATATATATATATATATATATTCCTGGATAGCCTCCATAATAACAGCTGGCGAGAAATCGACAGTTCCCTTTGTACCTCGGGAGAAGTAAAATGCGAAAAATTCTGATCGTCTCTGACACAAAAGAAATTGGTTTTGGATAACGTTTTTACTGATAGAAATGAAATGAAGTCATCTTTTTGATTTCTCTTGATGATGTATTTCTGGTGGGTGTTTTGGCAACGGGATTCTGATTTAGAAATCTGCTCCTGAAGCGTGCGTGGTCTGGAGCATTGTACTGATCATTTTACTGAACAAAGTGACGGTGACAGATAAACAAATGGTTTCTCGTGATAAGAAACGTGGTTATAGAAAAACTTTTGTGAAGAAATATATTTTTGATATCCAGGGGGTTTATTATGCTTTTGAAAGAGATGTAAGTATCGCCAACTATTGGCAATTTTTTATGCATTGCTGACTTAAAAATCTCATCTACGAATGTTCGCCAAATGTCTTTGAATCATCATAAAATTCGTAGCTTACAGGCGTAAAGTTGGATTTGCATTGCTTATCTGTATAACTAGAATTGCTAACAAATTTTATTTAACATTAATAGCAGCAATTGTTATTATTCTTTTGTACTTGATAAGTCTTCTTGAAGTATGTACATTGGGTGATCGATGAATTTGAACATTCTATGTAGGGTAGGTGTCCCAAATATCGCCTACTCTTACATTTTTCGACATTTCATCAACTTTTTAGTTTCTGATTAGGCTGGAAACTCAAAGAACATCACTAATAACTATTTCCTTTGGTATCCTGAGATCAACCAGCTGAAAAACCAGTGCCAGTTTAAGTTATGTAGCTAAATTGGAAAAATTGAAATTTCCATTGAACTCCAGAGCGGTTCCTAATATCGCCTACCTCTGTTCCTCTTACCGCCTACCAGTCAAAATTAGGAGCCCCTGTTAAAAGGTGTTGCTAGCAAAGTCTATGTTTAATGTACTTTCAAATGGTATAAGCAAAATTAGAATTTGGATGCACCTACCTGGTGATTCACTGGATTCTGATTATTTGGAGCCAAAGTTTATGAAGACCACAGCCAAAACAACTTCGGACGCCATATAATTTCTGTTGTCAGTGATAATAGCGTTGTCGCTATCGCCGCTGTTAGTACAAACCCAGAACTAAGAAGTTGCTGCATTTTCTCATACATAGCGCGAATCATACTTTAGAAACACGAGTAGGCGATATTAGACACAAGGGCGATATTTGGGATACTTACCCTATGAAATCCAAATACTACATGAAAACCCTGTTGTTGTTTTTATACTTCAGATCTAGACGACTGACGACATATTTTTAGCATGTCAGTGGTACACAATATATTCAAGTTTTCTCTGGTATGTGTAATGGTCGAAATTTATCATGCTTTATAAGAGAGTAGATCAAGATGTACTTTGATACGGTGTTCAGACTTCAAAAACATCTACCATTGCTAAATGCTTGGAATAACTGCATAAAACAACAAATATTACGTGTAATAGGTGACTTCCAAGTTCAGGGGTTAGTATGGGTGAATGCACTCATCTTTCTTTGACATTTAATTATCAAATACAATGCGGACCAAATTGAAACCTTTCCAGACATAATCATGCCTTGCATGCTCACACGTATAGGGTACGAAAGAGGACGTGATATAATAACACCATCTGTTGCAAAATCGACGTAAGCACTGTAGGCTGGTGCTAAGGTTATATGGCTTAAACAATGCTTATCTTACAGAAACATGGGCTATTGTTGAATTCAGAGCTGATTATTAATACTAGCTACTTGTCGATCCTATTTATTCTGCGATGGTTTTTTTAAATGGTAATTTCTAAGAGGGCAATTACCCTTTGCATTGCTTTCCAGAAGAAATGGCTCAATAAACATCGTTTTGACATGGCAAGATGTTTATTGATTCCTAAATTTCTTTGATCGTAATTGCATTGAACATTTATGGGGATTTGCCAGCAGGAAATAATGTGACTGGATAAAATCTCTCCTACAGGGAAATTAAAGGCGGCGTAGACCAAGCCTTGAATCCATCCCAAAAGTACAAAATACAGTTGAATTCGTACCACATAGGGTAGATGTCGAATTTCGTGGGAAAAGACACCTTAAAAATTCCTCCGGGGGTAATTGTATACTGATTAGCTCAGGGTACGCTGTTTTATTTTTTTACAAACTATTCATATTACTTTTTGTCAGTACTATTTACATAATTTTGCGATTTTTTTATGCTTGAAATGAGGATTTATTAGGGGTTTCCAAATTTTCCAATAATGCCAAAATTGGTGTTTTTCCCTCTTACCTAATTTTAACCTTTGTCGGGTAAGGCACCTTTAATTTGGAACAGTGACCTTGTTAGTTCACCTGTACGTTGCCCCCATTATAAGAAACTAGAAAATCTCGCGGGGTAGTGGACGGTTGCCAAAAAACATTTAAGTTCTTATTGTACTGGGAGTCAACTTTTTATTTTCCTTTGTCATATTTATTTTGTCCACCGATAAACCGGAAAAGGCTGTTTCCTTAACATTTCATCGTGTGACAGCAAGGCTCAAAATAACTAGCCATCAACCAACCAACTACTCAGCCAGTCAACCTGCAGCTGTACTTTATTTGTATACAGTATTCCCTTCAAAATATCCCGAAGTTTCGTGATAATATGACAGTCACTTGAGGCCAGATACCGAACTGTGAGAATCATAATTAAATGCTTCTTAGTTGAAGCGATTAATAGGAATAAGACCATATCCTGTGACTGTTATCGAACCTCTGTAATCGATTCTTTGCCGTATGACATAATAATTTATTAATGATCCACAGGGTATGAACCCGTTATAAAGAGTGAACACTTACCATTTATAGAGGCAGTTGGTATAATTACTTGAGTTGAAAGGTTGTGCTTGGATATCTTTGATTTCTATGGTAAACGACAGAAGATTAAGGCGACAATGGACCATGAAAACGGGGCAGGATATTCTATTCTCATGTTAATTTTTAAAACACAGTTTAGGGACTGTAACTCTAACAGAAAGAAACTCATTTTGAATCTGACAATCTAGCTACTGAGATAAACTGATTTTACATTGGAATGGTTTAAAGCTCTGGGAGCATAACATAATCTGGAAGGTTAATACTTTCGGGTTGAAACTTGCATAGAAAACAATTTCCCTCAAAATGAGCTTAATTAGAGCTAATAAAAGGAACACACAGCTTCTTACCTAGTTACAATTATTGATTTTAGGTTTTACAAACGGTCTTTAAAGCCAGTACTTATTCTGTCATATCGTAAACTAAACCACAGAAAAGATGTTCACTGGGGAGATTCCCATCTCTTACATAATACCAGTTAAATAATCCAACAGAAATAGTTAAAAATAATACAAATATAGACAAGAAACAAACAGAAATCAAGCACTCTGGTCATCCACGCACCAACGGCAATATTCTGTATAAGTGCCGGAACTGAACCATAAAACAACAGAGGTAACCGACAGGTCTCTTCGTCAGGGAGCCTAACCATGTCAGTTACCTCAAGGGGAACTTTCTGAATAGGATGCAGGTAAGCCCAAAACACATCCCAAGGCCCCGAGTCCCCCAATGAAGCAATAAGTCAAAAAGAAAATGAAAAGACAAACACAACTTACAGTATGGGCTCAACGCACCTTACATGCAAGCACAGAAAATCCTAATGCAAAATAAAAGACGCGTACATACCCCAATTCAGTAAATAAATTCCGTATGCCCAGAGTGCTTGATTTCTGTTTGTTTCTTGTCTATATTTGTATTATTTTTAACTATGCCCAGAGTGCTTGATTTCTGTTTGTTTCTTGTCTATATTTGTATTATTTTTAACTATCTCTGTTGGATTATTTATTTGTTTTTTTCATTATGGGGATATGAAGCTTCTGCGCTATCCTCTATTGAAACTGTTTTCTTTGCAGGATATGTTTTATGTTAAAGTGATTTAGCAGTCTTTGCTTGTTTTTTATTTTTTGTTTATTTTTTGTTTATTTCTATGGTTTATATTTTGCATAATACCAGTTACTCTGCTATCTTTTTTGAGAACCCCGCGAAATTATTTAGATGCTGTCATTGAGCTATTGCAAAATATCAAAGGTTTTTTATGTAAAGAAAAAAAAATCCCAACTCGAAAAAGATACTCATTCGCCCAGCATTAAAATCTACATGCAAAGCTACTTTTGCTTTAAAAGCTACTGTGTGGATCCCTTTGTGCATGATTCAAAAATTTTCCCGAGTACCATGGTCTCACTTAAAATCTGTCATGAAAAACTAACACGCACTGATTAGGGAGAACTGCCAGTTACAATTTTCATAGAGAGTGTTCGTCTTTATATTTAGGATACCAGTAGTCATTCACCTTATTCCACTCACCTATTTGTAATCATATACCAATTATATTTTACAGTAAATAATTAGATACATTACATTAATAATCATTTAATTTACAAACGAGATGAACAAACCTCTCCAAAGATTAATTGTTAAGTCGCCGAGAAACGTATCTGAGACCAAAGCATGGAATTACTAACAACGAAGAACTCAGTAGAGGCTAACATTGAAAGGAACGGTGGAATAATCAGAGGAATTTTTCAAGCCTTTGTCCTATGTCGATGAGAGGGAGGGGGGGAGTACTAAATGGTTGCTTCATTTCTCGAGAGATGGAAGGGGTGAGAAGGAAGGTGTTATTTCGGTTCACAACGCTTGGGAATTACTTTTCACTTACAAACCTTATTAAAATGGTTCGAACGATGCTTTCCTTTCTTTGTTTACCCTTCCCCTTGTTTCTAAATCTATAAATGGAAAGGGGGTTTGTGATGTTTTGAGGATCCCCGCAAAAAGGCAGACCATGGTTTTGTAGGTATTATGCGAGCTTAATCGTCCGTTGCAAGAATTTAATTAGAACACAGTAACCTGGCAACGCACTAGTCCCGTCCAAAATTCCTCTGATAGGGGGCCGGTTCAATATTGCATGCCGGATAATAATTGTTCTACTCCAGATCACGTGAAACGTGAAGACACCAAAGAGTAGGAATATTTGTATCTATGTTACTGCTAATTTTGTACCAAACCGAATCATCTCTCGTACCGCTTACAAACTCCTTAAATTTCACTTAGATATCAATGCGTCTTTGTACTTATTTTTTTTTCAAAAACATGGTTGGTAAAAATTAAATTCTCTTCAATATGTCCTAACAATTAATATTTAGAAAGTAATCCCGAAAAAGCAACAATTTTTGCCTTGACAAAATAGTTAAATGTTGTACTTATTCTAAGGTATTAAACTCTTCTTTTTTTTTAATTTCCAATGGCAAGGCAAAATACCAATATATATAAACAGATAAAATGACAGTACAAAGATATAAACATGTACATGAGATAGCGAAACTGAAAACAGGGTATAAGACCGAAGTCATTGCCTTAAAAGTTCTCTTGCTTCCCAATACCTCGAGAACACAGTGTGTCCGCGGAGGGCCCCACATCGAAGCAAGTGGTCCCTGCCCAACTCTTCTCCAGTATCACAAAGTGGACAAAAAGGCGTGGTGGAAAGGCCTATACGATGTAGGTGAGCAGAGAGACAATCATGGCCGGTAGATAAACGGAAGGCCGCAACTGCATCACGTCTGGGTTTGTAGTATGCCGTAGGCTGTAGATCATTTAGCCGCAGAGCGTTGCCCAGGGTGCACCACGAGGAGGTAGATCTACGTTGCACCCCTTAAACTCTTCTTATAGGAATAAACATGTCACTGCATGAAAAATAATTATATAACAGAGTATTACCCTAAGTTTATGAAGAATAGGGATTGCAGAGCCAAGTTCCTAAAACCTGGTTACCCAGGTACCCTAAGAAATTTTTGAAACCAAAAACTCGGTTCCAGTAGTTGTAAAACCGGGAATTCGAAAGTACACTGTAACAATGAAATGCTGTTTTTGATATATTACAAAAATAGAAGTATAACTAGAAGGTAACGAAGCATGTATAAGATACAAAGTGGGATACCCAAAACAGGTAAATTCCCTAACCAGAAAATTACACTCTGAAACAGGTAGCTTTCTTGACCTCAAGCACCATTTCATTTTTACATTGCAGTAACTCTTATGTTCAAAACACAACATTTTAATGGGAACAAACTGTTTAAGACTATTATCTTGATCTTTGATAACCTTTATCCAAAGTGTAGCCACAGTTTTAACTACTAGATCCTCCTCGACCATTTCAGAGGTCAATCCCCTCCTGCTGTCAAAAGATATGATTTGGCCAGGCATTTACTTTTATACATTACTAATTTTTCGGACCATAAGACGCACTTTTTACATAAAAAATCGACTTAAAATTGGGGTGCGTCTTATGATCTGAAGGTAACATTACAATAAAATGAATATTTTAATTAATATATATATATATATATAATTAATGCTTATTAAGTAAGAAATTGAAAATACCTTTATATACATAACAACATACAAAATATACTTTTCTAAAAATCCTCCAGTAAATTAGAGGTGTATCTTATCGTCCAAGGCGGCGTATGGTCCAAAAAATACGGTAATTTCATATAAAAAATTTAAAAGAAATTTATATATTACAGTTTTATTTATGCTCATTAAGCCAAAATTCTTTATTTTATAAATAAATTTACTTTTTTCCTTAATATTTATTGCAAATGTTTTCTGGTTAATGTATCATTCAAACCCGTTTCTGGAAAAAAACTTGAGAATCGAAACCCGGTTCTGAATGTTTATGCCAGTTCTCCAAGCGTTACTTTTTTATTCAAAAGACATAAAAAGTACTCGAATTCAATAAAATAAATAATTTTAACAAAAATTGGTTGTTAAAATTCTTGGGGAGTTTGTGCTTTTTATTAAGGCAAAATAAATATTATTTCATAATATAAATAATTTGTTTAACCCCTTAGACTATCTTCTCCCATAAAGTGCAATAATGCTATACCATAAATATGCGTGGCAGGATATTAACAGAATTTATTGTCGTATTTTCCATAGTCTGACATTATTCTCTTCTTCTGTTGATTTAAAAGAAAATTTTAAATATGGAAGACATTTTCAAAAAGCAGGCAAGCTATCATACTTGCCTGCTTTCTTGAGGAACTATCCTCAGAAGGTTTCATTACAAAATTGACCAGTCTTAAAGCTGGGCGAGTACATAATGTATCAGAAAGTATCCTTATAATGTATTCTCAACATCTTGACGAACTATCCTCAGAAGTATTCATTACAAAATTGGTCAGTCTTAATGCTATGCGAGTACATAATGTATCAAAAGTCTGAATTTTTTTAAAGTAAGTTTCGTATTATAAAGAGTTCACTGAATAAAAAGTTTCCTGCCGAAAATTGATATCAAATAGGAACAACAATTGTCTGGCGATCAAGAAAACTACAAACAGGAAATTTTTTTGAAAGAATGGGAAAAAATAGATGTATACAGGGGCAACATGATAAAAATAAATATTTCATATAAGAACTTTGAGACTGTAGTACACAATTTTTTAGGACACCTTTTCAAATATTATTTACCAATTTCTCAAATTCTTAAATTTAACCTTTCAAAAGTAAATTATGCTAGTTTCGTTATTGAAATTTTTAAACATATTAATATCTCAACACCAGAAAAATTTTTTTAAATAAATTCTCGTTTCAAATTGTTCAATATAAACGCTATCCCAAATATTCCTGATTACACTGTTAAGGTTAAACTTAAGTTTTATTCTATTTTATATAGAGATCATTAAGAAAAAAAATATCAATATTTTTTAAATCTATACTTAAAAATTTTCAATCGTAATTTTTTTTAAATTACTATTTAAATAAATTTTAACAATAAGATTTATTGCATACTCTGTTCGAGCAGATTCTACGATATCCTATATGCTTTCGAAACATTTCCACTACTCACTGCACTCTACTGCAAGAAGTTAGGCAACCCCAAAACTTAATTATACACGAGATAGAGGGACCAATAAAGTAACTGTTCACTCAGTACTAGTCACCCTAAGCGGAAGAAAAGAATAATGTCGTTAGAGATATCTATATATATAAAACAGTTCCGTAACTGACTCATTCATTCATTCACTGACTGACTAACATACAACGCACAGACCAAACCGCTGGACCTAAAGGGCTGAAATTTTGCATGGAGATTCTTCTAATAGTGTAGGGGTGCACTAAAAAAGATTTTTTAAAAATTCTTCTTAGATTTTTTTAAATTAAATTTTTAAGCTGTTTTTTAAACTTTTTTTACGTTTGCATTTAAAATAATACATTGAGGGTTATAAAATTTATATCACGAGAAAGATCATAAAAATTGCTTCAAAATGAAATTTTTTTCGAATTTTTACCTCCATTTCCTGATTTTTGGTGAATTTTTAAAGATTAATTTTTAGAATTTAATTTATAAAACGCTGATCACGTGATTTCTTTTTCTGGTACTTTCAATAAATTTATCGTCACGTGCGTAACAACTAAATAGACAAAAAAAATATTTTTTTCTCTTTCTAATGCAGCAGACGATTGGATATTATAAAAAAAAATGCATATCCCTTACGATTTTTTTATAAAGATACATATATAGATAGATATATATTTTACATCAATTGTATACATTGATCATCGCATTTATTATAAATATATATATTTATTTTTTGACAAAAATTGCATACGTTGACCGTTGTATTTAATTTGAATGTACTCAAATTTTCATTCTAGTTCTAGGGTTTTCAGCTAGTTATTTTATAAACGCTGAGTGACTATCAAATGATCATCCAAATAGAAATCACTCTAGTCTCCATAAAATGTTACTAAAAACTTTTGTAAATGGTTTTGATTTATGAATCATTACGCAATCACTTCAGCCAATTAATTTAAAATTGGCGGGTTTTTCTTTAGCTATATCTTCGTACAATTGTAGCTACACAGGAGTGTAGCCAAAGGTATTTGTGCACTTTTATAGCAAAAAGTTATAGCCACTTTGGTTAGTACGTGGTCCATTGACTAAACTGCACCTTTTGGGAAAAGAATTATCATTGATTCTCCCCGACACGTATAAATACATTTACCAAGATACTAGTACTAGAGACTTCCTAAAACTTTAGCGAGTCATCGTTCAGACTTGTTCCTCCATGTTTGCCCGGTAGAGTTTTAAACGAGTTACAAACCCACATGTTTTGCCGGTTGGATTTCAGTCGATTCGGTCTTCCTACAATATGCGACTGTCATCGTAAACATTCCAAGTAAAATGAAAGAGGTCCCGTAAAGTTACCCCTGGAATCTGCTATTGCACTGTCATCGGGAATGTTGCATTCGGCACTTAAAAGAGATTTTGGAGCTTTTAGCGAAACACTGAAACTAAACGGAAAAAAATTACGGTAGCTGGGCAGATGGATCATCCTCCGCAGCACTGATATTCTTCTCGTTTAAATGTTTCCGAAACTATTCGTCTACCATCCTTGATGCAAATAATTACAAGATAAAAAGAACTTTTTATATACCATGTTTTTAAATTTTCTGTTCAATCATATAAACTTGACAATTCTATGCATTAATAAATAATTTTTTTGAATGTTTTTGATGAATTATCCCATCAATTTGAAAGAAAATGAAGTTAATTGGAAGTTAACTTGCGTTTAACTTTTCGTTCCCGTCCCGGCCGAAAGATGGCTGCACCATTCTACAAAACAAAATTAACTGAAAATGAATTCAATGCTTCGTAAAGATGGCTAAAAGTATCAAAAGAATGTATTGTCATCGTGTCCTGAGCTATTCTAAAAGTTTCAAATGTCTAGCTCAGTGGTTCTCAACCATTTTTTTTTGTGTCGCGACACACTTTTAACGATTTCAAAATTTGGCGGCACACAAAGAAAAAGATAAGTTTAAAAGTTGTTTACTTAAAAACTGTAAAACTGTTGTTTTTACAGTTAAAATATGGCATTTAACTGTAAAAACAACAGTTTTCTTTTACAGTGTACTTTTCTTTAATTTAAATAAACTTTACTCGTAATAAAAAAAGCATTATAATTTTTACCATATACATTTTTATAATTTGGCGGCACACTAAAGTGCCGCGGCACAGTGGTTGAGAATCACTGGTCCAGCTAGTCGGGAAGTTAGTTAAAAATTAATTGCGAGATTTATACTGAACAAACACACACACACAAAAAAAGGAAAACGAGTTAATAAAAACATGGTAATAAAAAATAGGATTCCTTATAAGCACTCTCTCAAATCACTGAAGGTTCAATACTTCGTTTCAATAAAAATTGACTATTGAATTTCGGGGTATAATTGATAACAAGACTACCTTGCGTATATTTTCATTCTGATGATCCTTGAAGAGTGAAATCGTGGATGAAGTCCTAGATGTGGCTTTATGTTTTCAAGTGAAGTGTCGAAGCTCTTGTTTCCATTACCTGCTCCTTGCTACACGTTCATTCCATAGTACCAGGCTTTGGTCTCAAATCTTAATTACGTCTTTAGAAATGTCCATAACTGACCATTTTTTTTTGCATCGTATGTCTGTGCGCTGATCCACCCACATAATATAGTGGTAAGCCCTGTGATCTGACGTACAGTAGGCTTGGGTTCGAATCCCGATTTAGACTTGGTCGTTTCGTGAACTTGGTCGTTCCGTGATAATTACTCTGTTAAGGTTTCTTTTTTTTCTCCAACGCAGCAGACAGTTTCTTGAACATTATCCTTATCGCCATATGACACGGAGGTTTTGCTGGCCACTTTTCTGGGAGCACCGTATAGGTGGACCAGCATTATTTCCCTATGGGCCGGTCCCGTAATTTTGAACCCAGTCAAGTGACTAGACTGGAACACTTGACCCCGCATCTCTTAAGGTAAATTTAAGAAATTGGAGGACATTGCAGCCACGGCATATTTTACGTGCCCCGGCCACCATTACTCTATTAAGGTTAAACTTAAGTTTTATTCCATTTTATTTAGAAAGTTTTAAGAAAAAAATATTAATTTTTTTTAATCGATACTTAAAAATTTCCAAACGTAAATTTAAAAAAAAAGTTATTATTTAACTGAGCTCTTAATAATAACATTTATTATAAACTATCTTTGAGAAAATTCAACGATACTCGTAGCCTATATATTTTCGAAAAATTTCCACTATTCACTGCATTCTACTGCAAGAAGTTAGGCAAACCAAAAACTTAATACATGAGATAGAGGACATGAAGTATGTGTATACTGTTATATTTTACTCAACTTCCATTACGTATTTTCTGAGTATTCTAGTTCTACTCTATTTACAATTCAATTTAAATTAAAAGTTGAATAGTTCCCTGATAGTCCACCAGGTGAAGAAAATAATTGCAAGATAAAAAGACTTTTTATATACCATGTTTTTAAATTTTCTGTTGAATCTAGCATGTGGGCATAAATAAAAATTATCCCATTGTAATGAAAATACAATATGCTTGGCTCACTATTTCGTTAATAGATGGCGCCTGTAGCGCAGTTACTTTTGGCTCCAGACGCTTCTCGTATTTTTACGTAATGGATTTTAAAATATGGAATAAAGATGGCTAAAATTATTAAAATAATGCATTGTCATCGTGTCCTGAGCTATTCTAAAAGTTTCAAATGTCTAGCTAGTCGGGGAGTTAGTTAAAAATCGATTGCAAGATTTGTGCCAGGCAAACACACCCACAAACACACAAACACACACACGAATGAATGGATAAAAATATTTATAATGCATGGGGGGGCCGAGATGAATGGATAAAAATATTCATAATGCATGGGGGGGGGCGAGATGAATGGATAAAAATATTTATAATGCATGGGGGGGCCGAGATGAATGGATAAAAATATTTATAATGCATGGGGGGGGGCGAGATGAACGAATAAAAATATTCATAATGCAAAATCAATATTTCTACTTCTTTGGGGGGGAAGGGCCCCCTGGGTCCCCCCTTGGGTGCGCCACTGATCTCCTATACTACATTAAATTCAGTCAAATCTTTTTATGGGGTAAGACAATAATTTGAAACCCTCCCTTATCAATATTTCTCGCAATTTTTGCGTAGGATACAATACAGAGAGAGGGGGACACGTCACCTCTTCCAAAAGGCAATTTAATGCGAGGTGTTATTTTGTCTGCCTGGCTCGTTATTTGACTTGGTAGGGTGACATTTGACTCGGAAATACATCATCGAAGGCGACAGATGGATGGGTTTTCGGAGTGGGGGATACGTCAAACAAAGCAGACAGCCAAGCTGTCACACCCAACTCGGAAACGGACTGTCGGGGACGGATTCATCACTTGGACAGGCCTCGTGGCACGGTGCGCAAAATATATATTTGCGAAGTGCGTTCGGAGAATTCCGAATTCTTCTCGGAGTGGGAGACCGTGAAAAGGGGGTTTTGATGCGAAGTGGGCATTTTCGGACGGGAATCCAAGGAGATTCAAACTGATTCAAAGAGGAGGAAACGAGAAGTTAGGGGGCTTGAGAATGAAAGCTTCTGGATGGAGATTCGAAAATAGGGTGCTTTCAGTGGAAGAAGCAGAGGGAGATAGGCTCGAGTGCGTAAAATATCTCGATTGTGGTAGGAAATAGAAATTTAAATTCAAATAATAAAATCGTGAGCCTTTTCAAAGCGAGCTTTCGAGCTTACATTTATTTAAGAAATTGTGGTCTTTAAACAGCATTGTGTTTTTATTTTATTTTTTAATTTATTGAATAATTAATTACTTCTTTGTATAATAATTAATTTATTATAATAATTAATTTACTTTTCCGTAAAAAAATCTTTTTTTATATATTTAAACAATCACGGTTATTTTTTACTCTGCAAAAGGAAACTCAGTGTAATAATAAGCTTCATTAATTCTTTAAAATATAATTTTTATCTTTAAACAGATGTTTAACAATGTATATTTATATATATATATATATATATATATATATATATATATCTGTAATATTCAAATCTTTGACACTTTCTGCAAAACGAATCTCAGTGTAATAATAAGCTTCATTAATTCTTAAAAATACATTTTTCATCTTTAAACAGATTTTTAACAATGTATATATATCTGTAACATTCAAATCTTTGACACGTTCTGCAAAACGAAACTCAGTGTAATAATAAGATTCGTTAATTCTTAAAAATGTAATTTTTTTTCTTTAAACAGATGTTTAACAGAGTATATATATTTGTAACATTCAAATCTTTGACACGTTCTGTAAAACGAATCTCAGTGTAATAATAAGCTTCATTAATTCTCAAAAATACATTTTTCATCTTTAAACAGATGTTTAACATTGTATATACATATCTGTAACATTCAAATCTTTGACACGTTCTGCAAAACGAAACTCAGTGTAATAATAAGCTTCTTTAATTCTTAAAAATATAATTTCTATCTTTAAACAGATGTTTAACATTGTATATATGTAGCATACCTGCCCGGTACCGTGGAATGATGACCGGAACCGGCATGCCACAGAAAGGAAGAAATAGTAGTCGTGTGGCCGAAAAACAACTCACTTTTCAAATCGGAAATACAAATTTATTGACATTCTGCTCGAAATGCTACAACGTGTTTATTAAGCAGCAGAGTCACGCCAAAATCCGCTCCTAGAAGCATGTTTGAGTTTTTATAGACTTTACGAGCCCCTTGTCACATGACCTATTAGTCTGCAATTATTGGCTAAACCCAGGAATCTGGGACAGAGGTCATCTGTTTTCTTATATAAGTTTCGCGCGAGAGATTGGGGAATTTAAGGAACGATATATTGATGGCCTACTTTAGTTTTTAGGAAACTTACAATTCCTTTGTTCTTAAAATCGAACTGCGCAATTAACTTTACGCCCAAGGGAATTTAAAAGAATTTAGAAATTAGTTTAGGTTTTTGGGTTTTGTATGTTATATATATATATATATATATATATATATATATATATATATATATATATATATGTGTGTGTGTGTGTGATATATAAATCTTTGACATGCTCTATTACTACAATATTTTCTTGAACACTGAAACTAACACTAAGCCGGGAATCTAACTGGAATCCTGTAATTTCTCATAGGCACGTTTTATCCTTAAACCCTAGGCTTTGCTATAATCCTCTCTTTACACATCACTTTCTCCCCCCCTTGGAAGTATTGAGGGGACTCTTAAACTCCGTTTTAAATCGCATTCATTTTTACATTGTGTGCAACTATAACATTTAATTCTTCGTTGCCTTAATGCATTAAAAATTTTCTTATTTTGAAAAACAATTTCTCTGTATCTCGAATTAATCTCGAGACCGCTAGCTTTGCAGCAGGTGTACTGTACTATTTCACCACACAGACCTGCTTTTGTTTCAAAAGATTTAGATCCTAATTTGAGAGTTTCAAGTAATTAAAATGACATAATACACTGCTGGCGACCCAAATTGCAACACCAAGAAAGACAAGAGATATCACAACAAAATTTATTTTGTAGATAACATGTTGACCAAGTATCAAATGATTAAATTTATAGACTTCTGTGAAGTGTGGTTCCTGCCAAAATCAGTAGCCAGAGTAGCGGCCATTGTTGGAGATCGCCGCTGCCACACGTCTCGGCATTGATTCAAAGAGACTTTGGATGAGTTCTTGGGGTACAGCAGACCAAGCAGCTTTCACACGTTGCCAAAGTTGATCTGCTGTGGAAGCTGGGGATGGAATCTGGGTCAATCGTAGAGCAACCATGGACCACATGTTTTCTATCGGCGGAAGATCCGGAGAGCGAGGCGGCCAGGGAAGCAATTCAATCTGGCGATTGACGAAGAACCGTTGGACAATGCGTGCCACGTGTGGTCGCGCATTATCCTGTTGAAATATGGATGTGGGCAAGCCCTGAAGGTAAGGAAGGACAACTGGCTCCAACACCTCGGAGATGTAGCTCTGGCTGTTTAAAGTACCGGCAATGCGTACTAGAGGTCTGCGAGAGTGATATCCAATACCGCCCCATACCATAATACCCGGTGCAGGACCAGTGTGGCGGTGCATAACGCATCTGTTCAGCATCCTCTCTTCACGGTGTCTCCAGACTCGAATGCGACCATCGTGGTGTTGCAGACAGAAGCGTGACTCGTCAGTAAAGACAATTTCATTCCATTCTGCCGTCCACATCCTTCTGTCATCGCACCATTGGCGGCGGAGACGTCTGTGGTTCTGCGTCAAGGGTAGACAAAGCAATGGACGTCTTGCGGACAGACCAATCTGCTGTAAACGGCGTCGAATGGTACGCGCAGACACTGGATGATGCGTTACAGACTGCATGTGCTGTGCTATGGTTCGTGATGTGACTGAGCGATCCGTCACTGCCATGCGCACAATTTGCCTGTCATCACGTGAAGTGGTGCGCTGAGGTGGATGCGATCGAACACGCCGGTCCGTCGTACTCTCCTGCATCCAACGATCACATATCCGCATTACCGTTGTTTGGTTTCGTCCAACACGACTACCGATTTCCCTGAAAGATAATCCACAATCTCGGTAGGCCACTATCCTTCCTCTGTCGAACTCGGATACTTGATCAAAAGATGATCGCTGTTTTCGACGAGGCATAATTGATCGATTTTTTGAAAAAACCACAAGAAAAACACAATTGCCGAACTTGAAATCGTCGAAATCTCCAAGCCTTAAATAGCGCTTTGAAGTGGCGCCACAGGCGCGCGTGATGTGCGTCTGCGCTGAAATTCTAATCATTTGCATATCTCACCTCCGCTAATGCATGTTGTAAATTTCCTGTTATTTGCATGTTTCCTTCAGGGTGTTGCATTTACAGTGGCCAGCAGTGTACTTGCAAATCTAGACACAATTGTAATCAATGTTATTTTTTGAGAATGTTTTAAGTCTCATGTTATGAAAGATAGTTTGATATAATGAAATATATAGTAAAACAAACTCATAAGAAAGAGTTAAACTGTTTTTTCCTAAGCTACGATTAAGATATTTAATCCTGCTTGACGCAACTTTTTCCCTATTTTTGTAGACAGAATCGTTCATTTCTACCCTGAACCTGGCGTTACGACGGATCTTTAACAAAATTTTAATTCTTACTTGGTAACCGACCAGACAAAAGTGATGTAACTTAATTCGCGAAATACTGATATGTAGGTATTTTACATGAAACAAAAGGGTAACACTTAGAAAGTCCAATTTTGTACTCTAAAATTTTGTTATTCCCAATCTTAATATTTTATCTGGATTGCTCAGAATAAATTTTTGCTTTATAAAAAATAAATCTTAGATAATATCTTGTCTAGAATTTAGTACGTAAAATATCTCATTGAGTATGTAAAAATATCTCATAGGTCAAGATTTATAGAGATTCGTTAACGGATGATATCGCTGTTTCGTTACATAAACTCGAAATTCCGGTTTATACACTGATATTTTAGGTTATTCAAGGGGTACCAGTACTTGACATATAATTTAAAATATTTAACTAATCAGGAGAAGAAACTCAAAGATTTTGTCTTTGTAGAAAATATATTATCTAATTTATCTATAAAATGCCAAAAGTGTATCTGAGATATCTTTTGATAGTTTGAACATTTGATACTTTACAATACTTGACATAAGCAACATATGGTGTTTTGAACCATAATATAAGTTATGGTAAGTAATTACTGATGTAAGTTGGAGTGTTTTGAAACAAGAAATGGGAAATATGATGTTCTATAGAAGATATTATTTTCATTTTTTAACTCTTATCCACGTAAATAAAAATTATGAAGAAATAGTCTGATATTATTTTTTTAAGGTCTGATTTATTTTACATGAAATTTTTATACTGGGTAATTGATAATTTTTGACACAATTAAAAGCTTTTATACAAATGAAAAATAGATCATCTGATATTTACAGTTTTGGGTCCTGTCAAGCGATTAAAAGTCGCTGTGTACTAACCCTACTTAATTCGATCACCTCAATGTTAAACTATGGAGAAAACTTGTCGACTATTTACAGCTACATAAATGCTGACAATCCAATAAAAATGGTATTTTCATATAGCCTGAACTTTACTGCTTCTTGTAATAGGATTCATTTTATAAATTTCGTCCACCGAAGGAATTTAAGAGCGTTTAAAACATACTATACTAGATTTTTTTTCCTCGAATAATTTAAACTTTAAAATATTTTTCGCATTTAAAAAACAGAAAAATGACCCAACGTGTAAAATTTCTTTCTCTATTACTCATCACAATTTTTCTTTAGAAAAATCTTCAAATCCAAGTCGACAATCCATTGACAAATTTTCTCCATGAGTTAGCATTGACGTGGACTAATCCAATAGGGTTAGTACACACCTTAACAGCCTACAATAATGAAAAGTTAAATTTTCTTTTCAAATTTCTAAAACATTGGAAAATGATTGAGGGTCAATGACTGAAGGAAAATATGTTTTACTGTAAAGAAGTAAAGTAAGAAATGTTACAAAATATCCCTGAAACTTCGTCAAACTAATAAACGTTGAGCCTCGAGGAGAAAAGTAATCAAATGCTTCAAATAACGTTGAATAAATTATTCATTAACAGTGAACTCATCAATCTTACTTTACATATTTCAAAACTCTTTTTTTATGTCCTTGAAAAAATTAAAAAACTTTTAAGACACTCTTCTTGAATTGTTGTAAAGATCACTTATATTTGATGATAAAACTTCATTCTTCTAACTGTTTAAAGAACAATAACACGCGTATCTCCCAGTAGTTATATGACTAGGAAAAAGACATAAACATCCCTCCAACTTCGCAAAACAAATAAACGTTGTATCTCCAGGAGAACAGTAATCAAATGTTTCAAATAACTTCGAATAAATTATTTATCAACAGTGAATTCATCAATCTCACTTTACATATTTCGAAACACATTTTTTAAGTCCTTAAAAAATGACAAAACTTTTAGGACACTCTTCATGAATTGTTGTAAAGATCACTTACATTTGATAATAAAACTTCTTTATTCTGACAGTATAAAGAATAATCACACACGTGTCTCCCAGTATTTATATGACTAGGAAAAAAAACGGAATAAAAAACATAAGCATCCTCCAACTTTGCCAAACTAATAAGCGTTGAACCTCGAGGGGAAAAGCAATCAAATGCTTCAAATAACTTCCAATAAATTATTCATCAACATTGAGCTCATCAATCTTACTTTACATATTTCAAAACACATTTTCTTTTAAGTCCTTAAAAATTACAAAAGTTTTAGGACACTCTTCATGAACTGTTGAAAAGATCACTTACATTTCATAATAAAACATCCTTCCTCTAACTCTTTAAGAACAATCACACGCGTATCTCCCAGTATTTATATGACTAGAAAAAACATAAACATCCCTCCAACTTCGCCAAACTAATAAACGTTGAATATCGAGGATAAAAGTAATCAAATGCTTCAAATAACGTCGAATAAATTATTCATCAACAGTGAACTCATCAGTCTTACATTACATATTTCAAAACACATTTTCTTTTAAGTCCTTAAAAAATGACAAAAGTTTTAGGATACTCTTCATGAATTGTTGAAAAGAACACTTACATTTCATAATAAAACTTCCTTCTTCTAACAGTTTAAAGAACAATCACACACATATCTCCCAGTATTTATATGACTAGGAAAAAAACGGAAAAAAAGAACATAAGCATCCCTCCAACTTTGACAAACTAATAAATGTTGAACCTCGAGGAGAAAAGTAATCAAATGCTTCAAATAACTTCGAATAATTATTCATCAATAGTGAACTCATCAGTCTCACTTTACATATTTCAAAACAGATTTTTTTTAAGTCCTTAAAAATGACAAAAGTTTTAGGACACTCTTCATGAATTGTTGAAAAGATCACTTACATTTGATGATAAAACTTCTTTTTTCTAACAGTTTAAAGAACAATCACACGCGTATCTCCCAGTATTTATATGACTATAAAAAACATAAACATCCCTCCAACTTCGCCAAACTAATAAACGTTGAATCTCGAGGATAAAAGTAATCAAATGCTTCAAATAACTTCGAATAAATTATTCATCAACCGCGAACTCATCAATCTTTTTTTACATATTTAAAATACTTTTTTAAGTCCTTAAATAAATGACAAAACTTTTAGGACACTCTACATGAATTGTTGTAAAGATCACTTACATTTGATAATGAAACTTCTTTTTTCTAACAGTTTAAAGAACAATCACACACGTATCTCTCTGTATTCATATGACTAGAAAAAAAAACACAGTAAATACCAGTCAGGAACAATGGAAATAAAGTATTACGAAATTTTTAACGGTAGAATGAATTTCTTCTGTGAAAAACAATTATCTTCAGTAGAGATGTGCGAAAGCTTAAAAATTCATTTAAGCTTCTGGCTACGCAATACGAAGTAAGCAAGGGGCAGATCCCTAAAAGATCTGAACCAAAACAAAAGACTCCCTCTCCGAATGCTTCTGTCACCAGGGTGGAAGGAATGGAATGTGGTTGCAACCCTCCCCCGTTCCAAAAGAATTCGTGTCTGAACATATGCTCCGGATATGTGACTGTGGTAAATGTGATTAGAAAAGGAAAGCTCTCTCGCTTCGGAAAAGAAGGCTGGGAGATATTGCCAATTAGACGTAATAAAATTAGTTGCGTTTTTAAATCACTTTGACTGCCGTTCGAGACAGTCTTGATTTAATAACGAAGTTGGCGGATGGCGTAGTAATAGATCACAAGAGAGTGAAGTCGAATTTGTTTCGCTTCATTGAGTAGTAGAATCCTAAGATGTTATTAAGGATTTCTTTGGATAGCGAAATTTTCATTCGAATTATAGTGCCTAAATTGTTTACGTTATATTTTGCGATATGTAAAGAGAAACTTTTGCAACCTAGTCTTGATTTAATAACGAAGTTGGCTGATGGCGTAGTAATAGATCACAAGAGAGTGAAGTCGAATTTGTTTCGATTCATTGAGTAGTAGAATCCTAAGATGTTATTAAGGATTTCTTTGGATAGCGAAATTTTCATTCGAATAAAGTGCCTAAATTGTTTACGTTATATTTTGCGATATGTAAAGAGAAACTTTTGTAATTCAGTGTGCATTAGCCCATGCTAACTATTTTAAAGCAGAAGAACACCGTAGACGTAGAAAAATAATTAAATTTTCTGTCTCGGAAAAAAAATTTGCCGGACTAAGTTATTTTTGCAAAATACATTAGTTACTACATCAGTAGTCAATATACGTCAATCATTTGAAATAAGATTTTACAATTAGAGTTTAATTTATAAGTAAAGCATGGAATAACTTACTAATAATTTACTTTGCTTATGCTATAAATGTTTTGTTCATTATACAGATTTGACATACATTTTTGGGGGTTGCCTTGTGGTAGCGCGCGGGATTTCGAAGCTGGGGGTGCTCGGATCGAATCCCGACGCACGCTATTAAAATGCCTATGTCTAGGCCGGGTATGGGCACGTTAATCTGTAGACCGGAAAGTCCCTCTATGAGGTCTGAGAGGGTGGGAGAGAGTACAATCCCCCCAGATGTCATCACTGCGGATGCTCGGTCAAAATTGAGGTGGCATCTAGCTAAGACGGACTACGACTCTTATGGTGATATATAGACCGGAGCCACTCACTTCATACCGAAGCCTATATGGACCTGGTCTGGAAATTCCAACCAGGGGGCATTAGAATAAAATACATACTTGTTTTTAAAATTTAGTGAAATAATTTAACCTCATGACTTCCTACTGTTTGACTTCATGATGCACTTGAAGCATATATCTCTTTTTTTCGTTAGTTGGACGTATTTCTGCATTTCAGCATTATGTTAGCTAGAAAAAGAAATTATTTTACTGACTAATAGTACACTGTAGTATTTTTTTTCACGTAATAATAATATTATTATTCATCTATAGTCTATATATATAAAACAGTTCCGCGACTGACTGACTGACAGATAACGCACAGCCCAAACCGCTGGATCTAAAGGGCGGATATTTTCCATGACGATTCTTCTTATAGTGTAGGGGTGCACTATTAAAGATTTTGAAAATTCTTCTTAGATATTTTAACTAACTTTTTAAGCTGTTTTTGGTAACATATTTTAAAGTTTGTATTTAAAATAATAATCTGAGGGTTATAAAAATTTATATCACGAGAAAGATCATAATAATTCCTTTAAAATGAAATCTTTTTCGAATATTTACCTTCATTTTCTGATTTTTGGTGAATTTTTAAAGATTAATTTTTAGAGTTTAAGTTATTAAATGCCGATCAGGAGATTTCTATTCTTTTTGTGATACTTTAAATTAATTTTGCGTCACGTGCATAATAACGAAATAAATTGACAAAAAAAATATTAAAATGCAGTAATGGATAAAATTTAACCACTAGACTAATTGAGGTGGATGTTTTTTAAGAATTTAATTCTCTAAAAAACAATTTCATTATTTTTTCATTGTAATTATCATAAAATGTACTCAGTAGCGAAGCACCGGTATTCAACTAGTATTCTCGAATTCTGCATTGTATGTCTTTTATTTACAATACTAAATATCTGTGATATAGTAGGAATTCTATTGAACTATCACTTTATGTCTATTTTATTCCCTTCCTTAAACTGGGGATAAAGGCATTCAAAGGGGAATCTTTTCTTCAAATTCAAACACTTTCTGTCATCTGTAACTAGCATTTCAAAAGAAATCTATCATAACTTCTGGCCGGTGGAGGATGAGTCAATTTATAGTCAGTAAAATATAAAGCTCTAAATATTTATATTTAATCTATCTCTGAGAGTATAATCTCTGATGAGTTTAATTGAATTTCCGTTGGTAGTGATCACATTTAAACAAAGAAAAAAATTAAGTGATTGCTTAGCAGTAATGGTAAAATCTGCGAGAAAAAAAATAATTTAATAGCGTATATTAAGCACTAATTGATGACCTATATACATAATGATTTATATATGATGACCTTATATTAAGAAAACAGAAAACAATATAGTAATGCCATGTTTTATCTAAATATAATAAATGTATAGCAACTGTGGTATGGATCATCCTTCCAATGTACGTGCATGTTTGCGTATTGCAATACACATGGTTATGTATACTCAGGCATATGGCTACGTTACTTTCGATAGTCGGTTCTTAATGGATCATATCATTTTAGGGTTTGTACATGCACTCTGTCAATAGTAATTATCGCTTACAAACTATGCTTAGAGCTCCAAATGTGTATATAATTTTAGCGTGTACGTATGGATAGACTTATTGTTTCAAAATAATTTCTCTGATTGACCTGTCTGCTTTTTCAATGAACATGAAACCTTTATAAATTACACTTTTAAGAAGTTATAGCAACCGTTAGACATTATAAACAAAGTTTCTTTTCATGTTTTTTTGTTTCTTATAATTGCAACTTATCTTTTATTGTTATTTTGCAAAATTTTGCATAACTTTTGCCCTCGAAAACCTACGAAAAAACTGATTTTTTTTTTCACTTGTGCCTTGGATTATCTAGTATGATACCAATAAATATGTTCAAACGAAGGAAGTAATTTAGTTAAATTATCTTGAAGAGGATTTTATATGCTTAAATAAGTTAAAAACAGTGCAATTTTTGAAAAGAAATAAAAAGTACACGTTATCAATATATAAATATTAGATTTCTCGTGTATGCATTAAATATTACGTCATCTTCTTATTTCAATTTAAATATCAAGGCTGAATGTTTCAATGAAAAATCAATGTGAATGTTTATGAAACAGGAATTTTTTGTTTACGATCAGGAAAAGAGAATGTATGTCCCCAAAATCGGCAACAGCCACGAATATTGCTATTGAAGCCGCTAAAACTATTATTTATTTCTTCGATTAATAGTTTTGGTTATGTAATAAATTAGATTGGGCAGATAATTTCATAAATTTATATAACTAATTAGGAAGGGAGATCAATCACTTAAATCAAAATGGATCTGTACCAGTTTTCCATAAATCTGACAAATTCAATATGAATATTATTTTAAACTCTTACGATTTTTCTAGTAACATAGCGTGGAACATCCTCCCTTTTTTAATTTTAAAATCAAAGCGTCCCATCGATCTTGGCTGATTCGGTGATTTTTTGATGGCACGGACGTTACTTAAAAATGTTGACTTACTTCCACGGCAACACTATGCTCATATTGAAATATCTTAAAGCACACTGATTTTCTTACTTTAAGCGTGTGGATAAGCTTTCTCCAAATTAAATAAAAAAATTAGTTTTGTTAAATTGCTATAATATATTAATTTAATACTAGAAAGACGGGAATTTTTTTTCTTACTAAAAAGACTGAACGCCGTCATTTTGACGGTTAAAAATAAAATCAAGAATTTAAAATATGTAATTTTTTTTAAAAAAATGGGTTAAATACTTTAAATTTTGAACTATTTCATACCAATATATAATAAATCAGTATATATTTAGATGCATTTTATGCAGATATTCCGAGCTGACAACCTGGTATGATTTATCCGTAAAAATATATGCATGGTTTGTGCAGTACTTATTTTTCAACACCAATATTTCCGAAGAGCCAATATTTCTGTTATTTGCAAAAGGGGGGAAGAGACGAAAAGTAACAAGCATTTTTCCGGTATTATTTTAAATATTTCTGCCAGTTTTCTATATTGCAGTCAAATTGACGGCTTTCGGTCTTAGTAGGTGTACAACACATTTTCTTTCCCCTCTTTACTATCGAATATAATTTTGTAAACGTGTGTGCATATTTCTGGCAAAATTAGAAAAAGTCATAAAGTTTCAGAAGCCTGACGACATAAATACAGACATAGCGCTCAATAGTATGTCCGAAACCGTCAAAATGACGGCAGCCGTCTTTCTAGTGTTAAAGTATGTGTTCTATGATTGCATCAATGGCAGACATAACTGTATTAGTTTTAAATATATGAGGCGGTTAAAGGCAAAGTGGTGTAAGTCAGTAAGTCAAGTAGTGTAAGTCCAAAGCGTTTTACTGCAAAACTACACAAAATTCCACTATAAATTGAACAAATTATAATTCATAATAATTATTATAATATTGCAAATAATAATTATTTGCAATTCCACTATAAATTGAATATAGACATTACATTTTTGCCCTCAAGTAAAAAAAGTTGAAAATGTAACTTACAACACTTTGCCTTTCTCCGCCTCATATGTAGGCTCTTGCTGTTATATTCTCAACATCCGTTGAAAACTGTGCTTCTTTGCAGGTACAACTCAGCAGTCCTCAATAATCGAACCGACAGAACAATGCCCGTTGTCCACTTGATTGCATGGCTGATACTCTGCTGCTACACCACTGGCTCACGGGCCACGACATCGTTCCCGCTCTCACCGGCGCACTCCCTTCTGTTGCCGGTCGCCCTGCCACCCGTCACCCGCCGCCAGATGGAAGTTGCACCCTCTCCGTCAGCTGTCCCCGGGGAGAGGGAACCCACCTGCTCCGAACTGCGCTCAATGTGGCGGCACATGAGGCGGATGGGCCGGCAAATGGAGTTCACGAACGAAATCCCCAAGATACAGGACCCTTTCACGGCCAGCGCCATGGACAGGTATGGCGCGGGCGGCAGGCGGCGGCCCTCCAAGTACCCGGACCCCAACCCGTACAGCAGTGCCGCCAAGTCTTCCAAAGATCACGCAGTCTTCCACAAGACGGAATTTCTTCACACGCCCAAGGGGCAGTTCGGCGAAATCGTCAGAGACTCTAGTCGCCAGCAGTCTTACAGTCCGAACAGGATTCTGGGAGGTGCTGGCGACTCACCGGGATTCCATGAATTCGACGACTATCCGGGCAACGCCGCCAAAATTGTTGGCTCCGGACCTAGGCGTGCTCCCGGCAGGTTTTCGGATACCTCTCTGCCCGAGGAGTCTTTGGGTGTTTACGGTACCGTGGTGCATACTCCTGAAGAAAGAGCCCGCTTCAGAGCCAAGACTAGGCGGCCGCCAGAATATGGGCTTAGTAGGTGAGTTTCTGTGTGTGTGTGTGTGACTTATTCCACCCGCTCTAGCCGTAGGCTAGACCAGGTCCAAGAGGCCAAAAGTTACTATGAAATCGTTAACAAGCAAAGGGTCTTTATAAATATCCTCCTTGGCAAGCCCCAGGCAGTTTAGAATATCGTCAGGAGAGGCTTCAGCAGTATTGCATTTACATCAAAAAGGGTAAGATTTTTGCCCCTGATTGTAAACAAGACTCTTAAGGTGTCCACTATCAAATCTGCTAATGGTGGTCTGCATCCTTCTGCCGCCCTTGACGGTAAGGGCACCACCAGGAGATTTTCGGTCGTACCAGTGGTGTATCGGAGGGGTCTTCCCTAAATGCTGATTTATAAGTTTTCTTCTTGAGTACATTTCAAGATAAGTCAAAGTATCTCGCGAAGAAATAGGAAGTGAGACTCCATCCTTAGCAAGAACATCAGCAGTCTCATTTCCAAAAAGTCCGATATGAGACGGCACCCATTGAAAAAATACCTCTTGTTGTTTAGAAAGGTCTTTGAGGATCTCCAGTATTGAAAGTGAAGCTTTATCTCCGACACTTGTCCAGCTGCTCAAGTGCTGAATGGCACTGCGGCTGTCAGTTAGGATCCAAATATCACGGTGAGAGGTTTCATTTTTAATAGTTTTCAATCCCTCTTCAATGGCAATAAGTTGAGATCTGAAAACTGAGCAGTAATCTGGATTCCTAAACTTGTAATGATTTGAGTTTCCTTTCCCATGCGCCATGAGGTGAGTTTCTTGCAGACTTTGATTAATTTCATACATTTGCCGCAGTGCATCCTCATGGATCCCAAAACATCACTTATTCAGAATAGACAATGTTTGGCACTATGTGTCCTTTTATTTTAAAATTTATATCTTCCCGACATCACAGAGATTTGAGAGCTCAAACTGCTTCAAACAGTTGGAGGCTTTTGGAGCAAATCACCATACCTGACTGGTCCTGCCGCGAGGCGGTTGCAGTTTTTAGAATCTATACACAGCATGACAGTCTGGCTGGACATCTTTTTAAAATTAGTGTCTTTCCAGACCTCTATGGTACCCTTTGTGGGGACCACGTCAGTATGGACGGCCACCATATTCTTTACTGCTTCTTACCACGGAGCAGACTGCTCCGTGGGGCTTCCTTGATCGAGTGGTACTGGGAGGCAAGTCGAATGAGACAATGCCACTTTTTGTATTTCGTTCTTTGTTGTGTGTATTTGTTATTCATTATGTCAAGTTCTCTGCCATTAGAAATAAAAAAAAGTAGAGATAAGAATGTTGGCGTAAACTTTGCTATTCAGTAATTTGACTCTTCTGCAGGAGTGGAAAATTGAAACAACAGCTAAAAATGGTAATCTCTATAATCGAAATGGATATAATTCACCACTGCTTCTTTGATTTCTTTTATACGTTAGAGATATAGACAGATCTCCAAAGAACTTATGCCCCAATAAATATACAAGCCGAAGACTAGAATTTTCAATTTTAATTTTTACCAAAACACTAAGTGCAGATTTCAAAAGGAATCTAAAGCTGTACGGTATCCTCTGAAAAAGTCTATCGTAAATCCTATCAGTCACTGAGAACGGTTCGTACACGATGATCTGTAAAACTTATCGAAATTGAAAAAGCTATCTCATTAACTGAGAAACAATAGGAAATGGGTCTTAAATAAATATTTCAAAGAGCATAAGGATCACGGGACCTGTAAACCTATCTATATTCCTGTTTCTGTGACAAAGCTACTAAGTCCAACTATGTAACACCAACGTGTAGGGAACTAAACTAACTTTCCTACAATTACTGGTAAACGGTTTTATATTTGATTTAGTCCTCAAGGATAACTATATCTTAATGCCCCGAGTTGCCTTGTTCAGAATCCCCATTTCCACATCAAGAATATTGTAGAAGAGGAGAGTCAAAGTGAGACAAAAAAAAGTTTGGTATCTTCAGAACTTAATAATTATGCCTCTTGTTAAAAAATTCTACTTTTATTTTTCAGACATTGTAAGTACCCACACAGAAGTTCTGATCCAAGCTTAAGTGCTCAAACCAACAGCACCATAATTGGCAGATTGGTGTTTTTACGAGAATCTACAAGTACCTAACATGTATGAGAAAGCATGCCATAAAAGTTATTTATTTATTGCAGGTACCGGACGCACTGGGGTGATAGCACGGGTATCGGTCGAGTGCCTTTCCGTGCAACGCAGCCGCACACGCAATACAACTACGGGAGCGTGGTGACCCACAGCGGGGACCGACATCCATTGGGAGGATTCGTCGAATTTCCCCAAGAAATAGGACAGAGGACCCCAGGATCAGGGGTTCGTGTAGAAAGGATCGACAAGATCGCCCTCGCTTCAAAGTTAAAGGTAGGCCTAGAACATTTTCTGTGATTCAGGTACTTCTGAAACCTAGACTCTGTTCCGAATTAACTGATTCCGATGATGGAAAGGTTTTTATTGGTTTGATGTCAAAGATACGGAGTGTTTATGACTGAGGTGATACTCCTCCAGTTTTTTGTGCCAAAATGATGCCCTATCCATCGAAATCTTTGCAATCTATGTTTGCGTGTCATGTAAATCCAGGGTGTTGATCTAGATGCTTCTGAAACCTTGACTTCAGTTGCGAATTAACCGATGGAAAGGTTTCTATTGCTTTGATGTCAAAGGCACGGAGTGTTTATGATAGAGGTGATACTCCTCCAGTTGTTTGTGCCAAAATGATGCCTCATCGATCGAAATCTTTGCTATCTATGTTTGCGTGTCATGTAAATCCAAGGTAAAACTGGGATGATTGCTCGAAGTACATAGAATCTGATATCTACCTGAACAATAATTACAGGGTTAATCAAGTGAAAATTTTTAATCGATGGCGTTGAAAGGCGATAAGGATTATCAGGAGAAAATGTTACAACTATTATACCAGAATAGTAATGGCTACTTTTCGTCAATCTTTCGCAAATCATTTTCATTAACATCGATAAATTTAATTTTCGATGTATAGTAAATGGAGAGTCGATGTCGATGGATGTAAATGGATAGTCGTTGTATAGTCGATGAATTGTAAAATGTAAGGAGTATTTATGATTGAGGTGATACTCCTCCAGTTGTTTGTGCCAAAATGATGCCTCATAGATCGAAATATTTACAATCTATGTTTGCGTGTCATGTAAATACAAGGTAAAACTAGGATGATTGCTCGTACATAACATCTTATATCATAGCATCTGATACAACTTGAACAACAATTACAAGGTTAATCGAGTGAAAATTTTTAATTGATGGCGTCGAAAGGCGATAATGATTATTGGGAGAAAATGTTACAACTATTATGCCAGAATAGTAATGGCTACTTTTCGTCTATCGTTCGTAAATCAATTTCATTAACATCGATAAATTTATATTTCATTATGTCACTTTCGTATAAGGTTTGTCGTTTCCTTGTTAATCCTTAGCACTCACTTATTGTAGGTTTTGTTTTTCACCAAAACCTACAATCGATTAAATAGTTGACAGAAATGGAAGTTTTAGATGTGTGCACACTGTTATAAATAATTAGTAGGTATAAAATTTGGATAAAATAACAGAAAATAAAGAAAAGGGAATAAAGATGCGGTCGTAGGACAATTTACCCGTTTAACATCTGACGAATTTCTTCAAATCTAACCCTCCAAATCAGGATTGTCATGCGCACAGAAAAACTGTGAATGGTTTCACTTATGAAAAATTAGCTGCAAAATGTATGTGTTATTTAGGGGGACAAATGAGTATGGGAGAGAACTTGGATTTTACTTTCGAAAATTCCTACACACAACTTCTTGTCACAGCTAGATTTAGCTTGAATAATGTCTGAGAAATCTGGATAAATTTCTTTTGTTTCTCCGAGAGATTTAATGTTTGAAAGGAATCAGCTTACATTTATCCAGCTTTTAACTAACTTTTCATTTTTTACTAAATTTACCGACTTATTTTTAACTCTTCAGCGGGCGCGCCAATTTTTCGAACACCAGCAGGCGCGTGTGGCACAAAGTGCAACGTCTCTTTCAACCTTGATTATTCCTTTTGCAATAAACTTTTTTTTTTCAAATTGAAAATAATAATTCTGCGTTTTATGACAAGATATACAATGTTTATAATATTGAGATATATTTATAATTAAATGCCAAAGAATGCAGCTACAATCACCTCATTTCAAAACTGTCCAGTTTATTGGATCTAAGAACAACTTGCGAATGGATACGTATCCTGCCTAAAAGCCTAAAAATTAATGAGATTGTCCATTTTCGACTTATGCGGGATACCGTGTAATAGCAGCACAATCTACGATCGAGTACATCAACTCCTGCTTTTGTCGTATTGTAATAGAGTATAATCGTTGGTTTACCACGGTTAAATCACGACTACCAATGAATGGAAAGGTATACAAGGGTCAGAAAATCAGACCTGCATTAGAAAGGGTGTAGCTATAAATAGAAACTGCTTAGAACATTCAATCCTTACATGTAAAAACAAACCATACAAAATTACGAAAATGTTGCACTCTGTACATGGGCGCGCCGAGTGAAGGGTTAAAGTTTAGCAACTTAAAAATTTTAATTATAATTTTTTTTAAATATGCAGTTAAAGTTACTAAATTTTCTTTAAAGGGAACCTCTACAAATCCCATACACCTTCAGTAGTGTAACAATAAAATTTAATTACTTGTTTATGGATTCAGCTTTCTAAAAATCTGTCCTTTTTTCGTTCACTTTGAAAGTAATGCAATCACTCACTCATCCACCCCCTAAAACGAGAGAAACCTTACACCCCCTCCTCCCACACCTTCCAGAGCAACAAGATGGGGTGCGTGTTACATGAGAGGGACAGGGTGCGGTTTTGATGTAATTTTGCGTCGAAACGTCCCTCGTTTGGAAGCCATTCTTCTGGCAATTCAATCTGTTCACTGTTCGTCCCCCTGGGGGTGCGAGAGACACGATCGCCTCTCGTAAATCATTTTAGTCGAATTCAATCAATTCCGCTGGCGTCAATCAACCAGCCCAACCTTCCTGCGTCCATTTTATTTCCGAGACCAAAACAAAATGAGGTTTAAGACAGCACCATAAGGATGGAGATATACCGTATTTTTCGAAACGTAAGACGCACCTTTTTACGTAAAAAAACGACTTAATATTGGGGTGCATCTTATGGTCCGAAGGCAACATTAAAATAAAAGGAATATTTTGTTATGTATATATATATATATATATATATATATATATATGTGTGTGTGTGTGTGTGTGTATATATATATATATATATATATATATCTATATCTATATATATATGTGTGTGTGTATATATATATATATATATATATATATATATATATATATATATATATATATATTATAATATTCGCTGTATTTAGTATTTAATTTTGAATGTACTCCGAAGCGAAGCACGGGTATTGAGCTAGTTTATTGATAAGAACAGAAAATACGTGAATTTTTGCACTACCTTTTTTGTATTGAGAATCAAGGACTGCGTTTAAGTGAAAGAATTTATCCGTGAATGATTAGGCTTTTCAGAAGCTAATAAAAATAATTCTTATTTTGTATTCACTTTTTTTCTGATTTATGATAGCATGAATGAGTCCGCCTAGCTTCTTTATTGAATAAGATAGCCGAGCAAACGGAAATGCTGGATAATCTTATCAGGGAATTTTCTCTTCTATGCCTAGCCAAAAGATTTATTGATCCTCCATTGACTAGTAAGTAATTTTGTTTACACATGACGTATTAGGAATTAATCGCTGTTTTGGGAGGAATACCCGGAGTAGGAAATATTAATATCCCGTTGATTTGTACTCATTTTCCCTGATAATTTTCTACCAACAATAATGGACGAATTTTCACTGTTTGATTATCTATAGATTATTTACAAAAAGTAAAAAAAATTAGAGTTTGTAACACATAGGAACATGCATCTGATATTAGAAAAAGGAATGAATACTATACTGAATTGCTTTGGGGAAAGTTAATTGCTGTTTTTTAAAAACTAAATAAATATTTTTTCAAATTAACTTAATTGTGGAAGCAAAGTGTTTTTTCAATAAAAAAAATAAAGATTGCAACTTAAATTAAATATTTTATCTTCAAGTTTTAAAAGAAAGTTGAAATAAATTGTTTTAAATTAAACCTTTAATCAAAATGAGTATTCACTATTTCCATCAGCTGAATGAAAGATTATCTTTTTCACTACTTTTTATTATAAACACCTGCATATGAAAGACGCATATAATGAATTAATTCTTTCAATATAGGTTTTTTACAAGGGTATATGGAGAACTTATGATTTTATTTTGTTGTAACCTAGACATCCACATAAGATTCATAGGTTCTATTTATGTAATTTCCTCTTTCTAATGAACTGAAATAGGGCACTATGTTCAGTACCCACTGTTCGGTGTTTGTAGTCGTAAAAATCGGCTTTAAACTGTAGTTCCTAGTCTAATAACCAACTAACCACGTCAAAGTAACTCAAAGTATAAATATGTATTAAAGTAAGGGTTACCGGGTTAGGAAAAGTATCGTTAAACCAGTACCCATATTTTGCACTAGGACTCAAACTTCAATAAATATATCGAGATATGTTGCGACTGTTTGGTCGTAACATGAACAACTAACAACTTTAATGACTTAGATGTCAGTGTCCTCTGTAGCACAGGAAACGATTGCATGTGTAAGGGGCTGTTCACATAGAATCCGACTGCGTCAACGTTACTCGTATTGACATATTTTAAACCAATCACAGGCCTTAACAATTTCGATGCTAATAGTTTAAAGGTTTGTCATTGGTTAAATATATTTCAATACGAGTAACGCTAACGCTGACGGAATCTATGTGAATAGTCCCTAAGTCAGTAAAAATGCTTACGAATGAAGTGACGTGGTTTTTTGTAATAAAATAGGAAGGTGAAAACTATTATCAATTTTTATCACTGTATTTGATGTTTTTGACACGATATCACTGTATTTGATGTAGACAAAGAAAAAATCACTTTCTTAGAAAAGTCTACTGTAAAAAGATAATTTCCAATCTACCATCTCAAAAAGACGGCTGATAACGGAACATTCACAACAACAAAAAAAAGTTTATAAACTTTTCTGTCTTAGGCCGATATTCACAAAAGAATCGATGAAAATTCATGAAAAGAAACCAACAAACAAAAGAAATCCTTCCTTTTGAAAACTCCGACCTGTAGAAAAAGAAGATTCTTTTCTATTTTGTGTTCGATCCAATCCTCAGGTGGAAGGAAAAAGTCAATTTAGTCGGAAGTTTTCCATCTGTTGTTGAAAGAGGAGACCCATGCAAGAGGTTTTATGCTTCAAGTTCGCGGAGGTAATTGCTCTGGTTTCTGACCTACAATGGCGGCAGGTGTTGGTGTATTAGGGAGTCCGTTTTGAGGCAAATTTCTTCAGTCAGAGATATTTCTTCATATGTGGAAATATGGTATTAGTCTTTAGTAACGGAGTTATCTTAGAATTAGAAATTTAGTTTTATTTAAAGATAAAAAATCAGTTTAAGATTATTATAATGCTTGTCATACAGGCAGCAATATAAATCGAGTTGTACAAAGTAACAACTGATAATATAAACCTCTATGCTTTACATAGATGCCACCCATGTTATATAGTGGTTAGTCTCCAGATTCTCCAAATTGGGCTCGGGTTCAAATCCTGTGAAATTATACATGAGTCACATCTTTTTAATTTTGTTCATGCCTAATTTTTTCTCCATCGCGGCACGCGATTGGACATTATCCTAACGCCAAATACACCACAGAACTGCTGGCCATTTATTTAAGGGAGCACTGTATAGGCGGACCAGCATTACCCCCTACGAACCGGTGCCGTAAATTTGAACCAAGTCAAGTGACGAGACTGGAACACTCGACCCCACACATCCCTGAGGTATTTTGGGAACTTGGAGGAGAAAGCAGCTACGACAATTTTTTTCCGTGCACCATTAGTGTACACGTCTATGGTTTTGTCGGCGACGGACATCGAACCATCAACTTGCAGGTCACTGCCTTTCCCAACCGGGCCACCGAACCCCTGTTCATGCCTGATTGAAGCAGCCATCATCATTAGTTGATCCATTCATCAGCAATAATCATTATCAATTAGAATAATCAGTCCCTGAAAGGTAACAGCCGCTATCTACCCACTTTGGAGATTAGTTAAAGCTGCAGATAAGTATCCATTTAAAATATAAGTTTTAATTTAAAACAAAAGTCACACACAAAATATTGTACCCTTAAAGAACAATAATCAGTTATGTTCATTATTCAGCCCCAAGGAATTTAAACAAATAAATAACATAAACTAATTAATATCACGGTATTACCTGACTAATGTTAAATATTTAAGGGATGTACTTTGTATTCTCCAATAAATAGTCCACTGATCTCGTTAAGTTATAAAGGGAATTGATTATTATCTGTGTACTGAAGCGGGAGAGAATGGTTTGCTGATTTGGACTAGTTTTTTGGATTATGATTCAAGTAAAGTCCCGCAAAAACTACAACTTTATCTTCAGAGAGAAACATTATAATAGCTTTAGTTCTTCATGCTTGTAACTTGCGATAAAACTAATAGAAAGAAACTAAGAGACAGCAGAATTTTATTCCTTACCAGTTGTGTTGATGAAAAAAATAAACTCCTTTTTTCTCCTCTAAGATTGATCCATTGTTCGGGAGGAAAGAGAGAGACAGTTTATATGAAGCATTCCTTTCAAGTTTAAAGGAGGACACTGATGGTAGAGATTTTATACTGCAATTTCACGAATGTTTCCACTTTTTCATTTACAATGGTACAATATATTGCTCTTGATATCTAATGCAGGAAAAATATCTTTTATTCATCAAAAAACACATCTTTTTTAATATAAAATGTGTTGGTCTATTCTAGCTATTATGACATTCAGAGCATTAATACTCTTTTAGGGAGTGTAACTCACTGGTAGGTTGAATATGATAAAAAAAATTCATCAATACGATTAAGAATTTTATGAATTAATTACATTATAAATAAATTTGCTCCAGCTATCCCTTTGTTTAAGTATATTTAAAAGTTTTCGCCCATCAAAAGTAAACAAATTTTTAATCATTAACGAAATAATGTGTGAGAATTTAAACATACCAAATTATCATAGTGATTGATATTTTCGAAATAATGAAAATTTAATGCCTCTATTTTTTGATGACATGAAATGTTTTGCGGTCTGAAATTAAACCTTCATTCTTTTTCTAAATTTAAACTATCCAAACAATTAGAGTAGCAAAAAAAGTTTTTGAAAAGCATAATTAGATTTCTTACTATAACTCTGTATTACAAAATCTTACACAGGAAAATGACCCGAAAGTATATTTTGAATTATTTCATGTTTTTTTTTCCCAATGAACAATCCTAATGAACCTAAGTTACCTAAGTTACCTAATGAACAATCTCTGCCATGTATTAAAAAGGATCTTAAAATCTAAAATAGTTGGCACCCGTCAAAATATGACGGTTGTATAGTAAATAAATGTACTAATACACAAATTATGATCAACACATCATTGCCAAATGTTGAAAACCAAAAATTTAAGAATAGAAAAATTCACTTTAAAAAATTACTGTTGAACCCAATAAAAAGAAATAGGGTTGTTACTCAACAGCGCAAAATAAAGAATTTCTGTCAGGTTTAATTCTATATCTTACAAAAATAATTAAAAATAAAAAAGGCCGAGAGAAAGCAAGACAGATTCTACAGATTTAAGAAATTAACGTGTTTATCCGGCCTCGTGCTTTAGTAAGTATCTAAAGCTAGATTTAAACAAATCACTGAGCATGCGCAGAAATAAATTTTTTATTGTAAATTATCACTAATTAATAGAAATTGCGGTTACAAAAACCAAATTTGACAAATCTACAGATTACAATCTTTCGTTTAAGACCAAAATGAAGTAAATTGATGCAGTAGTTTTCTCTCACGGACTGCCCAAAAAGTCGGCTTAGCAACTTAAATATATAGATATTAAACTTTTGGAGATGAAATAATTTTTTTTTTCTTGAGAGGATTTTTAGTTCATGTAAAAATCTTGTATTTTTTATGTGAAGATCAGTTATTTGTGTTAATCAGAGAAAACAAATCCTATATTTTAATAAAATTATCATTTGATAAATATATGAGAGGTTTTGAAAAGAAGCACCCTCAAAACGCTCTTATTTGAGCAAGGACCTTAAATTATTTTATTTCTATTATAATGTTTTCACAGAGATCAGATTCAGCAGTTGAATGCAGCTTTATATGATCGTTGCATGTAACTTCTGACAGACTAGAGAAAAGACTGCCATATTAATTCAATACCAACTAACTTGCAACGCCGTTTCAAGTCAAAGGATATATTGACATAAGAGCACAGAATATCTTATGTCAATATGTCCTTTCAGGAATAGTTGCGAAGAAAAGTTCCTTTCATCCAAGAGAAGTTTTGCTGCATTCAAGGTTCTAGCCTTCAGATTCTTTGGTTTACTTGCCAATGGCCATTCAAATATATATTATGTTGGTACAGATGGTTTTCGGCCATTGGAAATAAAATTATTAATACCGAATCCTTACGACAGTTGTAACCGCAGTTATTATTGATTATAACTGTTTGCCCTCTCAAGATGCAAAACTTGCATGTTTTTAGTCATAGCATTTCATCTTTTTTTATGCAAGTTTGGCTGTACAAAAATGAGAAAATTGAATAGGATAGATATGGAAAGGATTTACACGATTAAGACAACAGTTTTAAAGTATAGGGGCTAAACTTTAAAACTGTTGCCTAAATTTAAAACTCTTCATGAACTGAAATAATTTTCTTTTCTTTTTCTCACGCAAGTGAAAGTCTTAACGAAAGTGACGTAATTATAATGGTTTATGACTAAACCCACTGGAGAACATTTTTATTACGATATTGATATGTAAATTTCAATCTTCTACAAAAAAACTGTCATAAAGTCCCATTGGTTTACTTTTTTTTCATTTTGCAAACTTTTTTTTTTCATCTGGAAAGTAGGGAAGATAATTTCGCCATTTTGTCTACAAACCCAATTGCTTTCTGATGATTTTTGTATTTGTATCACATTTCATTGATTGTTTTCAACCAATCCTTGACAAACTAAAATGACAATTTCTTTAAAAGTTGCCAATTTGGATTTTGTTTTGATTTTAGTATTTTCATTTCTCAGGAGTTTGTAAATTAATCTCGTAGTCAAGAAATTAAGATTGCAATTATGTTAACAAATTAGGCATTGATAAGAGTTGTGTGTTAAACATATTTGATTATACTATTCATTTCTTTTACATCCAATTTAAAAACCTGTTGACAAAGTCCTCAAGTAGGTATTCATGTAGGTCCATTGTATTATACATTTTCCTGACTCATATGGATCTGATAGCCCATTATTTAAGTATGCATGATTTTTTTTTCTTCATAAAATATGGTTCTTCTTAACAACAGCTTTAATCTCCTCACCTCCATATCTTTAGTTGGAGTATATTCAAGCTTATTAAAAAAACGGAAGCACTTAGATCGCTCAACAGTGTCAGCATCTCATTCGATTTAAAAGTAATTAAATTAGTTATGGTAGGAAAAACGAGGACATTAAATTTTGACAATATTTTAACATAACAACGAGCTTTTGTTGTGAAATTGGAAACTTGCAGATCTATCGTATCATACACTGCTTGAGTTAGGCTTTTACATAAAGTCAGACTTTATCTGAATCAGGTAATCTACCAAAAATCCGGATACATCCGGATTTCAAGTGAACTATCCGTATGTCCCTGTCTGAATGTCCCTTCTTTATTTAGCCCTATACTACACCATTATACTACAACCATTATACTAAAAATTTTTGAAAAGTATAATTTGGTTTCATTCCATAACGGAACCATGTATCGAATGAAATCAAATTATACTTTTCCAAAACTGGGCGCAAAAATTATAGCCCAGTTGACAAGGGTAGCGGGCTAGTGATCTGAAAGTCACTGGTTCGATGCTAGTTGCTGACAAATCCACTGTCGTGTACACTAATGGCGGCTGGTGCACGTAAAATCTGTCGTGGCTTCAATGTTCTCCAAGTTCTCAAAATTACATCTGGAGGTGCGGGTCAAGTGTACTGGTCTCGTCATTTGACTCGGTTCAAAATTACGGGACTGGTCCTTTGTCCAAGTCGGACTCTCACCCTTGTGGAGCCGTACCTTCATAGCCCATAGCCTTCGGGACATGATCTGATGTTACTGTCGGTCAAGAAGCATAAGCAAATACAACAACACGAAACCCTGTAATGCATTACAAAATCATAGAGAGTAAAATTACCCGAATGGATATTTTTAATTGTTTCATGTTTTTTTTTTTGTTGTTGCCTAATAAACCTACCCTATAGGTGCCATGTATTCAAATGGATCCTAAAATCTAAACTAAACCATAATTACTTAAGAGAAGAAGGTTAATTACTTAAGGGACGAGCTGAATTTGAGCTCAAGCTCTAACCTGGCAAATATAACGGATCGTTTTGAGCGTCAAAAGGAATTAAAAACAATGGATTAAAGAGATAGCAAACTCTTTTTTCTTAAGGTTAAAAAATAATGTATATAAGCAATCACTTTTGGGTGGTTTATTAACAACACATGGTTATTTTTTGTAGAGGCTTGTTCCCTTTTCCGGGGAATCGAAGCTACTTATTGAACGTCCCAGTTCCTCTTTGTCGTTTATTAACAGCAGGCGTCGGGGGACTGGACTTTTTCTTTTGCCCGCAAAACACAATGCATTATATACTCTAAACGTCGGCGTGTGTCGCCATACTGTCATGTATTCTGTTTCTTTTAAATTTTTAGCCCTATTGACTACATAAGCTGTTTTACTTATAAGTCCAGGATGGAGAGCAAAGTTGGATGCATAAATGTAGCTTTTGTGCAAAAAAAAAATCTATTAAAGCATTTAGCAGCATGAAATCAAAAGTTCTTCCTTGCTTTCTGCAAATATAAAAAGAGGAAGAGGCTGAATTTTGAACGTTTGAAAACTGAGCCAGGATTAACTTCGAATTTCTTTCTGCTTTTTTTTCTTTTTAACTAACCAAAAACGTTTTCCTATTTGCTAAAAATCTAGTATCTGATAATTGTGTGCGGTAAAAAAAGAAAAAATAACATAAAACTACAATTTACCAAATGAAATTACGACAGTACTTGTCTGTGCATATGTATTTCGTTGGAAAAGTGATAAGCTTTCCCCCTTTTAAGACAAGATCCGTCACGATGTATTAATTACCAGACCACTCTCTTGAACATGAACCATTTGCTTGTTTTGCTTATCCTTGATTGACTTTCTTAAAAGGAACTTTCTTCTCGTTATGAGTTCAATTCACTGACAGACTGACTAATGTAATGGGCTGACAAATTCAATTTACAGTTAAACAGAGTTCTTAGAATGAAATTACGAAAGCGAAAACGTTAAAATATCGTCATATTAAAGTGCGTAAAAAATAAAAAAACAGCGTTTTCTGCTTAGAATCAATGAATGGTTTTAAAATATTCAAAGATCTTTATATTTCTCTAGATCTGGTGCCAAGTGAACTGATGGTTCTTCAATCCAATCCATATATGATAACTTTGTAAGACTCAATACAACACATGATAATTAAAAAAAAAAGAGAGACTAACGTAATTTGAAAAATAAATAAGGTTGAATACAGTCCTTATTGAACTTTGTGAATAATGCTGATTTTGTGGGAAGGTTATTTCTCTGTCTATGAGCCATGGCCTACGGACGTTACGGAGGATATACATAGTGTTTCAAAAAGAATCATCTGATTTAAAAAAATCCTAACTTTTCATCTTTTAATCCGTTTTGATCGAATAATGTATAGGTAAAAAGAGGAAAATCTCGAGTTTCACACAGTTGCCGACTACTAGCGCTAACGCTCTTCCTTCATCCTCAACTACAGTGTTTGTAAAGATGGCGACTGCACAACAGACATCATTTTGTGTTCTACGCTTTGCGAAGTGCGAGTCCGTAACAATTGTTCAGCGTGATTTTCCTCGGCAAAACCCTGGTAGATTGAAGTTCCTACCTCTCAGAGCATTAGGCGATGGTATAAACGATTCCAAGACACGGGTTGTCTGTGCAAGCATAACAGCCGTGGAAGAAGTGTGTGCAGACATGCTCGCAAAAGTTTGGGACGAATTTGCTTACCGTATAGACATATGTCGTGTATCCAAAGGTGGGCATATTGAGCACCTTTAATTTGGTTTGTTAAAAACTTTATGATTAGCCATGTAATATAAAATTAATTTTAAATTTAAATGTTCAATAATTTTCATAATATACTCATTTCAAATCGGGTGATTCTTTTTGAAACACCCTGTATATATTGAAAAGAAAAAACAAAACTTTTGTGCTCGAGGAATAAACAGGAAATCCAACGTAAATAAAGCACAAATAGCAATAAGGTGCAATTTTGCATATGACCGTTTCGAAGCTGCAAAGGAGCTTCTTCATCAGTGCAAAGAACTTAGTGGCAGCTCAAAAAGCCGAAAACTAAGCGACTAGACACGCGCGCATGCACTTTAGTACCCGCACGTGTCAAACGCCCGAAGGTTACATGCGCACGTGTCTAGTCGCTTAGTTTTCGGCTTTTTGAGCTGCCACTAAGTTCTTTGCACTGATGAAGAAGCTCCTTTGCAGCTTCGAAACGGCCGTATGCAAAATTGCACCTTATTGCTATTTGTGCTTTATTTACGTTGGATTTCCTGTTTAACCCTGTATATAGGCTAAGATAGATTCGATCTTTCAGCAAAATTTATCAGCATTCTAATTTGACAATGCGTAATATTATTTAAAGTTATATTCACATGTTTTCCTTCACTCTCAGGACATCTTAATTCGAATATTTATCAAGGATAAAGCATAATACTTTTACTCGGTTGATTATTGATTTAGAAGCTATTAAGTTTGAGGCATCGAACTGAGAAAAGGAGGAAAGAAACGATAATTTGGCTTTTCTGCTATGATGTCATTTTACGAAACCAATCCGAGTCAGTGGCTATAACAAAGGGTAAGTCTTAAACACTCATCTCAGTTTTCACTTTATCATTATACTCGTACTAAAGTACGAGGGACATTGCACGGGTTGTTTGTACACAATTTCCCCATGACTCATACATGATAAGGTAGAAAAGGATACTGCACAGTAAATGCGTTCTAAGGCTCTTACGGCAAAGAAAGATGCGGTGATTTCAATGTCGAGGGTGTAGTTTGCTTTCATCAAGAAAGAAAAAAACATTGCATGTGTTGTGTGGTATAGGATCCTTACAATGTTTCCAAATGGAAACTAAAGAATTTTCGAACCAGTGAGGGAGTTCTTCGGTCTCTGGTTCATCGAGGGAGAATGGGGAATGACATGGCAAGGTATTTCAGAGGATAATATATCTACTCGCGGTACCGAAGATGGCGGATTTGATTCCATATCCTGCGATAGATCCTGTAAATGGTAAAAAAAAAATCCTAATGACTGTAGTGTAAGAGATGGTATCCTCATGTCGTTCAGGAGAGGGTAAATTATACAGCAACACAATTTTCAACCCCGAGAAAAGCATCTTTGAAAGTTTACCAACTAACGTAAAACGCTATAAGCAGAGTTCTAACATTTAATAATTCATTTAATACTATTTGGTACAAGTTAAAACATGACGACTAGTAAATAAATGTGCTAATACACAAATTATTATTTTTTTTTGGCTAATGTCCCTGGGAGATGATGACATTACACCCCCAGTCCGGTGTACATATGAATACAAGGAAATAGAAACAGACAAATCACAGAAGAATTTTATTAACAAACGATGACACCGGCAATGGACGATGGGTTGCAGCTCCCCTTTCTAGACGGGGCTCCATTTGCAGGCGGAAGACTGACTGGTACCCCAGAATACAACCAAGTCTTATGCGGGAATCGAACCCGCGCCCCCAGCGTGGCAGGCCGATGTCTTAACCACTTAGCCACTGGGCGACTCACAAATTGTACTCCAACACATCATTGCCATATCATAATATTAAGAATAGAGAAATACACTTTAAAAAATTACTATTGAATCCAATAAAAATAAATATGGTTAAATAATTAAAAATAAAAATGGCGGAAAGAGAGCTAGAAATATTTCTCGGAAAAAACAAATGAACGATTTTATGCAGCCTCTCTCTTAGGAAGTATCAAAATCCAGATTTCGATACATCATTGAGCATGCGCAGAATCAAATTGAGGTGTTTATGCGACCTCGTGCTTAGTGAGTATCTAAAGCCAGATTTAAACATCTCACTGAGCATGCGCAGAAAGAAATTTTTAATTGTAAATTATTGCAAATTAATAGAAATTACTGTTGCAAAGACCAAATTTGACACATCTATAGATTAAAATATTTCGTTTAAGACGAAAATGAAGTAAATGGATGCAGTAGTTTTCTCACACGGAATACCCAAAGAATTGGCTTAACAACTTAAATGTATAGATTAGCAAATATTTTGCCAAAAAACTATCCGCTTAGAAAATATGCACAAAAATGTTTTTGTAATGCTTTATTTGTGCCAGAAAAGCTTCTGAATGTAATTACTACCCTCTTGAAATTTTCCAGCTTTAAATTCATCCCGAAAGGCACTGAAATAAATATTTCTCTTCCCATCACCAATTGAGGACATATTTATGGCCAGATTTATATCAATTTAGCTCCCCTTAAGCCAAAGAGCTAATTATATCCTCATAACTCTCTCTGATTGCAGTTTCACTAACGAAGCTGTTAATCCCACTAATCTCGCTACTCCATTTCAGACTTTGGATGCGCATTTACCACCTTTTTAATGATCTAGGGAACCCCCCCCCCTGAAGTGAAAGATATCTCTAGGAAATAAATTTTAAATGAGATGAGCATTATTTGCGTTATGATATTTGTTGAAGTGCCTGTGCCGATTTTGAGGAGTAAAAAAAAAAAATAAAGTAGGGATTCTAAAGTGATTCACATCGAAATGAATATCTATGTTAATTATGCTAATAGAACATGACTTCCGTTGGACAGTTTACTGGATAAAGCAGCTATTAAGCATTAAATATTCATTGAATCGCCACTTCATCAATTGGGAAAATATTTAATTTCAGAAATGTTTTCGATTCAGCTACAGAAATAGGTTGTAAGACAGACAAAAAAAATTAATTGTAAAGGAGAAAAATTTAATGTCATTTACTTTGTTGTTGTTGTTGTTGTTGTTGTTGTTTCTAACGCCCCAGTCGGAAGAAATTCCTGACCAGATCCATATAGGCTACTGGGTTTAGTGGTGCGGATCCGTTTTATAATAATACCACAAGAGTTGGAGTCCGATTTAGCCAGGTGCCACCTCGATTTTGACCGTGCAGCACCAGGGGTGACATCTGGGAGGATCGTACCCTCTCTGACCTCATAGACGGACTTTAGGTGGACTTAGAACATAGACCCCGCCTAGACACGGGGAGTATTTAATGGTGCATCCTCACCACCGAAAGCCGACTCGCTACCACAAGGCTACCTCAAACCCTCATTCACTTCAATTCAATTAATCATCATTTAATTCAGATAACGCGGTAGAAATGTTAGTTGATAAAAAACCACAGAACTTTATTTGTAAGGCTTGGTAAGTTAGAGATTCAAAACTGACACGACCAGACAGCATGAGTGAAATTGTTGTTGTTCCCAATCCTCTTGGTGTAGAAAAGCCTTCACCAAGTCCAAAGGACCTTGGTCCTTGGCGAAGGGTAGTAAGCAGCTTCACTTTAAGATGAGGTATCACTAGATCTGAAGACTGACTTGACCTCGAAGAACATCTGTCCCGTAATTTTGATCCGAGTCAACTGACGAGACCGGAACACTTGATCCCTCACCTCCAGAGGTATTTTGGGAACTTGGAGGACATTGCAGCTACGATAGAAACTAACCAGATGTGAATTTAACCAGCTATACGGCTTCAAATACCTGCTTTAGAAGAAGTGTATCCCAGCAGTCCATGAAGAAAGATGCACAATAAGACATTGTTTTTGAAAAAATCAATAAAATTTTTTTTTAAAAATAACAAGCGACTGATACCCTGGCTAAGGAGGGAACTACAATGGATTTGACCTCTAACTAACTTTTTCAGAGATCTACTCAAGAGATAAATCTGTTATCGCCCTCTCATGGCGATCTCCTCCAGCACATGACTGGTATTGTGGCAGACAGAAGGGAGAAGCAATGGCTATCGTGGGCAATCGTGCTCAGCAGACTGCTTTGTCAAGACTCCTAAGTGGTCACCTGAATTGCCTTAAATTTGATTAAGGCAATAAGATCTTTCCATTTGTGGAAAATGTAACATCAATCATTCCACCCCTGACCATCCTCTATCTTGCTTGGGGCTTGAAAAGGAGGATTTGACCCGGAGTCCCCTCCTTGCCTTGCATTTTTCTAATGTTTTCGGTCTCAGGGATCTGGTCTAGCCTATCGGCTAGATCAGATAGGATTAGAAACAACAACAGCAACAAAAAACACAAACCTCTACGCTTAGGGTCTTCAACATATAGGGAATCAAAAGTTTAGGTACAGCAATGCAACAAATACAAAAATGCAAGTAATTTTGATATGCAACTGATACAGGAAGGCTTAAATGGAATTATGCATTACAAACCTCAAATAAGAAAAAAAAACTAGACAACTCATTATGGGATGCATTTACGTTATGTATTTTACGATGTTTACAACAAAAGCTCTGACAGTTACTTTACATCATACACATTTAATGCTTTCAAAATCTATAAACACATATTAGATAACAACATAAATAGTGTGTACCCCAGAGCATCTCTACTGCAATACGACCAAAAAAGGAAATAACTTACTAAGTGACAATATCCATTCAAATTTTCATATTATTTCTGGTGGTTCTAATTTTAATTAAAAATAGTTTGCCTGATGTCAAGAATCAGTAACCTAGGGACAAGAATTTATACGCTAAAATTAAATTGGTTAAATATTTTATCAACCCTCCTTCAGAACTGAATGCGATAATTTACAAGATATTTTAGAAATGATTCAAATGTGCTTACTATCCATATTCGCTTAGACTCATTAGATACGATAATCGTCATATTGGCAAATAACATCATTTTATATACGTAAATATTCCAAAATCGATGGCTGTTTCTCATTATT